>CM031377.1:88717919-89317919 GCA_018208015.1 Medicago ruthenica | reverse complement strand
TAAGAATCATATGGATTTTTTTAAAAGGACATTGTATATAATAATAAAAGAGAGGGAAATAATGAAATACAAAAGGACATGCCAAAACACTAGCATGAAAGGCACAAGAGATACACAAAACACACCTGAAAAAACAACGAAAACCAAAACAAGTGTGAAGAAGATTTTCTTCTTAGACTTAGCTGAGTTTTGATGATAACAAACTCATATTACAAAATAAAAAAAAAAACTATGGAGACACAAGATGAATATAAGATGAAGATGAAGACTTTTAGATTATATAGTGGGAATCATTATACGTATGGTCTTTATCTTTGAATTATTACTTTCAACATCTATATAACTTAGAATGCTCAAGAAATCCTTTTGAACTTATCACAAATCATTTTTCTAAGTCTCCAAATGAAGCAATGCTTAAAAACTTCTTGAAAAATTATGTTTAAGCATGTGTAACCGGTTACACATTATATGGTAACCGGTTACTAGTGTTACAGATTTCAAATTTTTTAGAACGTTATAGTGTAACCGGTTACACCCTATATGGTAACAAGTTATCACTTTCAAAATTTCAAATTTTATGAATGAGTGCTATTCAAATTTGTACCTTTTCATTTAAAACCATTTTGAAAGGTAGCATTGCTTCATGGACATTTTCTAAAGCCTCGATAAATATATTTCAGATCAATACAACAACCAAGTTTCATATTCAAATATTCAAAGATCAAATATCATTTTCTCACACAAACTTTCAAACTTCCATTTTGTGAAACCTTGATTATATTTTCATATCCAAAAGGGTTAATGAGCATTAAGATATATTCATTTGAAAGTGATATTGATATGATACAACCATACAATTATTTCTTCATTACTTTTTTGTAAGATTCTTATCATTGTTTGGTGATAATTATTGTTAAAGATAGTGGGGTGCTATCTTGTATTTATGTTAGAAAGATTGTTAGGGGGTCTTGGGGTGAGATTGCTTGTAACAAAGATTCTAACATAGTAAAATTCCTTCACAGGGGTGTGGAGGGAGTGGATATACCTATAGGGGAACCACTATAATTCTTTGTGTTTTTTCTCTTCCCTACTCACTTTATTTTTCCACATTTGTTCATACCTTCAACACTATTTTCCGGAAAAATAATAAGAACGCTAAACTCTCAAAAATAATCCAAAAAAGGTTAAAATACTAATTCACGTATGCCCCTCTTAGAAGATATATAAACCTCCACTAACCAGCCAAGTATAAACTTGTTTAAAGTCATGTATGCCCCTCTTGGAAGCGCCAAAAACTAGAACCGTTGAAAAATTATTTAAAACCTCACAAAATAGACCTATTATTATTAATTTTTCTGGGTGGGCCATTAATATTATACCACCTTGCAGGGATTTCGATCTGTCGAAAATTAAAACCGTCGTAAAATTGTTTAAAATATTTCTCGGGTGGGCCACGCCAATGAAGGGTTCCACCACTGGCAGCCAAGAACTTGAAGCCAAACCATAAAAACTCATTCGGGTCCCAAAATCGACGTCACAAAACTCTACACGTACCATCACAGGATGGGATGAGCCTCCCACTCATAAAAGAAGCAGGGGGCTACCATGTTTTTTATTAAGGAATCACTTCCACGAAGAAAACTTCACCTTCTCTGCCAAATGTTCAACAGAAGCAAACCCCCCAACAAAAAATGAGATCATTGTAGGAGCTCTAGATAGTTCACAAAGCAGCATGTCAAACAAAAGTCAAACCTAACATCACCCTTTTACTAAACCTTGTACCCGATAAATAAATGAAAAAAAAGACCAACATCTTGATGAGTAACACACTGCCGATGAAGGTAGATGACAAAGCAGGTTAGTTGTCGATAAAAGCCCGCAATGGTGCTTCGTTGACCAGGGATGGATACAAGACTATGTTTTTGGTGTGGCTAGAATAATAGTGTATAAAATTTGCTCAATAAAATTAAAGATTATGTACTATTTCACCTAATATAACAGTTTTAGTAGTTTTATTTGGATTTGCTTTATTAGTCCAAGTCCATTTGTAACTCATAAAACTAGCCAATTGGAACATAACGAGTCATCAATTTTCTCTAACATTCATTCTTATAGCCATCCTTCGTATGTAAGTAGTTTCTGGGAAGTTTTGGGGTGTTTATAACCACACCAAGCCATGTGGTGCATCTGCCAATCGATGACCCATAATGACGTATGGCAGTCCTTTGGTGACCTCATGTCGGATGGAGGTGTAGCTCCAGTGGAGTCATGACAGAGCCTCGACCTTGACCACATATGATCGTAGTTGGCTGCCGCCACCACATCAACACTTTTTTTCTTTTCAATTTTAAATTTATTATTAGTAAAATAAATATCCAAGATTGCCTAAAGAATAATCATTTTGTAATCCATTGTTAAAACCCATTGACCACCATTATTGAAAGTTGACCCAGATTAAAATATTTAGTTTTTTTTCCTTCAATTTTTCTTCATTAAATTTTAAACATATTATTAATATTTAAATTAATTTAATTTACAATTTACAATTTTTTTCATTTTTTAGAAAATTAATTAATATTCTATAAAGAAATAATTTATATTAATTTTACAAATAAAATATTTATATTTTATTTTATATTTAATTAATGAATTTGTATTTTAGTTTCAGTCCTCAAATGATCCATTGTATTCTTCTCCCCAATAAACTATATGACAAAATAAATCTATTATTGTAAATATTTGATGAAATAAGGATTAGCCAAATCATTTTACTTGAGAATCGGAGGGTTAACACCAAAAATACGATTATTTAACTCTCAAAATATAAGTCATTGACCAAATTTTTATTTTGAAGACATTAAAATGGAATTTTATTAAGGGAAATGTTAACGAGTGCCCCTGGGACACTCTTTAAGACATTTAAATGATAACTTTTTTATCAAAATATGTGTAATCAATGCATTGGAAATCAAAATATTTGACTTTTTTAAAAAATAATTTTCTTCTTTTAGAATCCTTAAAAAGTGCCCCGGAGGCACTCGTTAACAAAACCCTTTTATTAATAATGATCTTCCCAGCACAAGGCGTATTAAAAAAGATTACAAAAAATACACGAAATCATAGTAATATATGAGGGAACAATCACATGAAAAAAAAACAACTAAAAGATTAGAAGAAAACATTAATGAGGATTAAGCCTTCAAAAATGATAGTCGAAATCAAAAGTAACGAATTTTGATTTCACCCACCAAAAACAATGAAGCTTGATCTTCTCACACAAAGTATTCAAGTTTCCTGTTATTGCTGAAAAATCCGGCAATTGCGCTCTTTCCAAATAATTCAAACCGTACAGAACCAAACATTTCCAAATAATCCAGACCGTATAGAACCAAACAATGTTCAACGAAATCCACTCCCTTTTCGAATAGCTACATAAAGCAGTAAATTGCAAAAGATGTTCATTAGTAGAACTTTGACAAACTGTTGTGAAACCTAACCAATTAGCCATCAAGGACCATAGTCTGCCAAAAAAATCACATCTTCCAAATAAATGATCTTTATCTTCCAACGAGTCAAACCCACCTGAGCAAGGATAATCATTCACAGAAATATTTCGTTTTTCAAAAGGATATCCTTTGTAGGCAAGCGATTAAGCAACAAACGCCAATAAACAAAGAAACTTTAAGAGGAACAACTTTCAACCAAATATTGTAATCGTCGTTAGTAATAACATTAGAACCCATTACAGTTAGGTAATCATATGCACTACACACAGTGTAACGTTTGGCCAAATTGAATTGCCAAATCCACATATCCTCCTCAGCCACCTGCAAAACAATAGATAATACCAACTCACATAATTCCCCTACATGCTCCATCCCAAACAAACAGGCATCTGCGTCACATACATGCTTCACCATTCACACCCCATCCCAAATTATATAAATCAGCCACCGTTGCCAATCTATTATTAGCCAAGTCATATAACCTACTAAACCTCTCACACAACATAGTTCCCTCCAACCAAGGGTCCCTCCAAAACAGAGTAGAGGAACCGTCGCCCACCACCCGCCTTATGCCATCCAACAACCACTTCCTGACTCGTACACCAACAACCTCCCTAATCCTATTCATGTTCTTCCACCACACCGAACCCCTTCCATCATTAAAACAAAGGTGCCCCCTCTTCACCGTACTGAGCACTAAGAACCTGATACCAAAGGTTATCCCTCTCCTTCAACATCCTCCAACACCATTTACCAAGCAAAGCAAGATTGAATTCATCTAACCTCCTAACCTACAAACCTCCTTGCTACTTTTTCAAACAAACAGTACCCCATTTTATCCAAAAAATTTAAAAATATAGTTAATATATAGAAAAAATGATACCTGAGAGAGTCATGAAGAAGGAAAGAAAATAGATCGACATTGAGGACAAAATATCCTTCAGAAGAATCAAGCGACCCCCCATAGAAAGGTTACACCTTTTCCACCCCGATAGCCTATTCTTGATACGATTTATCAAAGGAGCCCAAAAATTCAGTATTCTCGAATCCCCTCCTATAGGCATCCCCAAGTAAAGAAAGGGAAAACAACCTTGTATACAATTCATTGCCAACAATGGCTCTCGCAACCACGATAATTACACTTACTTTCATAACTAAAAATATATACTATAATAAAAATGTAAATTAATTTTCTCTTCCAAAAGGTAAACTTAGTAAAGCAATATAAATTATTAATAAATTTAATATTATTACTAACTCCTATAATCATCATAATTTAATAAAATATAATTTCATGAAAGATAAATATCCACTAAAAGATTATTAAAAGATATGTTATATTTAATGAGTTAAATAATATTTTTGAAGGGATGATACTATTATTTTAGAGATTAATTTTGATCGAGAGTAAAGTATATATGGATGAGTTAGAGTTCGAACCTTAGATTTTTCACTTATTCACCTTAAGAGGCGAATTTCCAGTATAAAACTTCGGAGAAAACTTAGATACAGTACCGTACACACTGTTGGTACTGTTCTCCAATAAAAACATAACACATACTCTTTTTTACACGTTAGCCATAAAGCAAACGACGTCGTTAAGAAAAGCAAATGAGAACCTAACTCTTCCTATGGTGAAGACTGAAGAGCGAAACAACACCGCTTCCGGCATATATGTTTCACGGAGTTCATCCATTGTCTTTTTTGTCTTTGAGAAACAATTCCATTTATAGTGCCCTTTAAATTATATAATTTGGTCAGTGTTGGCTTTTGAAGATTATACAAATTGTTACCGCGTAGGGAAAATTGATGTCCAATTTCATTGCCTTATTTTCATGGTTGTAGTAAGTATTTTTAAACCGTCAGAGAAAGAGGAAGGTCAAAATAACCATGATCGATGGAGGCGACTGGTGATGCTCGTTGGAAAGTGAATTTTGTTGTGACACAACCATTGAAGAGGAGAATCATCACAATGTTATTTTCTTAACCGATGACGTGTGAAAAAGAGTATATGTGTTATGTTTTTATTGGAGAACACTACCAACAGTGTGTATGGTACTGTATCTAAGTTTTCTCCTAAAACTTCTACTTTTTCAATCAAATATGACTTTTCCCCTCAAAAATTTAAACATGACTTTTTTCCTTAGTTTTTCTCTGTAATCATATTTGAAGTGCGTTGGTCGATAAATGTCAATATCTCTCAGCTGGGATTTGAACTTCAATTTGTTACGTCATGGAAATATGACCCCTTACACATACCATTTTTTTAAGTAGATATAATTAAAATTAAATATTTTTTTTACAAAATTAAAACTAAATATTGTTAATGATTCAAGATTATGATTGATTTTAGTAAATTAAAAGTATAACAAATCTTTTTTTTAGGGGAAATAAAAAATCTTTTCTTTTACTAAAAGAAAAATCTTTATATTTTCAGTCCATATCAATTAAATATATTATTTTATAACCCGCGAATCTCTTATGGAGGAGGGATGTCCCATTGAAGGTTTCGGTGTTTCCTTGGCGGTTTCTTTGGAGTAGATTGCCAAAGGTGAATTTATTTCGAAGAGGGATCATTTCACAGGAGTCTCAGTTGTGTTTTAGTGGTTGCGGTTTGTTGGAATCAGAGAATCATTTATTTCTGGCATGCAGTCTTTTTGGTCAAATTTGGCAACTTGTTAGAAATTGGCTAGGAGTTCATTTGGCGGATCCATCTACCATTGTGGATCATTTTCATCAGTTTTGTAATTCTTCAGGTTCTGCAAAATCAAAGTGTTTTTTCATGTTTTTGATCTGGTTTGCTAGTTCTTAGGTGATTTGGAAGGAAAAAAATGATAAATTTGTTGTTTTACATTATCAGTTTCATAATTGGTGCCAAAACCTTTTTTATGTTTGGGTATTGGTTAATGTTTGTTTGGTATCGTTGACCACTTGTTGTATTTCTTGGCTGTCTTCTCTGATACATCTTGTGCTGGGAAACGGTAGTATTTATTTCATTTCATTTTATTCTCTTAAAAACAAAATTATTAAAAGAAAAACAAACAAAAGGAAAGAAATCCAAAATCTAGAGCATTAAATCCGAAATCCCTACCGTATCAACAAACACCAAACCTTTACTCCATCCATTCACATTTCAACAACGCATAACCCCCTCCATCTTCTGCCACGTGTCACCACACAAATACAACAAACTAACCCTCACGGTGGTATCGCTCACAGGCTATAACTGATCAAAGCAATATAAAAGCGAAAAAGAGAGTGCATTGGTTTCGATTCCAAAGTTGTGCTGTGAAGTTTCGTGTGTGCGCGTTTTCCCCCAAAACGAAGCAAAAACCCACTCCTCCGCCGTGTGCGGTGGTGATTTCTGATCGGAAAATCGAAGATGAAGATTAACGTCAAGACTCTTAAGGGAACTCACTTTGAGATCCAAGTGAACGCTCAAGATACGGTAATCACACTCTTAATTCAATTCAATTTTTTAGGTTTTTAGGTTTTTTAATTTTCGTTTAATTTTTATTATTGTGTTATAGTTTTCTTCTTTATTATTGTCTTATGTTGTTTACGAAAAAACGTTTGTTGAAAATAACGGTTTTGGTATAAAGAACTGACACGGACACCAGATACGACACGACACACTGATACGTCGACATTGATGATTATTTAAAAATATGATATAATTGAATGTAATTACATGTGTTGCGTCGGTGTCAGTGTTGAACACAAGATTCGAAGTGTCAGTGCTTTATGACGATATCCATGTTTAGTGTCGGACACACCTTCCTGTTTAAAGAACTGACACGGACACCAGATACGATACTAAGACAGGTCGACAAAAATTTATAAAAATATGATATAATTGAATATAATCACATGTCGTGTCGGTCTCAGACACTAACATGTATCGGACACGGGATTTAAAGTGTGGTACTTTCTGGCTAGGGGAGTTATTCACATTTAGTGTCAGACATGCCTTCGTGATTTAAAGTGTTGGTGCTTCATAGCTAGCAGAATAGGATAGACTCCTATGAACGGAGGGTTTGAAGAGATACTGGCATTAAGTGTCTGGTGGAGAGAAACTATGAGAAACGCAAAAAAGAAGTTTGTTTAAGGTTTACATTTGTGTATAATGTATTAGATGCAATATTAATGCATGTTTGGTTCTGATTGAGTTGATTTTGTAGGATTGATTTTACTAGTGACTTGAATGTAAAGTTGTTTATGGTTGGATATGTAAAAGTGAGTTGAACAATAGATTTCAGTGTAAAAATCACGTTTAGAGTCAAAAGCTTCAAATCCCAGATTCAAGTTAGAATCAGTTCTGGATGCAAAATCAATTTGACTTGAGGGTAATCAAACATGTCGAAACCAATTTTACACGTCCAGTATCAATTCTGGCTGCTCCAAATGTGGAACCAAACATAGGCTTAGTCATACTACTTGATTAATGGATTGACTAATATTGTATCTAATACAATGCAATTTAATATTTGAATTGAGAAATTTAAGTTTTTATGGTTAATTGATATGTTTGTGTTGGTTAATAATATTAGGTTGGTGATGTGAAGAAAAATATAGAGGGATCGCAAGGTGCTGCTGTTTACCCTGCTGCTCAACAAATGCTTATTCATCAAGGAAAAGTGCTTAAGGATGAGACTACCTTGGAAGAAAATCAAGTTGCTGAGAATAGTTTTGTTGTGATCATGTTGTCCAAGGTGATGTTGATGATTATGATGATCTTATTTTAATGATTGGATTGTTTTTGTGCTCTTATGTTTAAGCATGATTTGAAGTATTTAAGTTAATTCAATTGGGGAAGCTAGAAAACAGGGATAGTTAAGCACACACGTGCCCTACCCCTAATTCAATTGTTGGATATACTGCTGGATAGTACTTGGCTTGCACTTTATTGTTTTGCATTAAATAATTTTAACTTTTGCTTAAAATTTTGTAAGTGCACCGTTATCCAGTGACATTCAATGAGAGAAGCTTTAATTTTCCATGTAATGGGCATACACTGTCAAAGTAAATCAGTTTTATGCCGATGTCCAATGAGAAGCTTCATTTTTTCTATGTCATACCATCAATTTCAAATATGCAGTTACAAAAGTGGGGTGATATGGCAGAATAGTGGATTTTTATTGGATATCGGTGTTAAATTGATTTACATTAACAATGCGTATCCTTTATGTCTTTTGTCTATTGTGTTTCACTAATTAATACTGATAGTAAGACATTTTTATGAGTTTTTGATGTGTAAATGTGTGGGTTAGTAAGACATTAACAATGCATATCCTTTGTCTTTCAACCTTCCCTCATTGTTTTCTGGGGTGGTAATGAATGTGTTGAAAAGAGAAAAAAATGCTTCTATTGCTTCCTTTTAGAGGGGGAACAAGAAAAATCGTAGGCATGTTGAGATGCCTAAGGTGTAATATTGTGTCCATTGGTTTACTTCTAAACTTTCGTAGCGATCTTCCCATTGCAGAATAAGGTATCATCAAGTGGAGCCTCAGCTGCTTCATCTGCACCACCGGTAAGTACAAATTTTCTTGTCAATTTTTTTCTCACTGTTCAACTGCAAGTTCCTTGTTGACCATTGTGAAATCTCACTGTTCTTATATTGTTGATTCTTTTTGCTCGCTATTTATATATGTAGGCAGCCCAACCTGCAAGTTCTTTGCCTCCCCCTTCGTCAACACCTCAGCCTCCTGCTTCAACTGCCGGACAGTAAGTTCATATTTGTTTCTGCGGCTTCATAGTTTCAGCATGATTGTTGTTCTTACTTCTCTGTGTAAAATTCTTTAAACTCGTCTCACTATGCTTTCAGGGGAGAATCCAATCCTGCGCAAGGTCCTGCTGTAACTCCTCCCACTACGTAAGTATCTGACATATAATAGCTTTTAAAATTTCGTCAGTACATAAATGTTGTTGATAATTTGTGGCAACCTTGAAGCCGCATCAGTTGTGGCTCCCTTGTGTAGATAGTGTCTTATTGTTATCACTGCCTATTCTCTTATTCTTAGGCATCTGTTATTTTTACGCTGAAAAACATATAAACTACAGCTCTCTTTATTGCTGCGATGGTAAATATTACCGTTTTGTAAACTCAAATGCAATTTCATATACTGTTTATTGCAGTGTGGTGCCTGGCACATATGGCCAAGCTGAATCTAATCTCATTGCTGGAAGTACTTTAGAACCGACTATTCAGCAGATTCTAGAGATGGGGGGAGGAAGTTGGGATCGGGATACTGTGATCCGAGCTCTTCGTGCTGCATATAACAATCCTGAAAGAGCTGTTGAATATCTATATTCTGTAAGTCTCTGCACCCACATAGTCTGGCTTTCCTGTGTGAAGTACCAAGTATGGGTGTTTTTGCTGTTAATTTGGTAGCTTGTTTGTTGGAAGCTTTTTAGAAACTTCTGTTTCAGTCTTCATTTTGAACTTTGATTGACTTACTGGCACAAAGAACTATGCCTGCAAAACTTATGCTTCTAGTAAACTGTCATCTTGTGCCAGTGCAGTTAATGATTTGCTACTTACATACATGCCTCTAGGATCTTAAAAGATAATACAATGAATAACGGTGAAGGCAGGTGCATGTTTAATATTTGAGTGTTAAACATGTGGCTCTTCTGTTTTGGAAATGAAGCCATGGCATGGACCACAGTTGTTATTCCACAGTTATACAACAAAACTGCTTGGTGGTAGTGATTTATTTTTATAATCGTTGCATTGTAAATAATGTTGAAATAACTGATTTGACCACATCATATAGTTGTCATATTTTATCACAGGATGGCTTAAATATAATTTGTGTATTTGCAGCAAAGTGGTTATGGTTTTGTATTAACTTCATAAACTTAAGAATGGATAAATAATGTATCAATAACTTATTTTGTTTACAGAGTTGACATCTTTTTTATCTAACATCCATGTATAATTTAACTGGTAGGGCATCCCCGAACAAGCTGAAGTTCCAGCAGTTGCTGCATCCACCAATGTTGGGCAGGCAGAAAACCCTTCAGCCCAGGCTCCAGCCCAACCAGCTGTGCCTACTGTTGGGCCCAACACCAACCCACTGAACTTGTTCCCTCAGGTATGTACTGTGTACCGTCCCTCTTTCCCGTGCAGTAAAATTTAAACAATAATGGTGCTAGAATTGTAATGTTTTTTTTTTTTTTTTGAATCAGGGCATTCCCAATTTGGGTGCAAATGAAAATGCAGGTGACTTGGAATTCCTGCGAAACAGTCAACAGGTAGTTTAATTGTGTTTTCTACAAAGGAGCCAAGTGCCATGTTAATTTTAATTATTTATGCATCTTAATATTTCTTTCACGTTTCAGTTCCAAGCCTTGAGAACAATGGTGCAAGCAAACCCTCAAATCTTGCAGGTATCACTCGTACTTGTTGACCCCATTACTATAATTTTCTAGGACATCATTAATCATCTTTGTTTTCTTTGCAGCCCATGCTTCAGGAACTAGGAAAACAAAATCCAAACCTAATGGAACTCATCCAAGAGCATCAAGCTGACTTCTTACGTCTTATAAATGAGCCTGGAGGCGAAGAGTAAGATGACTATTTTAAGCTTGTTGCATTTTCAATTCATTAGATATTGTATGAATTTTTCAATATGCTCCAACTTGACTAAAACCATCTTCACCAAAAGATATAGTAATTCAAATTTATACACAAATGACGAGTTTAAAGGAAACACTTATGTGTTAAAGGATTTGATAAAGAATTCTAGCCACACACCACAAGCAGATGCATATGGTCATCATTTTAACTCTTGACCTTGATTATAATACAAAGGATAAAAATAAACCATAAATTAATCTAGTGAAGACATAGATGGTTAGAAAATATTTTGGCCTTTTTAAGATATTTGTTTGCTCACTCTGTTTGTTGTATTTGTATGACCAGGAACCTAGAGGGACAGTTGGGTGCTTTGGCTCCTCAGACCATTACTATCACCCCAGAAGAGAACGAGGCCATTCAACGGGTAAGCTATTGACAGTCCTCTCCATTCAGCTGTTTTAATTGTGAACTCCTTTTTTCTATTTTTCTGCATTGGCTTGTCCATGGCATTTTCCGTATTGTTACACAGTTGTTGAATTACGAAATAGCTGTAGGAGTTTTATGGAAGTTCTCCAATGTCTGAAGCTTGCATGCTATTATATTATGAACAGTAAATGTAGAGCTCAGCCAAAATACTAGTCTATTAGGTGGGAGAATCCCTTAACTTATAAGCCTCTTTTTTTTTTGGCGAATGTGGCACTCTTAACAATGATATGTTGAGATAGAATTCTTCCTGCATCTTTTCACCGCAAAGGCAGGCACCGATGTTTGTACTTTATATATATGTGCACTGCTTGCATTTGATCTCTTTGTCCTCTTTAATATAATGAAAGCTACATGAAATATTTTCTTGAATGAAACAAATAGCAACAATATATGTTGTTTCTAATTATGACATATACCTTGGCCCCTTAAATAATTAGATACATAACTGACCATGACATTTTGGCAGCTTGAAGATATGGGATTCGACCGAGATCTTGTGTTGGAGGTGTTCTTTGCATGCAATAAAAATGAGGATCTGGCAGCCAACTACCTATTGGATCACCAAAACGAGTTTGATGATTAGTCAGAATTCTAGATCTTCTTTAACAGTGGTATTTATGTGTCTAGCATTTTTCTATGCTACTAGTTCTTATGTCGATTGTTTGTGTTCTGAACTCTTCGGAGAAGTCATTATACTTTTTATTGTCTTCGGGAACCATAGTATCTGTAAATTGTTTAAACACCATTGACTAGAAATTAGAATTGTGTTGGGGATAGACCATAGATTTATTTACAGTTATTCTTGAATTGTATATTTCAGTGCGTGGTATTGTCTTAATATTTTTTATTTTGTTTGGTTCCGAATAGCCAAACTGAGAAATTCAGTAATGAGAAGAGGAGCATTGCGGGTTCTCGAACCGGTGCATAGAAAGGACATAGAAAATGATTTATTCTTGTAATGGTACACATTTGTTTCAGTTTTTCATGGAAAAATAACTTGCTCTAATATTTTAAATGATTTTTTTTAACCTTTTGTCTAAAAAAATGAATTAGACATAAATTTTAAAGTTTATCGACAATTTTTTTTTTTACCATCTTTATGATTCTAATTATTCATAGAAAGAAATTTTTGATAGAGAAAAAAGGTGTTATCATTTGACAAAATCATAAACATAAATTGTAAAGGAAAGCACCGATTGTTGAAACTTTTGTGTATTTTCTTTTTAATAACAAGGTCACTGATACAGAGGAACTAACTCATGCTCTAATTAAAGACAGAGCAACATGTTTGAATTGTCTGTTCGGCATTTGTATTCCTGCTATAAAACATTTCTGTGCAAATATGAAGGCTTTTTTTTTTTCTTCTACTTTTCTACAATTTTAAAGAGAATGTATGTCAAACACAATATATATTAAGTACTTTCTAAAAAAAGTACTTTTTTTAGAATGTATAAAATTGAATGGAAGGAGCTTTAATTAAAAGCTTGAATTCTTCTTCATTCATATACACTCTTCGATTCAGTCCGGCACCATTTCTTTTATTTTTTAATATTATATTTCATTTTTTCTTCCATTTAATTTTATTCATGTTGGGGCATCTTTACTCCATTTACGTCTAATATATATATAAAGAGAATATTTGATCATAAGAATGCTATATTGTTGATGTCATTCAAAAAGATAAGAATTTATATTATATTATATTTGTTACATTGTAGATATCATTGAAAAAAATACAATATGAAAGTGCAATATATATATATATATATATATATATATATATATATATATTCTTCAGCTCCACAAAAAATATTTTAAACATTTTTTTCCTTCAAAAAATATTTTAAACATTTTTTTATTTATTATGTTAATTCATAATAAATTCAAAGCTTTATACAATATTTTGCCAAACAATTTTTAACTTAAAAATAACTTTAAAACTAAAAAAAAATAAAAAAACCAAACAACTTTAACTTATTTCTTAAAGGTCTTTCTTTTAACTTTGTTTTAAAGTAACTTTTAGACTATAAAAAAGCTAGGTCAAACGATACCTAAATTTGACAGTAAAATCATGTTGGTAGGGGTGGACGTGGGTCGGTTTGGGTTGAGTTTGGTCAAACCCAAGACCCGAACCATATAGGATACTCCGGTTTGAGTGAGGTAAAATAACCACCCGTTATACTATTGAGCCGGTTTGAACAAATCCACTAATTTTCGGTTTGGGTTGGGTTGGATTGTGGGTTACCCAATTTATTTATTTGGCTTTTTTGTTAATATTAAATGACTAAATGATGAGTCCTCATATTTTTTTCATTAAAAATACTCAACTTTTTTATTTTCTAAAAGAAATTGTGTAACTTATCTTCACTATATTTTAGCGTAAAATAATAATAAATGTTAATATAAAATAATAAATTTTATCATAAAATACTTGTAACAAACTAAAGTTGCATGACATAAAATTGCATTAGCATCAAAATAACCAAAAAGTGCAACATTCGAATTTGTAACTAACATATTTTTATTTTCAATATAGAGAATGTCTTGGGTCAATTTTGAAAATTAGACTTGATTTATGACCAAAATCTTTTGTATTCTCCTTCTTTTCAATGAAAATAAAAATAAAAATGTCTGCATTATTGGGTAAATGAGTTTATTGGGTTTGAGTCTGGTTTTACCCGAAACCTGATATTTTTTCTAGGTTTTTTTATTTTTAAAACCATACTCGTCTGATAACCCAACCCAACCCAACCCATTTTTTTGGGTGGGTTTGACCAGGTTTTTCGGGTTGACCCAACCCATGTACACCCCTACCTGTTGGGCAACAACATAAACTGTGTTAAAACTAATATTTATAGGAAAATACACTTTGAAAAAAATGAAAATTATTTTGCTCTCTTTGTTTCAAATGAATTTCAAAGATTATGAGATAAGTTTTCAAATGCATGCATAGACATGTTTAATTTGTGGCATAACTAACTATACATGGTACAACTTTGGGTGCTTTTATGAGTAACCCATATTTTTTTCACCTTTATTACCTATTTGTTTTTTTTTAAACCTTTATTACCTATTTCTTTTTTAAAAATTGTCAACCCTTTCCATCTTCTGCCTATTTAAAACACATTGTCACTAAATCTTTGAACCACATGCATATCGCCCATCTCCCAAAGCTTAGAGTAATATTTTTTGGTGTTGATCATCCGGTTTTTATGAGAAAGAGATCCTGATAATCTGGAGTTCGACCGAAAGATAAGTAAATTCAAGTAAAAAATTGTACTATTCAAGAATCAAATTTAGGTTTCTATCAACTATTTGAGCACAATAACTTAGAGCGATATATGTTGATCTATGTTGGCCATCTTATTGAGAACATGGATATATATATAGATATTAGACAGCACATATGCTACAAGGGAACGACTCATGTGAGTTATTATTGTGCCAAACTAGAACATTAAATCTCGAACATATAATAAAAATTAACGGATCAGATTAGCTGCTAACTTTAAGAGGTCACGTGACAAGTAACAATCATTCTCTTTTCATCTCTTGAAATACGCTGTTGTTAGTCCCAAATTTGCATGTGGCTTGATTGTTATGTTTATTTCCCATTAATTGGTTAGAATGAATCGGAAAGAAATCAATTATATTTTCACCATTTCAGATGTAGTGGCTTTGACAAGTTTATTCAAATGTATGTAATATTGGCGTGTCAAGAGTGGGTTAAAATAACCCACGGGATAAAAAAAGTAGATGTTGAATAATATATAAGTGAATGAACTCATATATTTAATGTTTTTTTTAATGGCAAAGATATACGTAATGTCTTTAAGGTTTTGAGTTAAGAGGTGGTATCCAATCCACTTTTGTGATTGCTCTTAGCATAGTATGAGGATCCTCGAGTTTCCCTCATATTCCAATAGTGATTAGAGTCGATGGTTTGACCAAAGGTTGGCCGACTCTTGTATCGAAAGTACAAGGATGGTAAGACAATACACCGATGGTAAGACAATGCGTCCTATTGATGTTCAGTCTAAATAACAACGTATGTGGATGGAAAAAAAATTATTTGACGGAGAACATTTTAGTTGAATGGATAAACTCATTAGAAAGAAAAATTGTCGGTGCATCAAATGTTAAGTTATAAGCTTCAAATTGGATGAAAATGAAGATGTTAAACAACATTATATGAGACGGATGAAGTATTAATTATAATCATCCATTTATCATTTTCTACATAAACATTCAAATAAGTGTATATTTCTCTTTATTTTCCTCTCCCCTCAACTCTCCCCTCCAAACTCCCAAAGAGACCTTTAGGTGGCATTTTTTAGATAGAATCGAAAGCGACGGAACAATACACATTATTTTTTAAAATAAAAAGGAATGATAGAAAAGTTTTATAAAAATAAAAAATAGTAATACATTTTAATTTCACTAAAAATGTTGTAAAATAAATCAGAATAGAACAATTTATTCCATCCCATTCCATCAACATGCCAAAAGCTACCATTAAATTTTACGGAATACAATCACATCTTTTATCCTTTTCCGTTCTCATCTGATATATGCATTCCAGTATCCATGCTATACTTTGTTTGCCTCTGTGATAGAGTAACATAGAGGAAGTGTAAACTTTAGAGGCAAGCAACGAATACAGTATATAAATTTTTATTTTTCCAAGAGTGGGAGAATGGGTTTCATTCTTTTTCTTTTTACCCTCTAACGACAACACAATTTCAATGCAATTTCCTTGAGATTACAAGTTACTATCATCATCATCATCAGGGAGCAAACTTAAGTATTGAGAGCTTATCAAAAGCATATTAAACATATTTTTCGGTTAATTGTTCATTAATTGCCCGAGTTTTCCAACTTAACTGAAAATGTTACGATTAGGATACTACGAATCAAACAACCCGTTCAAATTAATTAAACGTCATAACAAACTAAACAAAGAACTGTTTTGCAATGTTTCCAATCAGCAGAGCATCTACATCAACTCCACCACTTGTTTGTTCTACCAAGTCACTTAAAAGATTGGAGCATGGTTTCCAAATATTTCTTCAAAATTCCAAAGAACAACCAACAAGACTTATGTTCATGCTTTATAATGCAACTTGTGTAGAACAACAGCTAAGCACAAATATGATACTCTAGATGAAAGAATTATTTCTCTGAGGCTTCTTTGAACATAGGACTAAATTCTACTAGCCGGTAGACATGAAACTGCGAGGGGTTCACAGATATGTTGTAGCAATTACAACATTTGTTATTTCCTTCTCGAGTTCGGTTTCATCAACCCACAGTGAACTTCGTTTATGCAATAAGTCTTTCTTCTTGGCTTTCTTCTCTTCATGCATTTTGACTTGCATTCTCCAAGTTTCAAGTTTCTCTGCTCTTTCTTTCAACTGATTCACGGAAATAAGAAATATATCAATAACAAACATTGTGCGCAGCAACTTGAATAACAATAAGCAAAATACTAACGACTAACTAATTGAAAAACATGGAACAAATATTGTGCGCAGCAACTTGAACAAGTTTCTCGAGCAAAGATTTAAACAAAACAAACAAGAAATGAGCTCCACTTGCATAACTGATCTGAGTATAGATATTTTCAGTATGGACTACAAATGCATCAATTAACAGATAGTTGGAGTAGGAAGACAAAATGGATTGGCTTGCCTAAGAAATTTTATACCAATAATGTTGCTTAGAATATGAAGGTTGGTTAACTGTAAGGTATAAACACAAACACACAGCCGCTTAATTAACGATTGCAAAAATAGTATTAATCGATTCTAGATATCCAGCACATTATCAATGTGAAATCCACCTTACCTACAATAAAAATATGTCCATAACTATTACACCAAAGAATCATATTGCTGAGTCAAAATGTTTTCACTTTTCAAAGAGTAAGGCATAACAAATGTTTGTTAGAGGGCAAGAATATTAAAACAGAACATTTTCTTACATCAAGAATAGACTTTGAAATCTAAAGTTTAGGCCAAGTTATTAAAAACATGAAATTGTTTTTTCAAATCTCAAATATGAACAAAACATAAGAGAAACAAGTTAATCCAGGTTCATTTTACTTTTGGCTAGCTTATAACTATTTACATTCACTTATGAGTTACTAGGAAATCCACCAGAGTTAGACAGCCCCAGAATCCATTTAGTTTTTAGACATTTAACGACAACCTTCACAATTAAGTCAAACAAAACAAAAGTATGCAAACAAGATGTATAGTGTATACTGTGTGATCCAAGCTACCAGGCAGGTACTTTTGGGTAATGTAAACTAGCGATTAGAGTTAGACTACAAGATCCAATGTCATGTGCAAAGCCAGATTAAAACAGGACAGGACTTCTGAAGCGCTCTGATATGAAGCTCGTCATATCGGTTACAAGGAGGAGTCTATCAATCACACCAAAAATTTTACCATGCTGACACTGATAGATCTGGTATAAACGGGAAAATGATGGGAGATATATATTGGATGTAACTGGTTTTATAACTAAATACTCTGAGAATACTTTCTGAAGAGTTGGGTACATGAATAACAGGGAGAGATACAATTGCCTTAAACCAAATAAATAACTGCTAGAAACTAACATAACCTCTATGAATTAGAGAGCAACCTTTCTCCGAAGTAGCCAAACATAAAAACAACTGAATGCCATCAGTTTCCTATCTTTTTTTATTTAAAACACCTGATTAACTTAAATGGGCACTATGAATTGGGTCTGCGCCTAACATAAACCCTAGTAATAGGCGGCCTATTAACAGAAAAATGGCATAATTTCAAATTTAACGTGAAAACCACTTTTCTTAATTCATGTGCATTGATGATCAAAGGGCTCTAACATTTTAGGGGTAAGCAAACATGATTGACCAGCCTGAAACCTGTTTAAACCGACATACACTTTGATGAAACGAGTGTATCTAGATGGGTGTCGGATGGAAGCTTTTTCTAAATGTTAAATCAGCAGCCAGTATATTTCTTATCAGCTATAACTTGTCAACTCAACATTATACACATTCAATGAATTATTTAAAAGCATTCCTCGAGTCTAGCTATCAAAAGCTGCACCGTTCTCACCTACTGATTACTACTCCATTATTCTTATTAGATTGATATATGGAAACAAAAATTAAGAACACATCCACAATAACAAATTTAAAAAAAAAAAAAAAAAGGACTTACAAGGGTTTGACGAAATTGTTGTTGAGCAATGTTACGTTCTTGAGCTCTAAGCTCTTTCTCTTGAGCCTTAAGCTTCTTCCTCTCTTGATTAGCAACTCTAAGTGCTTCCTTACGAGCCTCATCCTTCCGTTGCTTCTCCAACCTCATAGCTTCCACTTCTCGAATGTATTCCTTCCGAACCTCTTTCACCTGCTTGGCGTAGTCTCTACGAAGCTGAGCGAGCTGTGCTTCGGCTTCCTTAGGATCCCTCGGAGTTTGCCAGCTTCCAACAAAGGAATTTGGAGACAGGAATTTGTGGTTTTCACGGTGGTTGTTGTGGTGCGAGTTAGCCGCGCGTGTAGCAAATGATCTTATGTGTGAGTGTGAGTGTGAGCGCCACATTTTTCAAATCAAA
Source organism: Medicago ruthenica (assembly GCA_018208015.1). NCBI lineage: Eukaryota > Viridiplantae > Streptophyta > Magnoliopsida > Fabales > Fabaceae > Medicago > Medicago ruthenica. The sequence continues at coordinate 89,298,734 of CM031377.1, read as the reverse complement.
AACTTCAGTAAACCCTAATCCCCTGATTCACACTTTATTACTTCTGTTTAGCTCGATATGAAAGAGTCAAAGAAATCATAATAACAATAAATTAATGAAAAACTAAATAACAAAGAAACAAGAGGAACACACTGTTGTTAATTACCTGTGATGTGATGTTTGCTTGCGAAGAAGAAGAAGGAAAGGAACGAAGGGTCTGTTTGGTTGGGGGAACCAAAATGAAATAAAAGTCGTGGTGAAATATTGTGAGGCAAATTGCTAGAAGACACCCACTAATTTTTAGGCTTAAATACAGTTTTAGCCTCTTAACTATCACGAACTTGTGATTTTAGCCTCCTATAAAAAACAATAACAAACCAGTCTCCTATGTTTAGCTCCTTTTGCAGTTTTGGCCCCCCAGACCAATTTTGATCAATTCAACGCTTACGTGACCAATGGAGAATCAACACGTGGCACCTCACTAACACGTGGCACCTCACTTAAGTGATGTGGGTGCCACGTCAGCGTTGGATTGGTCAAAATTGGTCTGGGGGCCAAAATTGCAAAAGGGGCTAAACATAGGGGGCTGGTTTGTTATTGTTTTTTATAGGGTGCTAAAATCGCAAGTTCATGATAGTTAGGGGGCTAAAACTGCATTTAAGCCTAATTTTTATGAATGTGTCTTTTAGCAACCAACACTTCAAAGTGTATTTACCTACTTTTTAGTTATAATTTGCTAAAAGATATATATATATATATATATATATATATATATATATATATATATATACCCTTAAAATTATAATGGGTCATGTTGGTTAGGGGTGGAAATGGGATATGCTGAATTGAGCTTTGTAAAGTCTAAGTCTGACCTACTTCAAAATTATAGGTCTGGTAGCCTATTATCTATTTTTAAGATCTCATCTAGCCTTTTTAAAGGTTTGATGAAGTCGGAAAGCCTATTTAAAATCATATTTTGTAGTAAGGTCTAGCAACACCAATAAGCCTACTACTAAATAGGTCAAAACTTATGAAGCGTAGATTTGGCAGCAGTTAACTCCCGATAGGGTAAATGTGTAATTTTCTCTATTTTATACTCCTTCCGGTCCTATATATAAGAAAATTTTCAAAAAAAAATTTTGGTCATATTTATAAGAAAATATCACAACTTTTAAGGTGTAGTTATTGTTTAAAAGACCTTTATACCCCTTATTTAATGTTTATCTTTTTAAAATTAGTGGATGTATTTAATGCTTCACAATTTTTTATGAGGGTATATTTGTAAAAATATTCAAAAAGTTATACTAATTAATGAATGTATTGGTTTTGATGTTTTTTGGTTTTTCTTCTTACAAAAAGGATAAATTAAGATAAATGATATTTGTATAACTATTTTATGATAATTTTTGAATAATTTTTTTTCTTCGTACTCACATTATATGTTCATACTTTCTCTTTTTCTTTTATCTCTCTATCGTTTTTGATCAATAAAAATAGAGAAAAAAAATGTTTGCACAAAAAAAAATTGATGAAAAAGAGAAAGAAAAATGTTTACACAAAAATTATCATCAAATGATCATAGCTAATAAGCTAACGAGAGAAATTTGTTTACCAAACACTTTTCATTTGATCAAATAAACTTATAAGCCAATCCAATACACTATAAGTTAGCTAGTTATTGGTCTTAACAAATGAATATTAAAGATCGAAAAAGATATTCTTAAATTAATCTCAAATAATTTTCCATAGACATCATCACCTCACACCTTAAATTTTACTTAACTAAGTATGAGTAAAATGAACTATTGTATTTATCGAAAGAAAAAAAAAACAAAAGCAATATATATGAACTATTGCTTAAGTGGAAGTTAGGCTTATCATGAAACTATAAACACGTGACTTCTTTCATAGTTAAACACAGCCACAGCAGCCATCTATGGTCAATTTTTCAACATTTGGTAAATACGTGTGATGGCTGACCAAACCTACTTTTTATTGTACAACCTGTTCAACCAAATACGACAAGATAAAATTATCCATATAACAAATGTGACAATTTGAGTATCTATTAATAAAAGGTGGGTAACACAACCCATGCTGAGTTGACACCAATCAAAGTTCTTTGTTTGTTTTCTATTATTTTTAATATTATATAAATACATTGTTTTAATTGAATCAACTCAACATAGATAGTATTACCCACCTTTTATCGATAGGTAAACAAGAATTTTGCTGTAACAAAACAAAAACTATAACAACTATACAACAATTTTGACCTTTGAAACCAGTCTTGGGAAAAATGGTCAGATCCTACTTGACTTTATCATAAACATAGTATTAGTCCCCACTTATGCCAATAAAATATGAAAGTTGGCACATTAAATTATATATTTTTTCTTAACTTTATGATACAAAAAGGAAGCATGTAGGAAAGAACTACACAAGCATAGGTTAAGGTCAATTCAAAACAAAGAATGAATCTCATATCATATTCATATTTATGGTACCAAGAAGGGTTGCATTTATTTATAAGAAGCATATATATACAAACATTGACATGTTCATGAAATCAAGTAAAATTTGAAGCTATATATATAGTTGTTTTCTTATAAGAGTCTTTGATCATAAATTCATTCGTTGTTCTCTCTCATTATCAAAGCTTCTAACAAATTTCCAATATTGATAAACTTGAAGTGAGAAAAATGGGTCTTATTGAAAAAAGCTTTCCTTCCAAGTTGAAAAACTTAACATCACTTGCAATTTCTAGGATTGCTATCTTGAAGAATCATCGTAAAGCTAGAGCTTCTTATGCTCACTTTGATGTTTCTCAACTCTTGAAGCTTGGTTACCATGACCAAGCTCTTGTTCGTGTAAGCACCAAAACTATTTTTTTTTTTTATTTTACATCTTTCTCTTTTATTTAATAATTTAATAAGCATTTGAATTTATGTATATTGTTTATTTATCAACAGGTGGAGCATTGGATTGTAGAACAAAACATGTTGGATGCATTTGATATCATAGAAGATTATTGTAATGTCCTAAAAGAAAGAGCTCAAGTACTTGTACTTGAAAATAACAAGTTAGTTTTTTTATCTCTTGCTTTCATAATTATGTCGAGTTGCTTTTTCACATGTTTTCAAAAAGAGCACACATGTTTTGTAAGATAACATAATTTCTCTAGGATTACGTTTTCAGACGAGACCAAATTTGATGAATTTTTCTTTTCTTTCAAATGAGATCTGAAATCATGTTGAGGGTGGGGAAATGTTCTCTCATTGTTTAAGAGAAATGATTTTTAGAAAACTTATTTAAGACAACTTTCACGATAACATTTTAAATGGACAACACAGTTTAAATATAAGGTTACTTACATTCGGTAGTTAATGATTAATGCATATGCCGGACATCAAAACACATTAAACAACCACATAATTTCAATAACTACGAATTGAACGTGATTAGCCATGATTTTTGGGTGTTCAAATCTACATGTAGTTGAACACCTGAAAAATTACTTTTAACCACATCAAAATTTATGGTTCATGAAGTTATGTTGGTGGTTAATGATTTTTGACGCATGATATATTCATTGACCATGTATTGAACATAATTTACTAGATATTTTAACTGGGTTATCCATTAAAAAGTTACCGGAAAAGTTGTCAACTTTTAGTTGTTCCAATAACACAATTGGTGATTAATGGCACATGCATTATTTGACCATCTTAATTAATTTAGTTTTTATTTCAAAAATAGGGAGTGTCCCTTTGAGCTCAAGGAAGCAACATGCAGCCTTATCTTTGCATCCTCAAGGTGTGGAGAATTTCCAGAGTTGCACAAGATACAAGAGATTTTGACTTCAAAATTTGGGAAAGAATTTGCAGATCATGCTATTAAATTGCATAAAAATAATGGAGTGAACTCTAAGGTATAGATTTTATGAGGCCTTATTTATTTCAAGAGTATACTTCAATTAACCATCAAAATATTCTAATAATTTTTTTCTTTGACTTAATTATGTAGATGATACAAAAGCTTTCATCAAAACACCCCACAATGGAAATCAAAAGGAATGCTCTGAAGAAGATTGCTACAGATATTGGAGTTACTTTGCCTTTTGAGAAGGACCCTACATTGACAAATAAGGTAATAAAATCATGTCTGAAAAAGAAATGACAAGTTTGAATACAAAGCTTAATTAAACACTTATAGTATAAGTATTTAGATACAAGTGCTTATGTATAAGCTATGTTTATAACGATAAAATAAAGCCAAATTATTTTCATATAAGCTTTTTACATAAGCTATCATGTAGAGCTTATGAAAATAAGCTGAAAACAGCTCATGGACATGTCAAAAAGAATTTTCATAAGCTCTCACAAATAGCCTCACGTGACTTATTAATCTCAAGAAAGTGAATCTAAAAATATCTTAAATTGAACTATGATGTGACATACTCCATAGTGAAATATGTTCTAAAATATATGTATACTATTGCAGGACAAATTGAATGTTGACCAAAGACAACATGAAGTAGAAACCAAAAAATGTAGTAGTGTTGATGATACTAAGCATGAAGAAGATAACCAACATGATCCTAAGCCAAATGTAATTGAAGTAGAAACCAAAAATTATAGTAGTGTTGAATCTGTTAATGATGCTAAGCATGAAGAAAACAACCAACATGATCATGATCAAAATGTAATTGAGGATAAGAATCTATTTGATGTGAATGAGGAAAGAAGGAGGAACAAATATGCTGCAGCTGCTGTTCTACAAGCTTTGGAATTAGCATCTTTTGAAATCAGTAAATACTCAAATCATAAGCAAAAGGATGTAGTAATTCCAAAAAGAAACTATATTATTGATCTTAAAGAAAAATTTGAAGGAAAAGAAATCAAAAAACAATATGCATTGAAAGAAGAGTCACAATTGAGTCAAAATCCAAGAGATGATATGATAACACTAGAGAATGCTACAAATTTATCTTCGAAGGAAAAAGTGAGGGAAAATACAAATAGAGAAAGCAACATTGTTGATAAATTAAGGTCATTCAAGAGCTTGAATGATAATAATGATGACAAAAGTGAGTTTCATGCAGCTAGAGAAAATGAAGAGTTGAGTGAAGAAAGAGCATACCCTTCTTCACAAGCTATTAGATGGAATCCACAAAGGTCTCAAACAAATGTTACAAGTAGAACATATTTTCCAAAGAAAATGCATACACATCATCAACATTTGGATTGGAAGATGATGTCAGTGAGGACCAGATGAGCACACTGATGAATAGGTATTTTTGAAAACCGGATCAAATTAGAAATTGTCTAGTTCGTCAATTGGTTTGATCTCTTGTTGTATTTAGTTTAGTTGAACTGGTTGAACCGTGATTGGTTCAACAAGTTCTTTTTCTTTTTTTTTTTAATATGATTTCATTCATTTATTTTGTCACCTGGTTCAACGTTGAGCCAATTAAATTATGACAAATGGTCTCATTGGTTCAATTTTTTTATGCGTGAAAAAAATAATAGATCCTTGAATCTATAAGCTATTGAATTGTTGTTTGATTTATGCAATTAACATTTGAGTCGAGGAATTGTCCTTAACCTTTCATGTCGAATAAGCGTTATGAAATATAAACTCAATTGTATATTAGAGAATTAGATAACATGGTAGTTTAGAGAAGGGGATTCGATTCCTAATCGTGATTTATTCGGCGGGTAAATTAAACTAAATCCATGTGGTGATGTGTCACCATTTGGGTGGCTGCTTATGCAGGAAGAAAATTTATGTGAACCTTTTTTATACATACATAAAATTTATATGATTTTTTTTATGAAAAAATGTTTAGATGAGTTGAATTTCAGAGGCTCGGTCAAGACATTCTTTGAGTTTCAACGAACGTACCTTCACACTAGTAACAAAAGTTGAACCCATAACTTTGTCGATGAGTTAACTCATTACCAATTGAGTCAATTTTCATTGACAATTTATGGAAACTTTAAAAGACCATTAGATTCTCAACTTTTATAATTCAACCCAATGATATTTTAAGTCTCTTCGTTATTACTAATGGAGTATGCCTTAATTTAGGTTCCTTTTCCTACCCTTTCAAACACTCGATACATCGCACGTAAAAATTGCAACACGTAATTGAAAATAAAACATTTAACTTTTTTTACAATTAAAAACTATTTAAATTTTATTCTGATAAAGACAAATTCAATTATTTGTTTGCAATAGAAAATTTGGGTGGAGGGATGTTCGGCAACGAACACTCAACCGGGATCCTTCAGATTCAAAATGTCCTCCATTGAATTGTGGATGCTCTGTTGTATATAAATTAAACTCAATTTGTGGATATGATTATAATGATATTCAACCGTTGAATTCATGATGTTTACAAGATTTATCGAGCACAATAGCATTTCAAAATATCCCCTCTTATAATGATGTATTGTATTTATAGGTTAATTATATTTTTTTATCTTTCTAACAAAAAAATAGATGATATTTTTTATCTTTTAAGTTATTTTTAGGCTTTTCCTAAAAAAAAAGTTATTTTTAGGCTTTACATTAGTCCTTTATTACTTTTTCGTTTCATTTTAGTCCCTCAAATTATAAATATTAGACAATTTAATCCCTTAAATGATTTTTGTCTATTTTTGTCTCCTAAGTTACAAACATTGAATAATTTGGTCTCTTACATCTGGTAAGCACTTTGAACATTTATGTCATTGTCTAACATATGTAACTTAAGAGGGCAAATTGTCTGACGATTGTAATCTACTAGATCAAAGTAAAATGAAAAAGTCTATAAGATCAAAGGAAATCTAAAAATAATTTTTAAGGGAACAAAAGTGTAAATATATAATAAATTATTTAATTAATAGAAAATACAATGTATCTATATATTATATAAAACATGCTCATATTATATAATACAAAGGGCACATAAAACATGGGTACACCATTTTATTATTTTGTTTGTGGGCATATAATATGAACTTGGACTAAAGATAAGCCTTATTGTTTTAAGTAAATTTCAATAAAATATTACCATTTTCAGTATGGGAAAATATACAAGACAGATATAGTTATTTATGACTAAAGCTTCATTCACGTGTTTGTTCCTCTTGCTCTGTCAAAGAAATTAAAAGGTTAGAGAAATATAACTCAAAGTGAGAGAGAAATCACAAGAGTAGTAATAACAAAATTTACGATGACATGCAAATAAAATTATAGGCCTACAATCTCAACTTACTAGTAAATACATATACATTGACCCGTCAAACATAACGGTGTTCCGTGATAGGAACAATGATTATTTTCACAGTCGTAGACAGTAGTACAATTATGAGCTGAGATATAAAAGAAGGATACAAGAATGTTAATTAAAAACAGACAAAAGGTTATGTATAAGGTTGAAAAAAAAAAACATGTAAATGATGAGAGAAAAGACTTACTATTGGCGTCAGTTATGACAAAAAATAAAGAAAATATAAAGATCATAGCATAAACAAACTTAACAATTTTAGTCATGTTTTTTATATGCATGTAACAAATATAGAAACCAACTCTATCACTTTATATAACATAAATAAAAAGCCCCGATGCTTCATTTATTTCAATTTTATAATCTGTAGCACTTACGAAATTGCAAGAGACACTATATAAAATTAGAATAGTTATTAAATGACTCTTGAGTATATCGATGTACTAAGTATATAACACGTGCGTTGCACGGGTTTTATTAGGATGCGTTTATATAATTTAATTTGTTTGCACAATAGATTATTTCAAAAAAAAAATTGTACAATAGGTAAAAAAATCAAATGGATACATGTCAAAAAGTCAAATTTATAGTGAATACAACATGTCAATCAGATATAATGTGTTCAAATCATATTTTTTAAAAATTAAAATATGTATAGAACTTTCTCTTCCCATGTAACCCTAAACAACCTTATCTTATCGTTCAACATTTTTTTCACCTAAGACTACCTTAACACAACAATGGTTCAATCTCAACTTCCTATGACAGAGAATATATTTTACTTCTTTTTTTGTACGAACACTATTTTGAGAAACACAATTTTTCAACTTATGAACCGTATAATATTTTTTCCAGATAATAACAAAGAGATATTTTTATGTCATTAATTACTTAGATTACTTCATTAAAATGTTTACAATTTATCACTTCTTTAACATATTGATTGATTAAAAAATCACCTAATTAACATTTATCATTAATCACTAAAATATAAACAATTATCCACTTATTAGAATAATTTCTTAAATCCTACTAAATTTTAATATTTTTGCTATTGTGTCGTTCTATCATTTTTTAGGATACATATCATTCTATAAAAAATAAAATTAAATTGTGTTAACCCTCTGGTTTCTAAGGGAAGGGAACCTAATAATTTAGAGTTCTGCCAGGAGGTAAATAAAGTCTGTACAATAATTATTTCATCCAGAAATCGAAATTGATCGTACTCTCAAATGATTCATCCTTTGTTGGATCTCATTAAACAATCACTTGGTTATACTAATTTTTATTTATAGAATACATTCATCCTTTAATCTGATTCTTCTTATTCTCACCTCTCAAATGTTATATTAATCTGCATAACATCCAGTTAGCATTACCATTATCTTTTGTTTTTTTACACAATTATTAACATTTGTAACTTCAATTATCATTATTAAAATATTTTAAGAGTCACACATTTATTTTACTCATAAAAGTCATGCATTGAGGTCCAAAATTCTATTCTATTAATTAGGTACATCATTAGAAATACACTATTATATACTTTTTGTACAAAATCAACACTGTTATTTCTAAGAAGTGTTAGATTAGTGGTTGTAGCTTGATTTTGTAAGTTTAAGGGACGTAGTTCAAATTGCATTGGAGATAGTTGTAAAATAATCATCAGTATCATTGTCATTAATAATATTTTTTTCTTATATGTCTTTTTTAAAAAAAAACAATTATTTTGAATTGACTATCATTTTGAAAAAAGATACAAAAAAGTTATTCGGACACATTTATTGACATCGAATACCATCATTGTTGTGATGAAATAAATTTAACTTCAAAATTAAATATGACATTTATTAAATTCTACCAAATGAGATTTTGACTTAGTATTTAACAATATATAAATAATTTTATCAGATAAGTTAAAGGTTTATCGAAATAGTTTTCAAGCATTTTTTCTCAACCTATGATTGTTTAATTAAAGCCATGGCCATCAAGTAATTTGAATTTTTTTTGTGCATATACAATTTAAATATAAGTTCGTTTTTTCAGGGTGCATAAATTGAACTATAATTTAAGATAAATTTCATTTTATAAATTTTATATTAAAGTTTAAAAATAAACGACCGATAGATTATCATAATTTGAGCTTTTATCAAAATTTAAGTTTTGAATTAATAGTTGCTTCAGAAATATCTTACCACTACATATATGACCAAACACAAAAGATAGTCACATATATTAGGACCGGTCTGTCTCCCTTGAAAAAAATAATATTAGGACAAGTCTCATGAAATAAGTTTAGATTCACTTGTGACAAACTAAAATATTGGTTTCACAAATTTGTTACACTATAACATCAATAGAGAAAAAAAGGAAGCTTGCAAAAAGTTTCACAAATTTGTCAATTGTTTTTCTTCTTTCTCTCAGATTATTTAAACTACGCACATGACTGGCTTTGTGATTCAAAAACTTAACTTATAAGCAAATGTGGTTCAACATCTTTCTTTTTTATGATAGAATATGCGATTCACACCTGAAAATTCTAGAAATAAAAAAATTGTTCAATTACCTGTGTCATATAATTAAAATTAGGAATGTAAAAAAACGTTAATATGTTCTCAGTCATCTGATAAACAATAAAAAAAAACTCAAGGAAAAACTTCAAAATAACATACCATTTTATTCCGCTGGGTTGTTTTTTTGTCGCCATACCAGCTCCCTATTTTGGTTGCATAGTAGCTTTCTTATTTTGGCTATATGGCTTTTTGTTTTGGATGTTGTTAAAGATCACAAAGACTAAATTTGAACTTGAACTTGCAACATTAAACAAACTTTGTTTTGAGTTCTTTTATTGATGCATTTGTTGATATTCTAACATATGAATGAAAATAGAATATGATTTATATGAAAAAGGTTTCATTTTTTATTTTGATCATATGTATTATTTTTTTGTAAATTGTGACTTTTATGATTATATATTATTGAAGAGTAATCAATGCTTATTTTTTTCAAGGATTTTACATGCATATAAATTTTAATATAAATATTTTGTTAACGTATCTTAGCCGTATCGTATCCTAAATTTTAAAATTTCACGTATCCACGTACCCGTATCGCATCGTACCCGCACCCGTATTACGTATCCAGGCTTCATAGAATGTAATTTTAGCAAGATGCGAAGCATAATGTAGAGGTGAAAATTGGAGATCATATCATACCACAACCTATAATTCATGAGAGTATATAACCTATGCGTTGCACGGGTTTCATTAAAATATATATTTTATAATTTTTGTACAATTAGCAAAAATAATATTTTTATCAAGTATAATCACATATAGTTTTGTGATCGAATGAGTTTTAAAAATTACGTCAATTTTTTTTTCTTGGTCTCTAATTTATTAAAAATTACGTCAATTTATCTTGAATTTTGACAAACGCCAAATACAATATCAAGCTCAAAGAAGTGTGTACACCCTATGTTCTTCATATCTCCCATTTGTGAAATCTACCCCTATATCTTATTATATTGCTTTAGATTTTTTGTTTGTTAATCATCTGATAATCCAAAGTTTGATCGTAAGGTAAGCATAACTTCGGATTTATCCTTCTTAAACAATATTTTTCCAAAAATATTTATATATTGCTTATGATATTTTTTTTTAATGGATATTGCTTCAGATCTTGTTAAATTTATTTATGTATGATTAGTCATGAAGTTGATTAAAATAGACATCTACTTATTGCATTGATGTTCAAATTTTCGGTTTCCCCACAAAAAAAAAAAATCATGATTAATTGATGTAGACCAGGAAGTTAAAAGAATGCAAATGTTCTTGTAGTAAATTGTTTTTAGTGCAATAAAATATTAACATAAATAAAAATAAATTATGACTAATACATTTATACCCATAATAAAATGTTACATTTCTATTTATTAAGACTAATACGTTGTAACCGAAATTGTTTCCAAGGCTCCTAATCATTCACTCTAAACTTAACTTTGATCTTCATCTTGGTTGGCTTAATCCGATTATGTTGGGTTTTTGGTTGTTTGTTTTGGTCTTGTAATTAATTGTTTGCACTCTTGATTTCTATCATGGCCCTCCTTGTAATGGATAGAACTCCTTGTTTGGTTCATATATGTTATTTTGGTTTGTTAAAAAAAAGTGCTTAAGAAATAAGTTAAAAATGAAGGATTTGGTAGGTCACACTGAATAGTTATATTAGCAAAAAAAAGTCTAATAAATGATATCACGTCATAAATGAATAAACCGCGTCATAAAAAAATCCAAAATAAAATGAGGGACTAAAATTCTGAAAAAAAAAAAAAAAAGTTTATATAAGAGGAACAAAAAATTGATTTTTAAAATAAGGACCAAAAAATGCATTTTAAGACTAACTTTTATTATAAAACTTATTTGTAATTAAAAAGTGATGTGTTTCATCAAGAAAAGGTAAAAAAATAAAATGATGAGTAGTTCAATCTATATATTATAACAAATAGCAACGGATTTATATCATATTCATTTGACAATAAATGTGGAATAATTTTACATTAAAAATGGAGAAAAAAGGGAAATTTTATCTATATCATCATCAATTATTGAAAGCCACAATTCACACGATTATTGTTTTGAAAAAAAAATTATTTTAAAAAATAAGTACAAAATATATAGAAGACACACCAAATAAGTTAAAACCTGAAAGCAAAAATATGAATCAAGATTCAAGCTTTTTTTTTAACGGAAAATGTTAGTATGTTCATTGTTATATTAGTATTTTTCTTCTTGCAATGACTTGAACCCTGGACTTTTAATAGGAGGTATTGTCTCAATTGTTGTAAAGTATGAAGGTCAGCCAATTCCATCGTGAAGGGTTAAATTTCCATGTTGTTGCGTTCAAATCATCAAAACTTGATTTTGTCTCTCCAATTTCAGAAAAATCAAGAACATTCCATTAAAATTTTGAGTAGATGTGTGTTTCTACAATTGTTTACCTAGGCCTTGATGTTAATAACTCTTATAAGAAACTATTCAATTTAAAACATAATAAGAGTACTTTCACTTATTACAAAGACATGGATACTTGATCAAATTAAACTAACACCTATGGATATAGATTCTTACTTTCTCTTGTTCGACCCTTTTGGATTTTTGGTGTTGAGAGTTTTGAGTTTCTTGTAAGCTCCATCCAAATCTGCCTCCATCTTATGACAATTAGTTGAGAAGGAAAAATCTCTAATAGTTATAGAAACAGCCACATGCTGGCTTGGAATGAAAATGAATAAAAAAATATTCATTTTTTCTGCATTTTTAATATGTTTCCTTCCACATGTTTATTGAACTCTTGATCTCATGACAATGTTAAATAAAAAATAGTAATGAAAAAAAAATACTTTAATGTCAATGAAAAAATACAACCACCTTTTTCATATAAGAAGTGCCCTTTCAACAAAACCATCCCTTTTTCCAAAATTATAGAAATATATATATATATATAGACACACACACACGAAGCTTGAAGAGAAAATCAAAACTATAAAAAATGGAATGGAAGAAGAAATGAAAAGGATAACATAAACAACAACAACAACAAAAAATGAGGAGCTTTGTAGTAAACTTGTGTGTAAGAGGATTGAATATGAACATGAATAATTTTAAAATGTAACTTCAATATTAATAAAATGGATTATAATGCATTCATTGTGCAACTTGCATGAAATGAAGTAAATGAGTGTTTTTACAACTGATGGGAAATAGAAGATAGATAGCAAGGAATTGCTAGTAAAGAATCAAAAACAAAAGATAGCCACATGACATAAGTATGGGAGATTAGTTATAAAAGGAGGGGCATTGGTCAACATCCAAACTTATCTAAGTTGAGTTACATCTCTTACAAATGAGACACATTTTAAATTCGTAGATTAATCAGATATTCGTCTATGATTGAATGCCTCTGATATCCTCTTTCTCCAAGTCACCAAAGCACCAAGGCACTACATGTAACTTAAAACCAATAAGAACAATAATTGAATAAATAATTTTAGGTTACATATGCTCACACACACGATTAGATAAAATTTAAAAGATAGTCAATATAGAAGGATGAAAATAAACATATAATAGATGATAACAATTAGCACTATTTAGTATAAACTAATTTTGAAACACAATTAATTTATCTCACAAAAATAAAAAGTATTACACATTACATATATCAACAATTGTATAAATTAGTCTCCATATAAATTCAATAATTTTTAATTTAATTGATGCATATATTAGGGTTAAGGCATATACTTACAGGACCGGCCATTTTACAAACATTTCTTAGAGACTTCGCAAGTAGCAATGATGAGTCAAAAACAAAAATGTAAGCGTCCTTTATCCTCTTATTCGCATTTACATGAGAACGATAGATATATACACAACAAATAGAATTAAATAAAATGTTAATGAAAGATGAAAAAAGCAAGGTCATAAGAATTTGACCAATCTATATTATTGAGTAACTTGAGTCTATGTTCTGCCACAAAAATCAATGAATAGTCTAAAATATTTGTGAAAATTTCTATGCAATAAAAATTAAAGAGTATCATTCAATAGGTGAATGGAGAATGTGATGATAACTCAAAACAAAAACTTCTATATACTAAAAATATTTACCACCTGGTTTAATATAGTATTGAAATAAGAATTATATATTTATAAGTTGGATGGTGTACCTTAGATTAGTTAGAATGGGGAAATTTTGGTGAGATCACATATCATTCAAGTGCATCTTAGAATGCATGTATATAGAGATAGAGATAGAAAAGATAGAATGTAGCAAGAAGATGGAAGGAAGAAAAAAAAACAGGATGTTGTTTAGTCCAGGTGGACAGTGGTATGAGCAAATAATGCTTGAACTATTTTCTGATATTGGCAAAGGAGGAAACGGATACCAAGAAAGACACTAATATGAGCTTGATGAAGAATTGGTTTAAGACATAAAGAATATAGCTGTGTTGTTTAGTCCGAGTAATAAACCATGCGTAGTTGAAGGAAATTAAAGAATTGGCAGTGGAAGGAGTCACAAATCACAACTTGCAGTTACATATATGTCAATTAGCAGTTACATATATGTCGTAACTTTTTCATAACTTGCCGAGTGATAAAATTATTTATGTCACACTAAATACTAAAACTTTTTCATTGTATAAACTTTATGAAAACCAAATGATATTTTTAGAGAACCAAAATTAGTGCACAAAACCCTTCATAACTGAGACTTTAAAAATCCTTAACTTTTGGCTGTTACATATAGTTCATGGAGTTGGGTAATAATTTTTTTTTCATATAGTTGTGAGAATTAAATCAACCATTTTATTTTATAATTAAAAAGAGTTATTTTATAATTAAAAAGAGTTATGAAAGAGTGATTAAAAGAAGAAGAGAGAAAGCCACATGGCATTAGTATGAAAGATTAGTTAAAATAAAAAGGGGGAGTTTTGGTGAGGTGACACATAAGCAAAATGTAGTTTAGAATACATGTATATAGAGATAGAGATTGTGTTTTTCCATTTAGCTCATTCAATCAATCATTTGATTTTGGTAAAGATCTCACGTAAAAATATTTTTAGACATTTGAGTTCATTCCCTTTTAATGACATTTCACATTATATGATATATATAAAAAAGTCCTTGGTTCTCTATTTATTTCAATTAAAAAATTTGTAGAACTTATGGAATTGCAAGAAACACTATAAATTTAGAATAGTTATTAAATGATTCAGAAGTATATCAATATATTATGTTTATCTCTTTAACTCATTCAATTGATCATTTGATCTTGGTAAAAATCTCACGTAAAAAAAATAAATTAAAATTAGTCATTTGAATGAACTCGAAACAATAGTCACATGAAAGGACAAATTTAATAGTGATCCTTTTTAAATTTGAACCTGCACTTGATTAAAAATATCGCTCGATGAACTTGGATTAAATTAATAATTCGTTAAAGAACCTGCTCAACATGATAATGTTTGATATATTTAACAAGCAATCCAAGTGCTATTAATTTAATGTTAAGGAGAATGCTAAAGAGTTCTGCAGGGGCATTGGTTAAGCATCTAAATGAGAATGTTAAAGAGTGTCCTAGGGACATTGGTTAAACATCCAAATCAAATAAGTTTTCATAAAAAAAAGTGGTATAATCATTATTGATCAAAATTCAAAAGTAACATCTTACATTTCCAAGACAAATTTTTAATTTATAGATTCCTTAACCAATGTCTCGAGGGCACTGGTTAGCAAGACTCTTATTGTTTTATCTTATTTCTTAACTCTTTGTGGTTCTTGCCTTTGAATTGTGTAGAAAGTTCTAAATTTTGTTCTTAATTGCTTTATATGTGTTGGAAATCCTGTCCCGAGTGTGAGGAGGTGTGTTGGTAATCCCACATTTATTGCGATCTGCCCTTAGTTACAATGTGTTGGTTTTGTGGGGATGAATTTTGTCTCACATCGATTAGATAAGACTCTTGATAAGAGTTTATAAAGAGGAGACACTCGTCACCTTATAAGTCGGTTTTGTAAGGATGAGTTATGCCTCAAATTTCAACATGGTATCAAAGCCTATCCAAGATCCACTGTTGGGATTCCATTCCACATTGCCACGCTTCATGCCCATTGGATCCAAGCGTGAGGGGGTGTGTTGGAAATCCCTTTATAATGAGGAGATACTCCTCACCTTACAAGTCAGTTTTGTAAAAATGAGTTGGATCCCAAATTTTAACAATATATTTGTAGAAAAGTGCAAATTTGCTAAGTGAACGGGTGCTCACTCAACGAATTGAGGTTACTTCCAAATTAAGTAGTTCCCATAATTGCCCGATGCTCAGAATTCTTTAAACTTGTTTTGATTTTTTCCTGTACAAGCCCCCTCCCCCGGTCTGGAGGAGCATACCACCAATCCTTGAGGATCAATCATGAAGAAAACACTTCATGCTCAAGAGGCAAACCACATTTGTTCAAACAGGAACATATATATTATAGAGGAGTGTTATTTGAACATCCATTTGTTTGACAACTAAATGGACAACCATATTTTTACAATGAAAAGTATGTATTAGCATGAAAACCAAAGTGATAGAGAAAAAGTAAAAATATAATGTGAATATGAGAGAGAAAGTTGTCACAAAAGTTGTTATAAAATGGTTGTACAAATGTCATTTCTCTATATTATAATGTTGAAAAGATGGTATTTTTTTTGTGGTACAGTTAAAAAAAAACCTATTATTGGAGGTCCCTGACCCAAGTAAAACTCTCAAGACCATGCTTTAATGTGATATTTACCTAATCCACTTTTCTTTTCTTTTCTTTTTTTTTGAGGAAATTTACCTAATCCACTTGACATCATCTTTTATTCTGAAATCAGTGTTTTTAAGAAACAAATGATAGAAAATTTGTATGGAATAAGAGTCACATGGATTCTTCTAGAAGAAAATAACACAAATTCTATCATTCTTCATAAACCAAGGAACCAAGTATTTACAATGTATAAATAGTAGAATAACAAAGCTCACTTCCTTAAACCACATGTAAAATAATCTAAATAATTTCCAATAAATATTGGCTAACATTTCTCTATCAAATGTCCAATTTTGGAACCACAAAATTTGCACCAATTTGATCCATGCAGCCGTATTTGACTTTAGAAAAAACTGTATGATTGGACCTCCTTGACGAACCCGGACCCTCTACAACCGTCTCCAGACAGATGCACTGTAAAACGGCTATAGAGGACCCAAATTTGCTATCTGACCCAAAGTAAAACTCTCAAGACCATGCTTCAATGTGATATTTACCGCACTTTTCTAAAGCCCTAATCCACCTAACTGCATCTTCCTTTGAAACCTCATTTTCTTTAGATACAATTTCCTCAAAAGCTGATGTTACATCTGTAGGCATTTTGGTTGATGAACCTGCTATATAAACAGCAGCTCCATCAGCTAATAGGTTCCAAACCCTCCCACTGTGTTCCCTCATCTTATGCTGAACATAAACTTTCTCAGGCTGGTCTCGAGAGAAAGCAACATAGAAACCTCCACCATTTGCTTCTGAAAGTACACCATTGTTCTGTGAATGATTCAACCAGAAGTCTTTGTATAAAAAGTCACCGTCTTCATTCCAACAGCCAAAGAAGAACATAATTGGAGCAGTGGAAATAGTTTTACTTTGCAATGCTCTTTCCTCGATAAATCCGCGAAAAGGTGCACATCCTGTGCCCGGTCCAACAAGTATGAGGGGAAGTGATGGTGATGGTGTAGGAAGGGAGCCTTTTTGGAACCAAGCAGGAATACCGACAGCTGTGTAAAACAAGACACATAAACAAGTTACTTAACAAATGATCTGTCTGTTACAGTTTTCCCTAAACAAATAACTTTTTTTTTAAATAATCACTTTTGGAAGTTTTCATCTGTTTGTTACAACTTTTTAAAAAATATGAGAATCTTAAAGTAAAAAAAAATCTAAAACTACTTCAAAATAGAAACAGTTTTCAGTAGCTTCCCTTCAAAAATAATTTTTTATAGATGATCTTGTTTATAAAAAATAATCTCTAAATTATTGAATATCAAAATCATTTTCTTATAATATGTAACAAACGGAACCTCAAACAAATGCAAAAAATGGCTAATTGTTTGTACATACCATCACGGGGATCTAATGTGGCTAGCCATGAGGAGCATAGTCCTTTCTTTTTCCTCTTGTAAGGTGTTGTCCAGGACACCACACTCACAGTCAAGTGTACTTGATTGAGGTGAGCTGATTGAGAAGAAGATATGGAGAATGCTCTTGTTTTCAGCATAGGAACCAATTGGATTAGCCACTCAAGTGGCATTTGAACAGAAGGAAAATCTTCGAGCACCTTTTATACCGCAAAAAATAAAACAAATATATGCGTAAAATTGATTTAATGAAACTGACAAGAAAATGAAAGCATATAATCAAGGACTATCTAAACAAGCAAGAAAAAGAGCATAGAATGTCACAAATTATGGCTTCAAAATATATTATATTAAAATGAGTTAGTGTTTGTACTCTAATTACAGCTTCGAAATATATCATAAATATTTTCTACAAAGTATGAAGTTGCTTTAACATCTTAGTAAGAAAAGAGTCCAAACTCAGTTAGATAAAGACTTCAATGCATAAAAAACTAGTGAATTGATTCAAAGCAAAATAATGCACAATTCATTGACCTCACCTCAAGAACAGTTCTCCTCTCCTTCTGGTTGTATTGGTACAGGTCATCTCTTCCTTCAGGTGAAGAAAAATACTGAAGTCTTTCCTTCTCATGTTCAGCTGTTGCAAAAAAGCTCATAACCTGAGACATCAAATTGTTGATAGGTTAGCTTTTAATGAGGAAAATACAGGTAGATTAAAAGCATGTTTATAGAACTTTTCATTCATGTAGAGCCACAAAAGTATCCAAAAAGGAGTCCAGTTTTCTAGAATGAGGATAGGTATAATCAATTTTTCATAAATTAACACCAACATCCATAAACATGAACAATACATCCAGTTTTTATATAAAAGTGAACAATAAAAAAAGGCATTCCAAAGCATACAGGTCCATTATCATCCTAGATGTTAGAAAGAGGTAGGAACAATTACAATGTTAATCAAAACATAGGTGAAAGATAGATGTTTGCCAGCATTATCAGGCTATTGTGTGGGTTTATGAGTGATTTCACAATGCTACCAACTCAAGCATTTTATTTATTAACACATTAAATCATATAATCCCAAAGTGAAAATTTCAAATAAAAAGAAGGGCAGAATATAAAATGCAAGAAATAGCGAACATTGAATTCAATTATGTAAGTAATTTAGGCATGTTTTGTAATTTTGATACATTCATGCACTATAGTGATAGTGACTCACATTCAAGGGTCAAAATGACAATTTACTCATTATGTAATTATCTCTAAAATGACTTTAAAAGGAAAGTCAAACAAACATACAGCATCTTGCCTCAAAGAAATACCGCCGAGGGGAAGCTGAAGCTACGTCCATAGTCAGTTCCACAAAAGTTTTTAATTTTATGGGTATTCTAGAGCCATGTCCATTGCAATCATCTGTTCCTCTAGGACTAACCTGAAAATTAGGGGATTTCTTATTAGAAAAGATTATACAAGCACTTCCATCAAACAAAAGTATGAATTTAATAAAAAATATCTATGCTTTATTTTGACAAAAAAATGTCGATGCTGTTGAGTTGAAGGCATGTACTATTAAACTCAAAATTTTGAACACAAAATTTGGAAAATATGGCTACTAATAATTATTCAAGTATAAACCAGAATTATACAAGGAGTTCCCTCTTTCAAACACTGCACAAACGGTAAAAAAAAAAGACATTCCCCCATAATTTCTATATGTATATATATCTATAACCACACAGATAACTGCCACTCCAAATATATAACTATCCTACAGCAAATAACAACTAATCACGCCTTTCCCTAAAATCCAACTTAAGAGATCTACCATGTACAAAACCAAAGTACGAGCAAGCACCAGGGAGAGCATCACTTCTAAAACATTGCAAGCACCAGGTAATGGTAGAAACACCATATGGCTTGTTTCTTTTATTTCAAAATCAAGTTGAGAAGAGTTTTTTAATTGAATAATGTGTCAAACAATGTTCGAAAAATACATTTATCTGTGGAATAAGGCAGTATAGTAGGAACTCAAGGCTGAAGAGGGTCAAAGAACCACATTAATATTAACTGTTGAATTTATAGGGTTTAGTATAGAGGGAGGGAAATGGAATACTCAAACTAATAAAATTATAATGATATGAAATGATGTGAAATAACCCTTATTTATTCTAATACTAACCAAATACTGAAACTAATCATTACTAGACTCTTAATCCTAATGAAATATGGGAACAAATCATGAAATATAAACAAATAAGAAAACTGGGATGATCTAAGATGTTATATGTTAAGATGAAGATGTTTTTAATATAATATAACATTAACTAATCTTGAAAGACTTACACTGATGAATGCATCAGGATCCAAATTACAACGTCGTATGAAAGCGTCAACTGCAGCTGAATCTTGACCAGGGAGAATCTCAAGAACATCACCAGTGTCATACTCAATAACCTGAGGAACCCAAAACCCATACGTTAATTCAATGAAGGAAGATGAATAACTTCATATCTATTTTAACACATGATGTAAGTAAAATAGAATCCAAATCATGGTAAATTGTGATGCTATGTATATAAAAGAGCTCTACTGCGTAATACATACGCATTTCAGCACAAGTCTTTCGTATCTTTCAACAAGATACAAACATCGATGTAAAGGTACATCAAGGCTAAAGAAATAGGATAACTTACATGTGACTCAGGTTCAAATTCAAAATGACGAACATCTTTTCCACAGTTTGGTCTGGTCAAAGGAAGATTCTTCACCTGCGTAATCAGAAATTCAGAATCAAATAAATTGAAGCATGCAACAAAGAACAGATAACAGAATTATGACAAATACAATCATTCACATCCCTACATACTTTCCTATATTATTGATACATAAATAAATGACATTACATATGTTACTGTTAATGGATAGAAACCAGTATAAAACTACATATCAAATGTCTTATTCTTTACGTTGAAAGACCTAATGAATTTGACTTATTGCTATACAGGTTGGCCGATGCAATGCATACAAATAGAATGAGCATAATCTAAATATAGTTTACAAACTACCCAAGATGAGGTTTATTAACCAGTACCATCTTAAGAAAGCAGTCAGGATGCCCACTTCTGTCGGAAGATGATTTTCCAGGATGCATTAAACGAACACTCCCAGTGTCTGTAAGAATCATACGCTCATCTAATCAAATATAAAAGAACAACTAAAATTTTATAATCAATAGTGAGGGTAAAAATGTGAAAACTCAAAATCAAACCATGACAATATACAAGAAAAACTCAACCGCGGTGAGTCATCCATTGAAAACACTATAGCAAAACTTATACACACTTAAAGAAAACAACTAGAGAAGGTAATTTTGCCCAAATATGACAAGATTCAAACTTTGGAGTTTAATCATCAATAACTTCAAAGAATGTACCATATGTAATTCAAATTCAAACACACATCACACGGCAAATAACTTGCCATAGACTTCAGCAAATGTCTGGTGGTGAAGTAATGAAAACAAAGGTTCAACCAAATTTGTGCTGGCTAATACTTAATACGCAAAGTTGCATATAATATGCATCATATTAAATTCATACCAG
Organism: Medicago ruthenica; assembly: GCA_018208015.1. Classification (NCBI taxonomy): domain Eukaryota; kingdom Viridiplantae; phylum Streptophyta; class Magnoliopsida; order Fabales; family Fabaceae; genus Medicago; species Medicago ruthenica. The sequence continues at coordinate 89,277,172 of CM031377.1, read as the reverse complement.
TGATAAATTGTAGACGACAAAAGAAACATACATAAATAGATTGTCTGATATTAGGTCACGATAATAGCTAATGGACTATTGCAAGCCAACCAAGAATTTACAGAGTTTGTGATACCTGAGACAGTTGAAAAATGTGACTCAATATTGTGATATGTGATTTGGATTTTAGGTTGGTCAATCAACACCGTATCTTGAATCAAAACATCTGGACCATTTGGTAAGAATTCTGGTTTGATCGTGTTTAACATTGTCCATAGAGAAGACATCCAGGGATCAAGAGTACCTTCATAGCTACAAATAATTATACCATCATTAGTCACTTAAATAAAATATCTACATTTCAATATTAAAGTAGAAGAAATTATTAAAGCTTGCACAGCAAGCTATCACTAGAGTCTCTCCTAACACTACAGTCTCTAAACTACATACAATTCAATTCAACAGAGAGTAATCAAACTATGTATATTCAAACAGTAACAATGTATATAATATAAAAATCCTATATAGGGTAGATTCATATCATCCAAGGAAGCATTTATCAACGAACAACATAGAAGTATTCACACACTTGAGTGAATACCGACAACTATTAGAAACAAGAATGCTCAATCTCAAGGATTACATTCTAGATAAACCATTAATCTAATCACATCAAGCCTTTTCACACTCCACAAGCACAAATGTAATTTTTTATACTAAATCAAGCAGAATACTCTTAATTGACAACATAATTCATAAACATACCCTGAAGGGTGCTGATCATCTCCCAAGCCTCTTTCTAAAATAGTTGTTCCTCCAAGGTCCTTTAATCTTTTGTCCAGCTTCTTTGCAACAAACTGCCACAATTGCCAAGGTTTTGTAAAAAACATGTAACTAAACAAAATAAATGCACATGCAAAACAATAAAATTTGTACTATCCATAGGAATTTTTAAGTTACGTAATCATTATCAAAATATCATTAGGGCCTATTTTTGCTCAGTGATTCATCATCAAGAAGGTACATAATCAATAAATAATATAAACTCAAGTATTGCAATAATTAATCTAACAAAATGAAAGACACAAAAGACTTTTCAAAACACAAAAGTCACAAATTAATAAACATACATTGTACTTCTGATAACCAGAATCGCCCAAACCGAAAACGGCGTAGTGTAATCCTTTCAGCCAATGCTGGTTTAGGCTTCTCTGAAGAAGAAACCTCCAAAAGACCTGAAACCACAAAATAACTATCAGTAAAACTACAGATTAAAAACAACCTCAAATAATGTAAAAAAAAAGAAAAAATCTTGACTTGTGATTTCGTCGTTCAATAATTTATAGATTTCTAAAAAGAAAATCATAAGCTATTTTGTGATTTTTCACCAAAATGAAAATCACTGTTAAAAATATCATCAAAATAAGCTACTAAAAACAAGCTTTGTATTTTAAACAGATTATCATTTTTTAAGAATAGAATTAACAAATAGTTGAAAAACTCCAAAAGTGATTTTTAATCATGATCAGTTACAAACTGCCCCTACGCCTATGTTTGGTTCCGTGTCTGGAGCAGCCAAAATTAATTTTGACATGTTTGGCTGCTCTTGAGTAGATTTGATTTCAACTTAAAACTAGAATTTGTAGCTTTGAGTCTAAATGTGATTTTTACATTAAAATTTGTTGTTCATCTCACTTTTACATAAATACATCCAAAGCATACACCCCTTTACCTTCAACTCATTTTTAAGTAAACAAATTAATTCAAAATAAATTTTGTCATGGCATAATCAAACATCACTAAGTAAAACATAAAAAAAAAAAAAAAAAGGTTTGAAAGAAGCATTTACCTTCATAGAATCAGGGGTATCACCCTGACCAGTGGTAGAAACCACAAAAACCACAGCCTCTTCCTGTGGCAACAAACTCTGTAAACAAACAAAGCAACCCATTATTAGAAATTAAAAATTTAATATCAAAAAAAGGATTTTGAACAAAACCCAAAATTGCAGAAAAAAAATTAATAATAATAATAATACAGGATCATATTGATGAAGAGAAAGAAGGTTGATGGGGCAAGCTCTACGTTCAGCTTCACGAGCAAGACGTTCAGCAGCGTCCAATGCGTTACCGGTTTGAGTTGCGTATAGAATTAGAAGCTTATGATGCTGTTGTTGAATCTCTTTCATTCTCCTGTTGGCTTAATTATACTTTTGGCCCCCTAACTTTTCTAAGCTCCTGTTAAAAAAAATGTCAAATTTAGTCCCTTATAAATTAGCCCATTTGCAATTGTGATCATTTCCTTCAATTTTGACCGAGTCAATGCATATGTGGCACCTCATAGGATGCCACGTGTGTATTTTCGAATTAAAATAAAAATAAAAATGCCAAATAATCATTTATAAAAATAAATAAATAAAAAAGAAATTATATTCATACTCTTCTTCATCTTCATACATGAAATATAAAACCGAGAAAATCAAACATTGAAACTTGTTGTGATTTAGTGTAAAAAAACAATGAAACATTGTTTGTTAATGTAAATGAAAAAGAAAATAAAGAGTTTGAATATGAACATCACACTGCAAATCTATCTAAAAGAAAAAGATGGGTTAACCAAAGCTTATATAAATGTAAAAAGCTTCAATCATAAATGTAAGAAGCCAACTGTAAACGCCGTTACTGGGATGGGAAGAATCTCACCTTCTACACCAGTTGCGGTTACCGGAGTCAGGCTCATCGAAGGTATCCGATCCTTCAAATCAACCAACACCGCGAAGCTTCGAGTGAATCGTATTTTGAATACGTGTGGACATTCGGGTCGGACTTGGGGGAACCAGGTTGGGGTTATTGGGATTAAGGCTGTGAGGGACTTGGGACTAGGGCGGTTTATAGAGGGGTGAGATCGTATTTTATAAATGATTATTTGTCATTTTTATTTTAATTTGAAAATACACACGTGGCATTCTATGAGGTGCCACATATGTCTTGGCTCATTCAAAATTGAGGGAAAGGACCACAATTGCAAATAAGCTAATTCATAGGGGACTAAATTTGTCATTTTTTTAGTAAAGGAACAAAATTACAATATTTAAAAAATTAGGGGGTCAAAAATATACTTAAATGATTATATACGAATTGGGTTACGCAAATAGTGAAACAGAGAATTGAGTAAACTATGAGTTATGTCATTGTTAAAACATAATTCAGAAAAGACGATGTATTAATACAAATTATTTTTTATTTTTTTGGTAGATATTAATACAAATTATTTTTATAAATCAAATACAAGATATTTAACAAGTTATAAGATACATTAAAAGGGTAACTTTACAAATAAACCCTCCTAACTTTTTTAAATTTTTTTTTTTAATGGTAGGTTTATTTTTTGTTCAAGGTCTCCACTATTCATATGTGTTCTGAGCTCGAGAGAATCCACACGCTAACTCTCAAATGAAAAACTCAAATTTATATATTTCAATTGATCTTGATACATGAAGAGAATGACCCTATTTAATACTAATCTTAGAGGTCAGATTGTAGTTGAAATAGTAAAAGTAATTAACACATCAATGGAAACAATCTAGTGAAAATAGATATTGTCAAACATGGTGGCTTGTTTGGCTTAAAGTCAATAGTAGGGTGGTGGAATGGGAAAAATAGCATGGTAGCGTGGTGGCTACAAAGTCTATGCTATCTGAACCCTTCCCAATTTTGAGTTAGGAGAGGGCAAGTATTTGTTTGGTATGATAAATTGGTTGTTGTGCCTTATATCCATATTAGTGACACAAACCTTCGTTTGTATGATAACATCATCATTGATCATGACAATAATGATAAACTCATTTAGAGTGACTCCCTTATTGGTATATATTTGGCTAGTAATTGATATAGGTGGCTGGACCGGGATCAAATCAACATTCAGCGCCCCACTACTTGCTTGAGTTGGATTTGATGGTTACCAACAATTCATGTCATATGTGTGACGCGACTGTTGAGAGTGATACACATACTCTTTGTGCAACTTTGCTTTGAAACGCGACCCCAAGATTTCCACTGCCTTTATCGTCAAGCAACATTCTTTCTTTCATTAGGAAGTTGTCTTATCTTCTTTGGGTGCTCTTTTTTACTCGTACTTTCGGAGAAAGTAACATATGTGTTGATTGGTTTGTTAAGTTCATGCTACTAATGATGACCGTTTGAAGATGTAGATTTCTCTTCCTTCCCAATTAGATATTATCCTACTTACGAATACCTCTGAAGTACTTGGACCAAAAACTCTTAGTTTTTTTTTTCGCCCTTTATTTAAAAGATAAATATTCTAATATATATTTTCATCTAATTTGCTTGAGCTACTTTAGAATTCAAAAATAAGTACACATAGAATTCAGATAGCTGGAAAGCGACAAAAAGACTTGAATTTTATAATTAGTCAATAGATAGATAGCAATCTATCATCCAGCTCAGCAACAAATTACAAATAGAGGTTGAATGTCATAAAACTATAGCTATGAAAATTTGGAACTCCATAAACCAACAAAACAAGTAACCTGGCAAATCAAGGTGAGGATATAATATAAAACTAGATACAACATATAATTCCTTGGCATGGGAAAAATGACACTAAATCATATATCTTGATGCGGCTTACATGCAATGGGAGTAATAATTGCTATAGTCTTCACTCTTCAGATAATCGTTCCAATTTTGTACTATTCTGTTCACTTTCTACTAGATTTTCAGACATTCCTTGCTGAGAGTCATGACTCTCATTTTCACTTGCTAAGTCTTTCTTAGCATCTTCATCAGATCTGTTACATTGATCATTATTATCCGATTTAGAAACACCCTGTTGAGTTTCCGGAGAATCCAATACTACTTGTTCATGCATATCCTCTTTGACTGATCCTTCAGATTCTACCCCAGGCTTCTGATCACAATAATCTAGTTCAACTCTTGGGATTGAGGATGCCTCTTCTTGAAGCTCAGAACTTTGCAATTCTTCCTCCATCTCTTCATGTTTACTTCCTACTGGACTTTCAGACGTTCTTTGATTAGAGTCATGACTCTCATTTTCATTCTTACCGTCTTCATCATGTCTGTTAGACTGTTCAATATTATCTGACTCAAGAACACCCTGTTGAAGTTTCAGAGAATCTGATACTACCTGTTCAGGCACATCCTCTTCAATTGATCCTTCAGCTTCTATCTCTAGTTCATTTTGTGGTATTGCTAATGCCTCTTCTTCAAGCTGAGAGCTTTGTAATTCTTCCTCCATCTCTTGATGTTTGCTTTCTACTGGACTTTCAGACGTTCCTTGCTTAGAGTCATGACTCTCATTTTCATCCACACAGTCTTTCTTAGCATCTTCTTCACCTCTTTTACACTGTTCATTATCATCTAATTCAGAAACAACTTGCTGAGGTTCCAGAGAATTTGAAACTAGTTGTTCAGGCATATCCTCTTCACTTGATCCTTCAGCTTCTACCTTGGGCTTCTGATCAAATGAAACTAGATCATTTCCTGGGATTGCTGATGCCTCTCCTTGAAGCCCAGAGCTTCGCAATTCTTCCTCCATCTCCTGATGTTCCCTTTCTACTGGACTTTCAGACATTCCTTGCTTAAAGTCACGAGTCTCAATTTCATCCACACCGTCTTTCTTAGCATCTTCTTCACCTCTGTTACCCTGTTCATTATTATCTGATTCAGAAACACCTTGTTGAAGTGCCAGAGAATCTGATACTATTTGTTCAAGCATATCTTCACAAGATTCTAGTTCATTTCCTGAGATTGATGATGCCTCTTGAAATCCAGAGCTTTGCAGTTCTTCCTCCATCTTTTGATGATTGTTATCACATGGCTCAGCACCAGTTTGATCATGTTTCTCTTTGAAAGCCTCCGCGCTTTCATCACTTTTCATCTCTTTTTCACTACTAATGGATTTAGAAATAGCAGATTCTTGAAACTCAACATCTCCAGTAGAACCTTCCAAATCTGATGAGCTTTCAACCATGCTGGGATCTTTGTCTTTGTAAGAATGCTCTGTTTTTGATTCATCTCCACCTTCATTTTTCGAGACAGGAAAAGACTGAAAAGCATCCCAATCATCTTCACTGAATTCATCTTCTTCCTCGTTATTCTCATCTGATTGCATCACAGCATCTGAAGGTGTGGGATGTTTCTCTTCATTTCCTACCGCTGGCTTTGGCATTTTAATATCCAAAACTGGTACTTTATGTTCTGTTTGATTCTTATCATTTGTCACAGAAGCTCGTATCACACCCTACATGTAGTGGCATAACAGAAGTAAGCAACAGTAGTTAATCAGAATACGGACAAAGTTCCTAAACATCTGTAACAGAATCCAAGACACAAGATTTTGTTGATTCTCTATTTTTTTTCAAATCATGTAGACTTTAGGAATGCTACATGTTTATTATTTAATATTAGGAATGATGTTATCTTATCCTCTGCAAAATATCCTATCATTTTTCTTGGTTAACCTTTCTCCTCTTAATAAAGAACAAGGTAGAAATTATAATGGAAGCTTATTATTTCTTTTTTTTGTTGGTGTTAACCCTCTGGTTTGACCATTTGTTGTTTGATTGGTGAAATCTAGAATTGCAGACATAGAGTATGAAACTTATTGAACCATGTTGTGTTACTGTTACCACCGATTGAAGAATTCGTTGTAGATATAGAATTATCACTAATTTTATTTTGGAGCAAATGGTTTATTAAATTCATCCGTTGAGCATGATGTGTGATCTACTTCCTTGTAAGTTTTAAACTATTCTCCCTTGAAATCATCCACAAGGGGTCAGGTACATGTTCTAGACTTTCAACACCCAAATATTAATTTGTGTTGAGATAATGAATATATGTTGAATATGGGGAAAGGGGCCCTAGTAATACAGAGTTCGGAAGCTTATTATTTCTATCCACTGAAAAAGAAATTTCCATTTCCAAAATATAATCTCCATCATGGAAATGGAATTAGAGGTGCTCAGTTAGACTTGTCGGAGATCATAAATTATGACAGTTCAACAAAATAAACGTCAATAATCAGTCCACATATATACATATGTGCAACACCGAAAATACCTGAAGTTCCTGGCGGTGCAGAGGAGGCATTGATAGTAAAACATCCTTGAAATGCATGGCTGATGAAGGAATTTGAGCAAGGCGAGAAACAAGCTTAACGGCTGTGCTTCTTAAATCTCTTATTTCCTGTCATTTGTTTGTATGATCAAAAGAATGGATAATAAAATTTCAAGGAGCTTACTCTATAAATAGAAAATCTCAGTTTATTCATCAAAAACGAAATCATCAACAAAAAAAAAATCTCAGTTGAAGTTATATTACCGGAGAAAACCCATCAGTTGTAGACAAGAAAATCGTGACAATGGCCTCTAGAAGAAGGGTCATAAAACTTCTCTGGCAGTCATTACCCTTAGCCAGGGTTTGTAACACCACCATGAGACTCAAGCATTCACTAGCAATGTTTACCGACTCTCTCGTTATATTTTTCTGCTATCAATAGAAATATTAAATGATTTAGCTCCACGATGAATTACAAAATTCCATAGCAAATAAAATGAACTAATGATATTATTACGCACACTAATCGTAAAACAAAAGCACATGTTACCAATACCTTTAACATTTTGTGGATCAAAGTGAAAATATCAGTAATTAGCTCCCCAGCAAGAAACATTAAGAATGAATTATCTTCTGTATTTACACCTCTTTGAATCCTGGCTTTAAGAAATTGTAAACCTATAACTTGGACCTGTCAACAATAAATTTCAGTCGTTGGTATTTCTTTCTGGGTAACAGCAATGAAGAGATATTTCTTATATATTAATTTACCTGCATATTTGAATCACTGAATACAGTTTGGAAACAACGTATGCAATATCTCAGAGCAATAACACAGATGGATTTATTTGCTTCACAATCTTCATATTTACTTTCAAGAGCCAGTTTCGCAACTGCTATAATTTGTTCAAGAGAAAATGCAAGCTTTGCATGTATTAGTTTCCGTTGGTTTAAACTCTTAACCTCCTGCAAATGGAATTCCTCAATGCCATACTTAGTCAAAGCAGCAACCACCCTCAAACAAGTTTCAAACATTTCTCTTAGAGGGAGAATGCTATCGTCCAGTGCAGCCTCATCTACAGAAAAATAAAAAATAATAATAGCTCCTTTAGTTGTGCTGTTGAATGAATCAAATTTAATTTTTTTTGCTCCTACATTGGTAGCTTGATGTTTGGTTTCAACCAAGATATCTTGAACCCCATGTGGGACTCAAGTTGTTTTGCCAACAAAAATATTTTAACAATACATCCATTAAATCAAAACTATCAAAAAAACACTACAGAAAAAGAAAAGAAAAAAAGAAGAAGAGGAATTCCTCGTTAAATAGTCACACTAGCAATTCATAAGAAAGGAGGGGAGTATGAATATGGGATACAACTGGTTTGGAGTAAAATGGCTTACCGTCACTTATTCTCTTTAGCAAAGGAATTGTACAGTTGACCATCTCAATAGCTTCTGATAAGTAAACCTCAGTTGAAGCCTCCCTTACACACTTGTAGCCAACTAAAACTAATGCAAGAACCATCGATTTTGGATGCTGGGTCATCTAAGTAATCATAATAAGAGCAAGTCAGTAATGACGATCATCTTTTAGGATTAAAAAATTGAACCATGACTTAAGAGAATATAGAATTCTAAATGTTCACAAAACCATACTGGCACTGATAGAAAAAAGCAATCCAGAATCATACACAACAGACACACCTTGGTATCAATACGGTTAATAACTGTCCTTGTTGTACTACATAGTGTATGTATCACATTAACATCGGAGTTTGGATGATCTGCCGGAATCGTGTTAGTACTGGACAACAGACATACATGAATGTTTAGCATATTATAAATATATCCTATGCAAAAATGTCAATCAAATAAGAAACTACAATAAATTATTAGTCACAGGAAATCAATTACCTCTGAAATGTTTTAAAAAGGTAGTGTAAACAAAGTTCCAGTGTTATCAAAGCATAATTTTCACTATTGAAAACTTCTTCTGGGCAATTTTGTGCAACCTGTAGGGAAAACAAATGAAACTTGAACTTCAGATGTCAAAAAAAATTAACCAAATTGGAAAACAACTGACAAGATTAACACGCCATTCAAGAACAAATTGGGCCTAATCAGGAAAATATACTCTATAAGGATATAAAAAATTATGCAGAGTTACAATCCTGAAATCAATATATCTAATGTGTACCTGTGATAAAATCGATATTGCAAGACTATTCCAAGAATTATCCATGTACGTAGAATATGAAAGAATCTGCATCCATTAACCATAATAAAAGTATGAGAATTCTCTCCACGACCATTCCTCAATTTATATACATTTAACTATGTTCAAAGAAATTGTCACGAATAAAAACAAGCATAACTCTTTTACAGTCCAATATCCTCATACAGAGTAGTGGATTGGCATTGATATATTGATGCAGTGAAGGTATTTCATCAATCCTTTTTCGTTAACAGTCAAAGGTTCTACTTTAAACTAGAAAAGACTGAAAAAGAACAAGGTATCAATCATTTATGTCAGACTGTCAGTAGATTTAAGAAGTTCCAGGTGCTCCCAATTCAATGCTATTGCAGTTCCAAAATTGTATTAAATGTTTACACAGACGAAAACAGAGAACCTAATGTTTCACCAGGATTAATTTATTAAATCACAAATTGAATTGAACTGAATTTCTCCTTACTTGGCTACGCAGAAACATTATTGGTTTTACACACTCCCTCATGTAAGGACCCTTGAGCAAAGACAATGCATAAACCCACTTTACTTTATGTAAATTGCAAAGGATTGAGCTATCAACCACTTGGTCAATAAAGGGTTTAATAAAATATAAAGGACTAAATCTTAAAAAAATTAAGCTATTAGGTTAAGAGTGGACACAGTGAATGGTTTTATGTTTCACACAATCCTATATAATTTTTATTTCATTCACTGTGGCAGAAATAATTACTCTTATACTAAGTTCATAAACTAAATAAATGAGGAATATGTAGTTACTTGTTCTAATCAAATTAAATTAATAAGTACAAGGAAATATCATGGAGGTAAAAATATGTCATCTTAATAGGACTTGATTGAGAGGGTTGCATCCTGCATCCACTGCAAAAAACAAAAAAAAAAAATGCTGTCTTCCAACTGTATGTTATATAATACTGTAAGATACAACACCAACCTGCAGTAGTTCTTTGCAGATATCCACGTTAAGCAGTCCTGCTCCAAAAAAACTCTCAGTCGAAAGAAATTGAAACATAGGCAGTACAATTTCATATAATTTCAAGCCTGGGGGTTTCACTTCATCTCTTGGGGAGTTCCCACCATGCTTTGTATTAACAAAAGCCAACTGTATAATTGATCTGTACAGGAGAGGATGTTGTGACTGAAACAGACCAAGAAGAGAAAATCCCCAGAGGAACTTAAAATCTTCAAACTTCAAATGGACCATGCTATACTGACATGTAGCTGCAGTATGTTTGTCGGTGTTTTTGAGTGAGGCTTTGGTGCAATCTTGTCCTTCAGAATTCGCTGGAACTGAGTCGAGTCCAAGTGCTTGCAAAATTACAGGCCAAGATTCCTCTAAGCATGGGCGCAACTTTAAAGAAACAACAGGCGATTGCAGCCCATCAAGAAACAGATTCCCCTGCAAGTAAAGTGCGACTAGAATGAGAAAGAAACGCTGAAGACACCGACATTATCATAATGATCCAGGTTCATCTCCGAGATGAAAGTATGCACCCATCAATATCTGGAAAGTTCATATTCAGACTTACCTTCCTCTTTGGGCTCAGGCACAAGCATATATAACTATAATCCTTCAATGTATGGATCCAGTACTTCCCTAGAACACTCGAGCTTTTTTGGAACAACGGTAATAATGTCAGGTACCCATCTGAAACTCCATCTTGGTGCTTCTTCAAGGATGCATATATATAACACTTGAGAGAAGCGTGAGCAGCCAGAAGTCTTATTTTGATCTAAAATGTGAATTGTAAAAAAGATATGTAAATTATAAAAGATTTAAAAATATTGAAATATATCAAGTTTATATAACAAAGAGAGTCACATGCCTTGCTTGTGACCCATTCCGCAAACGAAGGATAATAAATGTCCTCAAAGTCATTTAGTGGGCGTGAAATCAAAGAGAATATGCGCCTGACCACCACTTGATCTCCACTGATTATTCCACTTGTTAATATCTGAAATTATTACATTAACTGAGTATAAACTGTGTTTAATTTCATAGTCGAGGAACTTCCCTAAAATATTTCCAACTTCCAAATGACTAACGTGAGGTATGTTTAGAGTAATGGTTAGATGAATAATACTACCTTCAGAGGATTTCAAAATATGTAATAAATAAATTACAAAGGTAAAGGAAATGAATAGAATGGTGAAAGCAGCAACCTTGGTAGCCTAAGTGCAAGCCTGCCTCCAATAAGCTAGGACTAGAAGATGTGTCCAAGGTAGTACGGACTGCAGAGACTAGCTGAGCCTGTATTTATAATAGTTTTAGTTATTCATTTGAATCACAAGACTCATAATCTACATAACCTTAAAAATGAAGTATCAGTTCTATAGGAGGTTTAAACACACAATCATGTGCATAAACTAAATGATACTTGAAAAGAAAAAGAAAAAAAAACTTCGGTGACATAAATAAAATTGATTGAGATCTTGTAATGTAAACAATTTTAGGGGGTGAAAAACATTTTGTGAATTACCTGATACTGTTCAAGTAGAAGATGCCCAGGAAGCTCAGGGTCAGCTGCTTTTTCAAACTGTAAATCCAAATTCACATATAAGAACAAATTAACAAAAATTGACCGGTAGGGAGATGATAAGATACACCATGCAGTATACACAACATTAAATTAAGCAGAAAAGAAACTGATAATTATTGATAATTAATAGAGATCGAGCTCTTCAATACTTAATGCATATTTGTTTTACCAAGTAATTAACCATAAAACTATCCCCAATTGTTTAGACAGAGGAAAATATGTGCAATTGTGTGTGGATAAAAGAACAAATACAATTAGAGATAAGAAATAAACATTAAAAGCAATCTTGGAGGACAAAAGATCACCAAAGGCATAGGTGCATATGGGACACGTACTACATAGAAACGACAAAATAAGTCTCCAGTAGAATTAGGCTCTCCAATGCCTTTAAATATGTCAGGGGGGGCTCACATAAAGATACCATTTGCTGAACACCAAAGAGCCAAAACTAACCCTGACCCATACCAGAAGCGCAAAGAAATCATGAAGATACATGCATTTCACACATGCCAAAATGTAAAATATAATAGAGAATAATGGTTAGCAGACCCCGCCCTTAAGCCTTTCCTTTTTCTACCACAGCCACTAAAGCTAATAACAAGATGTTATAGATGCCATAAAACTCTTTGCAATTAAGTTATCAAAAATGAAGAGAAAGGGGAGAACAGGCATAGAATAAGCACAGTCATCATATTCATAGAGAACATACTACCTTATCAACAATAGTGCCAAGAAGACTGACGCCTACTGGCTGCATGTTCTCAAACTGAATTGTGCTAATCTGATGTAAGAAAAAATGACAGGGAAGAACATGATTAATTCTAATACATCTTTAATATTTCAAAAGAACAGAGGGTAAATTATTCACTGCTCATATATTCTAATTGGTCAGCAGTACCTGATAAGCAAGTGATATTAACTCTTGCAAGTGGAGAACTAGCCAATCACCAGGGGACTTCCCACTTGCATGTTCTTTCCTTGCCAAAAAGAGGTCAAAATGAGCACGATTTCTTCCTACAGCATCTGGTAGATGGCTCAAACATCTACAATAAAATTAATGACTCAAATTACATACAATAACAGAGAGACCAAAAAACATGATTCCTTAATTGGCAAAGGAAAAGATCAGACTCCATATAAATCAAGTCATAATTTTTATCTTAAAAAAAGTTAAAGAACGTGATAAATGATCATATAATACTTCAATCACACTTAGTTGATTTTAATAAACATTTTAGTTTGTAATTTAAAAGAGAAAAGTAAGCCCTCCCGTCCAAAACCCTCCATCCAAACATATCCTTAGATACATTATTATGACATGACAGAAGCCTCTGTAAATTATCTTCATTTGTAAAAAAAGGAGGAAGTGAATTTATAAAAATTTGAAATAGAATAAATTTTTGTCATTTTTTATAACGATGTAGTAATTGTAGGTTCAATGTATTTATAGCTAAAGTTAAATTACATAATTAAGAAATACATACTCTGCAGCAAAAAGCCTGGTCCTATATCTGAGGTACTTCTCTCTATTAGCTGCACCGGTGGAATCTTGAAACTTGTAATTCTGCGTGCTGTTGGAGCCAGAAACCATATTTTCTTCATCATTAAGGTTCAACCTTGAATCACCATCCGCAAACTCATTTTCTGCATTGTTATTAATTTCAGTGCTCCTCGTTGATGTTGCAAGGACCTGCAATAATCCCCCATTAAACCATTGTCAAGATTTGGTGAAATGTTATGGAAAGCAGTTATGAAGGGTATTAAAGGATAGGCCCAGCTACAGCTCAGCATAACTATTGTACTCCTTAGAACAGAATATAGAAATCTCTAACTGCTGCTGTAACAAACTCTACAGGTTGTAACAAACATGTCAGTTGAGCTAGACTTAGAACTGGTCTATAAAAGGACCTTATCTCTATCTGTAACTGCATCAATCAATAGTGAATACAAAGAGAAAGTTCTAGAAATCAATGAATCTCCATTGTTGTTCATAAATCTAATATGGTATCAGGAAGCGAAAATGGTCTGGGAGCCTCTTCGCAGATCTCGTCGCCGCAAATCGCCGTTCCTCCGCCGCGCAACTCACCTCCACCGCCTCTGGTGGCGACTTCGTCTTCCTCCGCAAGATCTCACTCGTTTTCCGCCATTGCTGAAAAGCTTGATTCGGAGAACTACCTCTTGTGGTGTCAACAAGTTGAACCTGTTATCAAGGCTCACAAACTTCATCATTTTCTTGTTAATGCTTCAATTCCGCAGAAATTCAAGACTGTGGAAGATTGTGGTGCGAATCGCATCTCACCGGAATATGAAACCTAGGGAATAACAAGATCAGTTGCTTCTCGCATGGCTTCAATCAACAATTTCTCGCGACATGTTGCGCAGAGTTATCGGTTGCAAGCATAGCTGGCAACTCTGGGATAAGATTCACGCGTATTTTCAAAGGCATGTGAATTTGAAATTGTGTCAGCTTCGATCTGAATTACGCCATACGCGTCTTGAATCATCTGTTTCTGAGTTCCTATTGAAGATCCAAACCCTAATTGGTTCAATTCATGCTATTGGTGAATCAATTTCTTACCATGAACGACGTCATTCTTGAAGGCTTACCGCAAGAATACGAATCTACAATTTCCTTGATCAGTGGAAAATTTGGAGCTGTTTCCGTTGAAGAGGTTGAAACGTTGCTATTAGGTCATGAGGCTCGTCTTGAGCGTTTTCGCAAGAACTCTGCACCTTCCATCAATCTCACTGTGCCTTCCAACTCAACTTCTCATGATGATGAGAAGGAGATGTCTTCTCAGGCTGATTCACAGAATTTTTCCAAACCTTCGTTTGGCTACGGTGAACGGGGTGGTAGAGGTGGTTTTCGTGGTGGTCGTGGCAATGTCGTTCAGTGTCAGGTGTGTCATAAGCATGGTCATGATGCCTCCATTTGCTACCATCGCTTCAAGAAATACTACGCTCCATCCATCTCTGCTAAACACAATCAGACTCAAGGTCACATGGGGGCTCCATCTCAATCCAGTTCTGGTGGTGCCAATTTCCCTAGCTTTGCACCTTGGCAGTCCAATTCTTGCCCCATGCCTTAGCCTTACACCTCATGGAACATGTTTGGTCCTCCACCTCGTGGTTTCCCTAACCCACCAACCCTTTCCATGCCTCATTATCATGCCTATCCACCTCATCAGTTCATGCCTTCCTTTGGGAATCACACACCTTTCCCTTCACCTTAACCTCAGGCAATGATGGCACACTCAGATTCTTCCAGTTCTGTTAACTGGTATCCAGACTCAGGGGGCTTCTCATCACGTGACCTCCAATGGTCATAACATTCAGCAATCTTCACCTTTTGAAGGTCCTGATCAGATTTACATTGGGAATGGTCAAGGTTTGAAAGTTTCTACCTCTAGCACATCTCAATTTGTATCACCTCTCAATTCCAATTTTGAGTTTACTCTTTCCATTCTCTTACATGTGCCAAATATAACCAAAAATCTCATAAGTGTGAGTCAGTTTGCAAAGGATAATCATGTTTATTTTGAATTTCATGCTAACTGCTGCTTTGTTAAATCTCAGGCTTCCAATGGGATTCTTCTCAAAGGAGTCCTTGACAAAGATGGCTTATACAAGTTCCCCCCTTTGGTGCCAGCTCCCAGAGTCACTTCTCAGTCTCAGCAATGTCCTAGCATAAATTTTGTTTCTTCTTATAATAATTGCTCTACTGTAAATCCAATTGTTTCTAGTTCTAAGAACATTTCTTCTAGTTCTAGCAATTCTGCTAAGTCTCTTTCCTTTGCCACTTGGCACAGTAGACTTGGACATCCAAGTAGTGATGTTCAACGCTTGTACTTGGTCTTTGTAATATACCTTTCAGCAATAAAACAGTTTTTGATTTTTGTACCTCTTGCTGTCTTGGTAAAGCTCATAGATTACCATCTCATACCTCTACTACTACCTACACTGCTCCTCTTGAGTTACTTTACACTGATCTTTGGGGTCCCTCTCCCTTTATATCATCTACTAGGTACTCTTATTATGTCACCTTTGTGGATGCTTACACTAGATTTTCATGGTTTTATTTACTTAAAAGAAAATCATAAGCTTTGTCAATTTTTCAGCAGTTTAAAGTCATGGTTGAGAATCAATTTTCATCCAAGATTAAAGCTGTTCAGTCTGATTGGGGTGGTGAAATTTCTCCCTATTACACAGTTTCTCTCTCGGACATGGTATTGTACATAGACTCATCTGCCCTCACACTCATCATCAAAACGGTCTTGTGGAAAGAAAGCACAGACAGATTGTGGATATGGGTCTTACCTTACTGGCCAAAGCCTCCTTGCCATTGACCTATTGGGATCATGCCTGCAGCACAGCTGTTTATCTTATCAACAGGCTTCCCACTTCAGCACTCAAGTTTGTTGTTCCTTACACCAAGCTGTTTGGTTTGCAACCTGATTATGGCTTTCTCAAGACCTTTGGGTGTGCATGCTTTCCTCTCCTAAGGCCTTATAACAATCACAAATTCCAGTACAAGTCCCAATAGTGTCTTTTTCTAGGGTACTCTACGTCTCACAAAGGATACAAGTGCCTATCGCCTGAGGGTCGTCTTTAAATTTCCAAGGATGTGTTGTTCAATGAATACAGGTTCCCCTATTGTGAATGGAACTCTTCAGCAACTCTTCCCAAGGCAGATAGCACTCCTTCTGTTTCAGCACACATACCTCTCACTCACTCCAACACCTCACAAGCTCACTCCCCACCTACACCTGCTACAGCTCAGCAACCTTCTCTCACTACTACTCCTTCATGACGATACTACACCTTTCCCCACCTCCCAGCAAACTCCTCCATCCAGCAGTTTGTCCCCTCTTACAGCTCAGCATAACCCACCCCAACCAAAGGTTCCTGCCTACAAACGGCCTCCCCTCCCTAGCATTCATCCAATGAACACTAGAGCCAAGAGTGGCATTACATGTCCCAGATTGCACCCTACTCTCCTACTTACTCATGTTGAACCCAAATCCACCAAGCAAGCACACTCTCCAATCCCACCTGGCTTGCTGCAATGCAAGTGTAGTTTGATGCTTTACAACATAACAACACCTGGACTCTAGTCCCCTTACCATCTGGCAGAGTTCCTGTAGGATGCAAATGGGTATTGCGTGTCAAAGAAAATCCTGATGGTACTGTCAACAAGTACAAGGCTCGTTTGGTTGCCAAGGGATTTCATCAAAGATATGGGGATGAATACACTGAAACTTTCAGCCTTGTCATTAAACCGGTTACCGTACGAACAGTTCTTTCCCTTGCTGTGTCCAGAAGCTGGTCTTTACATCAATTAGATGTAAACAACGCTTTCCTCAATGGCACTCTCACTGAAATTGTGTATATGACTCAGCCACCTGGCTTTGAAGTTGATAACAAGTCTCTTGTTTGCAAGCTGAATAAGGCTTTGTATGGGCTCAAGTAGGCCCCCAGAGTGTGGTTTGATAAGTTACAAACTACTCTCCTTCAGTTTGGTTTTTGTGCAAGCAAGTGTGACCCCTTCCTTTTTATTTACTCTCACAATTCTTGTCTCATCTACATGCTTGTATATGTTGATGACAAAATTGTCACAGGGAACAACACTTCTCTCATTCACCAGCTTGTGTCCCAATTAAATTTTGCCTTTTCTCTCAAGGCTTTGGGTACTATTGATTATTTTTTGGGTATTGAAGTCAAGCCTCAATCTTCTGGTGCTCTTCAGCTGACTCAAAGCAAGTATCTCAGGGACTTGTTAGCCAAGACCAATATGCAAGACGCCAAGCCTCTTCCCTCTCCCATGGTTTCGGGTCTGAAACTCACTAAGGAAGGCTCTCAACCCTTTTCAGATCCTACACTGTATCGGTCCATAGTAGGTGCTCTGCAGTATGCCGTAATTACAAGGCCAGACATTTGTTTTTCAGTTAACATAGTCTGCCAATTTATGTCCAATCCTCTAGAATCCCATTGAACAGTTGTCAAGCGAATTTTAAGGTATCTCAAGGGTACCATCAGCTGGGGTCTTTGTATTAAGCCCATTCCCTCTCTTCCTGTACCACTTCTGGCTTACTGTGATGCAGATTGGGGTTCTGACCCTGATGACCGCCGATCAACTTCTGGAGCATGTGTCTTTTTAGGTCCTAATCTCATTTCCTGGTGGGCTAAAAAGCAACCTTGTTATAGCTCGCTCCAGCACAGAAGCAAAATACCGCAGCTTAGCTCTTGCTACTTCTGAACTTCTTTGGGTGCAGTCTCTGCTCACTAAACCAAATGTTCCTTTTTCTACTCCTAAAGTGCTTTGTGATAACCTGAGCACTGTTTCCCTTGCTCACAATTCTGTCTTGCATGCACGCTTCAAACACATGGAGCTCGACCTCTTTTTTGTTCGTGAGAAGGTTTTGCAAACGCAACTGCTAGTCTCCCATGTTCCTGGTCAGTTTCAAATTGCTGATATCATGACCAAGGCCCTTCCTCCCACCAGATTTGAAGCTTTACGTTCCAAGCTCACTGTCTGCAGTTCTACACCCAGTGAGGCTTGCGGGGGAGTATTAAAGGATAGGCCCAGCTACAGCTCAGCATAACTATTGTACTCCTTAGAACAGAATATAGAAATCTCTAACTGCTACTGTAACAAACTCTACAGGTTGTAACAAACTCAACTTACACGTGTCAGTTGAGCTAGACTTAGAACTGGTCTATAAAAGGACCTTATCTCTATCTGTAACTGCATCAATCAATAGTGAATACAAAGAGAAAGTTCTAGAAATCAATGAATCTCCATTGTTGTTCATAAATCTAATAAAGGGGAACGGGATAAAGGGGACTACTGAGGGGAGAGAAGAATGGGTAAAGGATCATTTCTGTAATGAAGGGGTGGCTTTAAGCCATCGGGCAGAAGCATTTCTTGCTTCTCTGATATCCTCTTTTGCTCTAATGTAGGTAATTCCATTAGATACTGCACTTGGGGCTTGCTCCTAGTTTGCTTCCTTCTAGTTGTCTTGTTATAAAACCTGTTCATATCACTATGCTAAAGCATATACAGAGTTTATATGGGTAACAAAGTTGTTTTGGGAACTGAAACTTCCTTATGTAATGTGCATAAAAGGACCAAGCATATAAAAGTTGATAACTCTTCATCCCTGAAAGGTTCTCGTTATAAAGCATCACTACTAACTTTGCCAACTTAATAGATCAACCAGAAAAAAAAAATCAGTCTTTTTTTTATTTTGGGTGGGGGTGGGGGGCTCTAAGCTGCATTTGTAACGAACTTGGTCATATTATATATCACATTTGGCTTGATGAGAAAACACACGTGTTGGAAACATATACCATGCATTCATGTGTACTAAACCACAGGCTGTATAGTCCATTTTCTCACTATAAGATACAGTTGTATGGGGAAGAATAGCATATGATCTTATGCTTTTTCACAGGATAAGGTTCACTCTAGAGCCTTCTCTCACTCTTTGTTTTTACTTTCGGGCCTTTTTAAATCTTCCTGGTTCCATATTTGAATTTCAAACAATATTATGTGAAAAAGGAAACATTCACATCTACCGTATGGATATAATACTGCTTCCTTAAAAGTATCAGTTTTCATGTCTTTTTGTCGTACAACTTCTAGACATAGTGAACCATGTAGAAAAATATGCATTTTAAAATAGAAAGCTTACCACTTTGCGACATACTGATATCCAATGTGATGTACAAGAAGGACATGATGCATAGAGTAATCGCATAATTGTGGTTCGTACTAAGTTACCAATTCTGCACAAATGAAAGAAGTAAGAAATAAGCTTCATAATCATAAAAGACAAATGGCAATTACTATTGTTGGCCAATATCTAATTTTTTAATAAAATATAAATGATAACTATGGTTGACCATAGCTAAAATTTTGAAACAACAACAACCAAACCTTATCCCACTAAGTGGGGTCGGCTACGTGGATCAAATTACGCCATAATGTTCTATCCTAAACCATATTTGGATCCAACTCATTAACCTCTAAATCTTTCCTAATAGTTTCTCTCATAGTTTTTCTAGGTCTTCCTCTACCTCTTTTGATCTGAATCTCCTTTATCTGATCTACTCTTCGTACTACAACATCTAGAGGTCTTCTCTCTACACCATAAAATTTTGAAAAATATTTCTAAATACGTAGTATAATGCTAACCAAATACTTAGCTCGTTCCTAACTGCATTTCTGGGAAAGTCATTCCTAGGAATGCAATCACATAAGTTGAAACAAATGCCTCCCTCTGTTATGGGCGAGTTTAATTTTTTGTTTTAATCCACATTTAACATGAGATTTTCCAAGGGGTCAAGTATGTTAGAGATCTAACTGTTACAGTTTTTAACTTGTATTTTCTTTGATGACTTCTCTAGGAGAATGGCATATACCTATCTGTACTCCTTATGACATCTCTGGGTCTCTAATATAAATGCTTATTTATTAAAAGAGAATAAAGATACAAAAATATGTATTGCCAATAACCTTAAAATAATTTCATGTTACTAATAATAAAAGACAAGGGTTTCAGGCTCAGCAACCCAAGCACTAATCAGCAGGAAAGAGTAAGAAATCTTTTTTTTTTCTTTCTTATGCACATACTCTGAATCAGTTTCCTCATCCAACATAAAGAACAAGTTTTCTTCAATCTGCTCAACAATAACAGTAGCCTGTAAAGTTTAAAACCAGCTTTCAGCACAAAAATAGTATACACTAATATATCTATATTGAAAATCCTTTCAAGGTTAGAAACCAACCGGATCTTTCTCAATTAGATGTCTTAGAGTAGACACGGCAAGAAGACGTAAAGTTGGCTGCATCAAGAAAAAGAGTTAGCTGAAAAGAGTAAATAACAAATTATTACCAATAACGGAAAATATGCAGGAAAAAACCTGTCTTGATGACAATGTAGAGAGAAGAGTCTGCACATGGGAGTGCACAGAAACAGCTTTCGGTGCAAAAAGAACAAGTTGTTGAGTGAAGCGTGCACTCCTGCAGTATAACAAGCAAAATTACCGATAATCATCAGAAAGGCAAAGCTTAACTGAAAAAGACTTCCCAAAAGCCAAAGACCTAATGGCTATGAGAAAATGTTAATTATATGATAAAGCATGGAGTTAAGAAACATACTCAAGCATTGTTGAAGTTTCTTGCCAGCAGCTTATCTCAGCAATGGCAGACTGAAAAGGAAAAACAATGTATGAAGTTTACATTTTATTTTTAAAAACAGAATGCCCTAGGTGATGTGAACATTTTATTATGAATAGATTTGTTGGAAATCCCGCCCCGAACGTGAGGGGGTGTGTTGGTAATCCCACCTTAATTGCGATCTGCCCCTAGTTGCCTTGTGTTGGCTTGTCTTTGAAGGGGTGGATTTAGTCTCACATCGGTTAGATAGGACGCTTGATAAGAGTTTATAAAGAGGAGGCACTTCTCACCTTACAAGCCGGTTTTGTAAGGATGAGTTAGGCCCCAAATTTCAACATGATATCAGAGCCTATCCAAGATCTACCGTTGGGATTCCGCATTGTCACGCTTCATGCCCATTGGGTCTGAGCGTGAGGGGTGTGTTGGAAATCCCGCCCCGAACGTGAGGGGAGGCACTCCTCACCTTACAAGCCGGTTTTGTAAGGATGAGTTAGGCCAAAGTGAAAAGCCAAAGTTTTGTGAAAACGAGAAATATATGCCCAACTTTACAGTATTGTTGGAGTGCCTAATGCTCATGGTCTCTTATGGGAGCTTACCAAACAGACATGAGAAATTGGATAGCTTTGCCTAATTACTGTTTTTATTTTATTTTATTAATACTTTTCCCGTCTTCCAAATTATTTACAATCATCTTCTCTTTCTTCTTAATGTGTTTCTTATATTGAAATAATTCGAAAAAAAACTACCTTGGAGCGTGAGAAAAAGATGCTTCCTGGTACAAGCTCAGGACCAAGAACAGCAACTATAGCGTTTATAAGACGGCCAACACCCTGCTGAACGTCTGCCAAACCATTCTCATCAGATAAAAGAATTTCCATTGCAAGAGATAGGGTTGCCTGTCAAGAAAAATAGAGACAATAAATAAAATCATATCAAAGATAATATTATGGGATAAAATGAGGTACTCCGTCAGATTAACAAAAAAACAGCTGACATTTTCCTTATTTTCCTTCATTTTTCTCTTGATTTTTGGGTGCAAAAAGATAGATCAATATGTGAAGGATGTAGAATGCAGAAATAAACTATAATACATAAGCAGGTGGCAACATCGGCACAAATTTTCCGAGCCATGTCCGTTTAAATTTGTATGAAATACAAAGGTTTTTTTTTTCCTTCTTTCTTTTCTTGATAAAGGATACGAAGGGTTTCTGTGTTGAAGAAACATGATTATTGTAATAATCAATAAAAAAAAAGCTGAAATCACTAGCTCAGATGAATCAACTAGAGACATTTCGTAGCACTATGACTCTATGAGTGTGTGTACTTTCTTTTGGTGCTAAAATAAGGAAAGACAGGACATCCTCAGGATCCTAAAATATTTGAGTGACTATTTGGAAAGGGATAGGTCCAAGGCTCTCGAATCCTTGGTAGGAACTGGGTCTTTCTCTGTCTGTTCTGTGTAATATTTAATTCCTGTTCAAGTCTGTAACTGAATGTTCTATCTCTGATTGGGAACCTTTCTCCAGAGACTTGTTCAATAGTAAATAGTTGCTATTCAGTAATTTATTATATCGATACCTTTCTATCATATTGTTGGTACTTACGAAATATTTTCATTAAAATAAGGGAAAAGCAGACTATCTGTTCTATATGTGAGAAATATACTGATCACAAGATGCTGCTGGCATTTGAAATGAAATACCTGGACATGAGAAACAAAGGACAAGCCTGCAGCTTCAATAGTTAAAAGAAGCCCATGCATAGACCAGATCTGCAGACTAGTTACCAAACTTTTAGCCAGTGAGGAAATAGAGCTCACTGTTGCAGGCACTAAAGTTGACAATGCAATCCCTCCTGCGCTGCAGCAAGATATACATGACAAAAACTGTCAAGACATGTATAGAGTTATAGGAAAAAGAAGTAAAATAGACAATTTGTCATTTAAGTTTGGAATAGTCATCAATCTGCTAAGCCAAATATCTAAGCTGAGATTATAAATGTACAAGAATAATGCAACAGAAAGGGTTCAACAAGTAACAACACTGTAAAGTGTAAACCATCTATTGGAACCAATATGGTTTTTGTAGTCTAATCCTACGCTGAATTAAATCATTTCATGAACTGGAGCACAAATTCTGTAAAGAAACCACAATAAAAGTGTAAACTTTCTTATTTCCACTATTATGATTATTATTATTAATACTAACAACCACTCTTTTTATTATATCTCAATAGCAAACCAAGTTTATCACGAAACAATTTCCACAAATATTTATTATATCTCTTGGAAGAGCAAGCAAACAAAATGCTGTAGCAAGATCCAGTGCAGAAAAATGGCTTCACCTACTTATAAACTAATATGGCTCAAACAGTTGCTTAAAGAACAGAGGTTTGGGTGTGTTTCATAGATGATGCTCATTGGTGATAACCAAGCAATCAACCTTGCATATAACCTCAAATCCAGCATTCCATGAGATGGTACAAAATACATTGAGATAGATTGTCATTTCATTAGGGAGAATATCTTATCCTGAGACAGCATGACTAGCATTATAAAATTCAAATGACCTATTGGCAGATGTCTCCAACGATGAGTTGAGATGTCCTCGAATTGATTATATATGTAAAGAGCTAGGTTCATATAATTTATATAGCTTGAAGAGGGTTGTTAGAACTATTATACTACTACAATATATAATATTCTCTTGTGCGCAATTATGACAAGTGGATTCTATTTTCCTATATGCTTTCTTGTTTTCCACTTTCTCAACAAGCTTAATTTAACTTTTATCTTTTTGTTTTGTTCTTGTGAAGGATTTCTTATCCTCCTCTCTTTGTATATCTCTTCTTTCTTAGCAAATTTTTTTAATTTAAAAACCCCCACTTCATCATCCTATTCCTTGGTTGGTACTATACTCGAAAATATAAAACTCGACATAATATATTATCTTCTCTTAAACTAGTCAAACACACATATCCTTTATAGCTAAAGAAGAATTTGAGATACAAAACAGACAAGCTAAATCAAACAAATTAAAAATTATCAGTAATTCTGAGTGTAAGGAAGATATCTTGGTTTGGAGGGGGTGGGGGTTGACAAATTGATGAAATAAACATGCAAACTATTGACCAGTGACCTGCGATGAATGCAGCCAAGTGCCAAAGCAATTGATCCAGCATAGTAGGAATCAGTTACTCCATTTAGGTCACCAAGTAGTGATCTAGTCTGCAAGCCACCATCAATGATGAAAAAAAAAATCAGAAATGAAAGCACTAAATAGCACAGACAAAACATAAGAAGCTATATGTTAGTTTGTGGAAGAGGAAAAAAATTTGTTTTAGGTAATCACAGTTCAGTGGAATTAACATGCAGTTTGAGATGCAGACTAAAAAACTTGCCATTCTAGCAGTGAAGATATCATTTCCAAATCGAGCTAAATATCCAAGAACTTCACATGATGCTCTACGCTGTGATGCACAAATGTCTCCCTCCACCAAAATACTCTTCCATTCAAAATTTGACAAACAAGGAGTAGCAAAAGTTAGTGTTGACAAATAATTAAATGTGTGAGTGATAGTGTTTGTTAAAAGTGTCCTACCTGAAAAATAGATTGCACCAAGCCCAAAATGTCTTGTCCTAATGTTTGTGGTCGAAAAGAAAGCAAAGACTGGAAAGGATAATGAAATCAGTATATTAATATTCGGTGAGATCAACACAAGGAACTTGGATAATACATTAGAAGGATAAACAGAACCTTAAAGCCTGCAAGTAAGCCCACACAAATATTGGTGATACTAGATGTGCGCCAATGTTGTTTTTTCCCAGCTTTCAGACACTGCTCAATAACACCAAGGAGCGACAGCATACCACCACTATCCTGAGATATTATAAATTACCAATTTATTTCAACAACAAGAACAAGCACTGACTAAACTCTACAACAATATAATGAGGTTGTATGATGCTCTACCTGAGAGGAAAATATGATCCCGAAGAAAAGAAGCATCTGGTTCACCAAAGTCTTGCTTATTGTCTCCGGCTTCAAGGTTAAATTTAAGTTGTTAGCAAATGGAAACTGTGAAAAGGAACAAGAGATTCTCTGAATGTGCTTGAGTGAGTTAAAAGCACTCAGCCACCATGGTGTTTATATACACTTCATAATTAATTACATGTTATGTTTACAAGGATTAATAAATGTAGGTCCAACTTCCTAAATGCATGAACATGAACCTAAAGACTTAAATGCTCCTATTTACAATGAATTGTACTATTTCCAACACTCCCCCTCAAGCTGGTGAATAGGTATTCTCCATTCCCAGCTTGGATACAATTCGTTCAAAATTTGAGCTATTCAATCCTTTAGTGAGAATGTCCGCAAGTTGCCCTTGAGAGGACACATATGGCGTGCAAATCAGCCCACTATCAAGCTTCTCCTTAATGAAGTGTCTATCAACCTCAATGTGCTTAGTTCGATCATGTTGAACTGGATTATGTGCTATGTTGATAGCTGACTTGTTATCACAGTAGAGCTTCATAGGTCCTTCCCATTTGATTTTCAAATCATCTAAAATAATTTTGAGCCAAAGCAGTTCACAAATGCCTTGTGCCATGGCTTGAAATTCGGCTTCAGCACTAGAACGTGCTACTACATTTTGCTTTTTACTCCTCCAAGACACAAGATTTCCTCTAAGAAAGGTACAATACCCTGTAGTGGATCTCCTATCAATAACTGACCCTGCATAGTCTGCATCAGTGTAGGCCTCAAGAGTTGTATTTCCATTTCTTTTGAACAAAATTCCTCTTCCTGGAGTTCCCTTGAGATATTGCAGAATTCTATGAGCTGCCTGTAAATGGATCTCTTTCGGGCAGTGCATGAACTGACTAACCATACTTACAGCATATGCAATATCTGGTCTAGTGTGAGATAAGTAAATTAATCTCCCAACTAGACGTTGATACATTTCTTTATCTACTGCAACATCTTCTTCTGTGTTACCCAATTTAAGATTTGGATCCATAGGAGTGCTCACAGGTTTACACGTTGTTTTCCCTGTCTCCTTGAGTAAATCTGTAATGTATTTTTGCTGAGATATAAAAATGCCTTTTCGGGAATGTGCCACCTCGATTCCCAGAAAGTACTTCAGCTTTCCAAGAGTTTTTATTTCAAACTCTCTAGCTAAACATTGACTCAAGATTTGTTGCTCCTTCCAATCATCTCCAGTCATTTGATGTCATCCACATATACTAACAGAATTGTTACTCCCTCTTCTGGCAAGTGTTTGATGAACAAGGTATGATCCCCTTGACTTTGCTTGTACCCCAAAGATGTCATAACCTTAGTGAATCTTCCAAACCATGCCCGAGGTGATTGTTTCAAGCCATATAATGCCTTTTTCAACCTACATATTGTATTGACTGGTACATTTTTATCATACCCTGGTGGTACCTGCATATAAATTTCCTCCTCAAGTTCCCTATGTAAGAAGGCATTCTTCACATCAAATTGTTGTAAATTCCAACCATAGTTAGCAGCAAGTGACAAAATTACCCTGACTGTATTCATCTTCGCAACTAGAGCAAATGTCTCAGAATAGTCAATTCCATATGTTTGTGTAAACCCTTTGGCAACCAATCTGGCTTTATATCTTTCAATTGATCCATCAGCCTTGTATTTTACTGTGTACACCCATTTGCATCCAACTGGCTTCTTCCCATCTGGTAAAGTCACCAACTCCCAAGTTCTATTCTTCTTCAATGCGTCCATCTCGATATTCATGGCTTGCTTCCATTTTTCATCAGATAATGCCTCAGAAACATTAGTAGGTATGGAAGTAGCATTTAGGTTTGTAAGGAAGGCTCTATGGGTAGGTGAGAATCTTTGAAAAGATAGTTTGAAAGGGGATATAAAGGCTGTTTGGTGCATTTTCTGGTTCCTTTTCTAGTGGCGATTGGAAGGTCCAGGTTATCATATGTTGTTTCATTCATCGTTTCATCTTGTAATTCAAAAGAATTAATTACTTCATTCGAAGGAGTCGAGTCAAGCTCTTGAACTTGTGTCGATTCAGGAATGGCTTTTGCCTTTCTCGTGTAAACCAAATTCTTTCCATATCTTACATCCACTTCAGGTTCAAGTTCAGCTACAGGAGAATTTGATTGATTTGACACAATTCCTAGTTCTTCAGCCTCATATGGATCTGGTACAAGTCTGTTTGACTCAAGACTAGAAATATTGGGTCTATTTGACTCGAAATCGGAAAGATTAGACGTATTTGACTCAAGACCCGAGGGAGCAGACACATTTGACTTAATACCAGAAAGATTGAGTGTATTTGACTCGAGACCAGGAAGATCGAGTGTTTCAAGCTTATCTTCCTTAAAATTCTCCCCCTGAAGATAAGGTTGAGTGAAGTATGGTTCCTCCTCATGAAAGGTTACATCCCGCGACACAAAAAACTTTTTAGATGGAAGGATGGAAACACTTGTATCCCTTTTGAGTAGAGGAATACCCAACAAAAACACATCTTAGGGCTCTAGGATCGAGTTTTTTCCTGTCTTGACTATGAACATGGACAAATGAGACACATCCAAAGATTTGAGGTTTAAGATTACTGTTTGCTGACAAATTTGGATAGAAGGAAGAAAGAACATCCATTGGACTCTTGAACCCCAACACTCGAGAGGGTAGTCGATTAATAAGATATGTGCTAGTGAGAACAACCTCCCCCCAGAAATTTTTGGGAACATTTTGATGAAACAACAGTGCTCGGGTTTTGTCTAATAGATGCCCATTTTTCCTTTCTGCGATTCCATTTTGTTGCGGTGTTTTAACACAAGAAGACTCGTGGATAATTCCCTTCTTTTGACAAAAAGAATTAAGAACATGATTGAAGTACTCTTTTCCATTATCAGACCTAAGCCTTTTGATGTCTACTCCAAATTGATTTTTAATCATGTAGAAAAAATTTGGGAAAACAGTACTGACGTCAGACTTGTTTTTGAGTAAAAACACCCAAGTAACCCGAGTACAATCATCTATAAAAGTCGCATACCACCTAGCACCAGTTACATTTGGAACGGTAGAGGGACCCCAAACATCTGAATGAACAAGATAGAAGGGGGAAGAACTTCTTTTGTTGTTTAATGTAAAAGGTAGACGCTTGTGTTTAGCGAACTCGCACACATCACAATGAAGACTTCCAACATCTACGTTAGTGAATAAAGACGGAAACAAGACTTTAATGACTCCTGAAAGAAGGATGACCCAATCGACAATGAAAAAGAAATATTTTTTCCTTTTTAGAGAGTACCGACTCTGGCATGAATGAGCGAGACAAGTTGATTTTTGTACACTGACCTGGTTCTTCAAGATAGTAAAGGCCATTCCTTTCTCTAGCACGTCCAATCGTCTTTCCCGACTCCTTGTCTTGAAATATACAACAATCATTCTGGAAAGTCACACTACATGATAAATCATTTGTAAGTTTTTGTATGGAGACAAGGTTCATGGATAGTTTTGGAACATGGAGGACCCTTTTTAAGGTTATAAAATGGTTTATTTGGATATCTCCAATGCCAGCTACAGTTACAAGAGTACCATCTGCAGTAGCAATTTTCTTGTTACTAGGACAAGGGGAATATGTGGAGAACAGTTCAGCTGAGGGTGTCATGTGGTCTGTGGCTCCTTAATCTAATAGCCAGGATAGGCTAGAAGGTGATTCTGAGACATTAAATCCAAATGAAAGTGGAAGCTTACCTGAATACGCTACACCACAATTACCTGAAGATTTTTCCATACTGTTGGTCATAAAGGAACCAGAAAATGCAAAGACAGTGGCTGGTACAAAGCTGCAGCAAAGGTGGCAGGAAACTGTATCAACGGCTTCTGGAAAGTGTATGTGACAGTGGTTAACTTGAAAAACTTGACAGCACGTAGTGCCCAGTCAAGATTTGAGGTTGCTGACAGCAGAAATTGCCCAGTCAGATTTGAGGTTACTGACAGCAGAAAATGCCCAGTCAGATTTTCTCGAGAATTATCAGCGGAAGTAGAGTCTCCTAGATCAGGAGCTCTGATACCATGTGAAAAGGAACAAGAGATTCTCTGAATGTGCTTGAGTGTGTTAAAAGCACTCAGCCACCATGGTGTTTATATACACTTCATAATTAATTACATGTTATGTTTACAAGGATTAATAAATGTAGGTCCAACTTCCTAAATGCATGAACATGAACCTAAAGACTTAAATGCTCCTATTTACAATGAATTGTACTATTTCCAACAGAAACACATCCAATAATCATGATAAAAAGAATAACAACTAAAACAACATTGCATGGAAAAGGATATATGAAATGAGCAGGATAAACAAATCAAAATGTACTAATGAAACTACAAAAAATTCTAACTTAAATTGTACAATAATAACAAAGCACGTTTCCTATGAGATTAGCTACATAGATCAAAGGACATCATTGTGTTCCATTAAATACGATGTTTTCATTGAATAAGGCCTTTTAAAATGATTTCTCCTAATAGTCTTTCATAGTCCTTCACCACATCTATTTATCATACTATCCTCCATCTATGAATTCTCCTCGCAAGGCCAAACCATCTTACTGATAATTCGTCATTGTGTCCTCAAACAAGCAAGAGACATTCTTGACTCTCAATGTATATCAAGTTATCAGCATATACTTGGTGTAATTTAGAACTGGTATAGATATTAAGTTCGGCTGGCTCAGCCTTTATTGGTTCGAATAGAATGATTCTTTGGCTTCAACAGCAATTAGCATTGTTGTAAAGATAACAAGTTTACTTGTAGAACTGTAGAATCCATTGATTTTTTGGCAGGATATCAGTGCTGAATCGGTGTCTGGATCATGTCTGTATGTGATTGCAGTGTAATATATTACACCAATCTTCATCGCATAATCAAGAGATTACCGAGCTTCTGCGACCCTAACTGTGATGATTTACCACGACGTATTTCCTAGTCAATATCAATTGATTCCCATCTACTCTTTTCTTCCTATTAATGCTCTCCTTTCAGTAATTAACTTCCTAATTAACTAGTCTAACTAAATGAGTAATAGATGACTGAACAATTATTGTCAAAATACAAATAACGCAATAAAAAATACTACCATTTGGATATTGTTAACTACACATGTAGTAGATTGTTCCTGAGCTGGATATAACTTTTGCCAATAGTTCCAGATTTTAAATTTATCCAAAGTAAATAATACCTGAGGAAAGCTAGAAATTTCGTTCTCCCATACACAAGGCATGAGGCCATCTTTTCCACCTTGAAAAGCTCGGAGTTCATCCTCAAACCAATCCCTTGTTTAATATAAATATAAATGTAAGACAAGTCGGTTGGAATTTCATCTAACACCAAGGGTTCATTAAAATTCACCCTAATAATTAGGAAAAAATACTTCAAAATATAACTGTATAACAGTCAGATAGAGACCTTCCCGGAATCCACGGACCCAACCATGCATCTCTCTTGTCTAACAGCATCCTCAAGCACGAACTTTCTTCACATTCTGAAGCATGTCTTATTCAAACAAGCAATAACAAATACACAGATCAATCAACAAAGATTTAACAGTCTAATCAATTGTTACGTGAATGAAGTAAATAAAAGAAAACTGTTCAAGAGTTCTACAGTGGATGTGATATGACCTGAAAAAGTGTGTGTTTATAAGTGAAAGAAAACTGTTAGCAGAATTTCCTCCTTGTTTTTGTGACATTTCCTTAACTTATTACGAGTTAACATGGTACTCAATTTTTCATACAACCCGAGTTCCTTCAGCATCAAACTTTCTAAAAATATTTTCTTTGGGAATTTATTTTCATCAAACTATGAAGGATTTAACTTCTCATTGTTGCGTATCAATTTATGTAGTCCAGGAATGACAACAAAGATGTGACGATGGCCTAGAGAATCATTCACAATGTGTAATTTGTATTCAGCTTTATCTGGTTGGAGTAAAAAGCCAACAATTTTAAGGACATTTCTTCAACGGAGTAGACATTTCTGAAAAGCATAAAAATTGGAAAAAAGTTTACATCAATTATCTTTAAGCGCTTTAGGTAGAAGGTGAGCCTTGGTGCAAAGGCTTCCACCTTATTACCTGGAGGTCACAAGATAAAATCATGAAAATAACCTCTCTGCTTGCGGGGGTAAGGCTGTGTACATGTACCCTCTCCGGACCCCCACCTAGTGGGAGCCTAGTGCACTGGATCACCCTTTTATCCTTAAAGCACTTAAGATATATATGTAGTTTTGGGAAATCATATTTCTTCTCAGATAGTAATTTCTCTCCTCATTTCTCTTCTGAGATTTATTTTTCCATTAATTATACAAAATCGAAATTTGGAAGTTATAAGTCTTCCTTCTTAGAAGGCATTGAACTGAAACAAAATCATCAACGGTCTTAGTTGGAGGGAAGAGGCCAAGTCCTTATGGCAATGTGCAAACTTCACTACAATTTGGTGTGTATGGTTTGAGCATAACTATCATGTGTTTAAAGAGGTTTCAATGGCACAATGATTTATTTGGTATACGAAATAGAAATTTTGCTTCGATTAGGAGTAAGCATGTGGTCTACATAGAGGGTTTCCATAACAAAAATTACGAGGAACTGAGCAGCATTCTATTTTTTACCTATTCGTTTTTGTGTTTTTATCTTTGTTGAAGATGACTCCGTACATTTAATTCATCGTTATTTCATCTTTTTTACCAAAAACCAAATCAGCCAAAACAGAAAAATCCTTAAAACAACATCAGTTAGCAAATTTTGAATGAAGAGAAAGGCATTGTTACATTTTTTTTTACAAGTTCAAAACATCAGTTATATGACATTTATGAGGATCATTACTCAATGAACTAAAGAAAATTGGAACACCATTTTCATGTATTGGCAAATGAAGTCAAACCCATCAAAATAGTAAATGACAAAAAAATAAAAACACTACCTGAACGGAAATGTACATAGTTGAATAATCTGAGGGTGGTCATTTTTAAATGACACAGGATCTGGGAGAGATTGATAAGCTATTAAAGTTTTGATGATGAAAGTATCCACTGCAGGCTTCACATGTGGAAGTTCCTTGGCTTTTAATGCCGATATGTAAGATAATGCACTGTTTTCAACATAGGTCAGTAACTATTATCAACTGTCAAATGAAGTTACAACCATAAATAAAACAGCACAGATACCTGTTAAGGTATACAAGAACTGGTTGAAGTAGAACTCCGTCATTCTTAACATCAGAAGATATAAAGCACTTTATAAACGCTGTGAGTGCATGAACAGCTGCAGACCATACGCTGCAAAATTCAAGAGCAGAGCATGAAATGCAAAATCAGAATTCCTTCTTAATTATTATTCAAGACAGAACACATCTAAAAAAATGAACTATGCTTAGAAAGTTTTAGTTTTAATGAAATCTAAATGATAAGCAGCCTGTGGCTGTGGATCCTATCTTGACTGTAAGACTGTGTTTGTTTAACAATAATAGTAAATACTACATGAATTATTTCTCTTTCCTATAATGGAATAACATATCAAGATAGAAAAAGGTAAAAATCTGAATGATCAGATGAAGGAACACATTCAAAAAATCCTCAACCTAAAACCAACACAAGGAAGAGAAACAGGCTAGCTAACAAAAAGATGACTGGCAAATGGTATACGGCTAAAAGTAAGGCATTCAGGTCTAACACAGCGCAACCCCGCGTCTACAAGAAGATCAAAATACTATATCAAATTTTACAATGACAATAAATAGAGTTAATTATATCATTTTTATTTTTTCACTCTTAATCACTTTTCACTCGGATTGATTATTACTCCCTCCCGCTTCAATTATAAGCAACAAGTGCATGCATTTATTAGACTCAAATATAAACAAAAGTCAACTAATCTATCCATATTTAATGTAATTGTTCCAAAAATATCATTACATTGATTCCTTAATGTTGTGAGGAGATAGTCATTATAATTAGGGTCTCCAAATATCTGATTCCCTTTCTGATTCTAGTCCTATATTATGAGAAGTATCCCTTTGGTATTATCCATGAGAATAAAAACTATTTTCTCTCACTGTTCCATTAACAATGATATTCACTACATGAATGCAAATAGTTCGGTTCATAGAAGGGAAAAAAATTGAAACCACTTGGTTACGGAAACTATACTGGATGCCAATAAGCATTGCAGGATCAATAAAGATTAATACTGCTTAAGATGTACTCACTATATCCTTGACATTAAATCATCAGTTTTTGTAACTTCATTTTCTGGATTCCCCGTAAAGAGTGTAGCCCACAATGCAAGAATATCAAAGACATCCTCTTCAAGCTCCTGCAGGCAAGGAAAAACCCCAAGACATGAGACTTTTGCTTAAAAAAATTATAGGGAATATCACCAAATGCAGTCCTAATAATAATTTTCACAATTCATATTATCATGTCCTAGAAAACACACTTACAAATTTCCTGTCATAGTTTCAAGAGGAAAGATAGCTACAGAAGTTAGATAAGGGCTTGAAAGGATTTGGAAATACTATGCCTTATGTTGGAGCCACAAAGACTAACACCCTTTACATAGTTGATTCTTCCACTTAACATTATTATGAAATACTAAGGGGGTGTTTGTTTCATGGATTGTAAATTGATTCCTAGGAATGTGACATTGGGAATCCTTGGTTCCATGTTTGTTTCAAGTTTTCATAAATTATGCCTAGGTATCTTTTATTCCTAGGAATAAAATTTACACATGATTTTTTCACTTGTTACTCCCATGTTAAAGTATGGGAATCTTTTATTCCCATAGGAACAAGAGGTAACCACCCATAACTTCCCACTCTCACACTATTTTAACTCTTTTATTTTATTGTTTTAAATTATAAATTAAATTTATTTAAAAATATTCCTGAGACACTAAATTAATTACCAAACACTTTAATAGGATTAAGATTCCTAGGAATAATGTTCCAGGGAATGTTATTCTCAGGATTGTAAATTTAATCATTGAAACAAACACACCCTAAGGCTACTTGAATGATGATGTCAAATATTATTTTCACGCCCTTTCCTTCACCATTCATTTTTTTAGTTGCATAACAATTATAGCTTAAGAAAAACCCTGACTATCAACAACTTAATACCTCCTTTGGTAAAGAAACCAATAAAGATGATAAAAGCAACCATCCAGCTTCTTTTTCAACTGTCGCTGCCAATGGATTGTGACTATATTCTATCAGCATTTTCTTTGAAACCTCGTACACTAATCTGGGAAGCCTGGTTATATAACAAATTACTACACATCAGTACAGAAAATCAAGCAAGCATTGAACTGCATAAATGACAGTTCTTCTGTTGTCATCTAGCATAAGGACCAGAGTGAAACAAAAAACGCAAATTATATTAGGTATGAAATGGAAAAATAGAAAACACGATTTCAAGAAAACTAGGGGGAGGAGAAACAATTAACCTTGCTGGGTAGCCAAGAGGTAATTTTGGTGAAATAGATACTAAAGCAGCCAAGACAGTAGCCTGCCCATGCAAGGAATCGAGCTCAAACTGTAAATTGCTACCCTGCAGACAAATTATGAACGTCAGTTCAAAAAATGAAAATTTATAGAAAACCACAAGTTGAAGACCTGAAACTTGTTTTTAATCTCCCCACAAAAAAGTTAAAACTTCACTAAATTATTTGCCTACAGAACATTTGAAAATATGGTGGACGTGGACCCTTTGTGTAATATATTCCATTCTTCCTCGCCAGCAAAACCCTAGGCATATGCGGACGTTCTCTGAACTATAACCTTGACCCAGTTTTGGGTGAGCGGATGATGGAGGGGGCATCTCCTGATGCGCACCAAAAGAAAGGGGAAAGGAACACAGAAACTAGGAAAAGGAGAAACCATTGTTGCGGTTATGTTTGTTGTAGCTAGGAACGTGTAGACTAGAAACATTGGGGAAGAGCATATGTGCAGCCCTCGGATAGGGGAGTCTTAGAAATCGTGGTTGGGCCCAACACAACCCCACAAAACCGGCTTGTGAGGTGAGAATTGCTCCCACTTATAAACACATGTTCAGACCATCTTTTGTATCTTGGAGGAGGCTCTGATACCATCTTAGAAATCGTGGTTGGGCCTAACACAACCCCACAAAACCGGCTTGTGAGGTGAGGATTGCCCCCACTTATAAACACATGTTCAGGCCATCTTTTGTCCGATGTGGGACTCTTTAACAGGGAGAAACATCACACTTAGTTGTGGTTGGACTAAAGAAGCACAACAAAATAGATGATGGACCAGAAATGGCAGGTCCGGGAGTGGTTGAGTCCATCCTGATGTTGATGAAGGTCCATCCAACCTGTGAGGGGGTGGGGGGTCCACATAAGGACCAAAGACAATGGTAGAGAGAGAGGTGAGGATAGATCTGGTGTGGAGAGACAATGATATCTAAGAGGATCTAGCCATGAATAAAGATTGTCTACCATAGACAACATGCGGCATTGGTCTACCCTAACTATCGCCTACAAACTTAATCTAATGGAATTTTAAAAACTTTGCAGTACAAGGTCTATGTATAAATTAGTTATATTTGATGGTTGGTGATAAGGTCTATGTCAGAAAGGGATACCTACAAGAGGCTGACTAGTAAACGTTGAATAAAGCTTCATAGAGGGCAGAAGTTGAGATGTCTCCTCCCAGAGGGTTGTGCTATGATAAGGATTTGGGTATAATAGGGTTAACAAGAGTAATTTGCAGAAAGATGAGGTTTTAGGTACAAAAGCTTAAGCAGAGAGAGAACATGTCTTTTGTGAACGACTTCTTGCTCTGGTGCTATTTTCCTTACAGCAATAGCTCATGGATCTACTTTTCCATTCAATAATTAATAAAATCAATAATTGGCTTTCGGATTGTTTCTTAACAAATTCCTCTTATCTAAATTGGGTAAAGCACAAACATGATGGTCAAATCACAAAGAAATGAATATTTTGCAAAAGGAAATGGAGGGAACAAGATTTCGGCTAATCAATTACAAATTTAGTTATCATTGCATGTTTTCTATCTTTTTTATGTATCTTTGTTGTGCCACTGCTATGGAGGATTCCTCTTTCTTTCTTCATCTTCTATTCTACTCTCTTCAAATTATTGTTAATACAAACTATTTTATCAACGACAATAAAGGATGCAATATAAATTATCATGAAGTTTGAAGAATTTACCTTTTCAAAAGAAACACTCTCTCTTAAAGCAGTAAGATTGGTCACCCCATATGAAGTTAAACCACTGACACAAGTTGGATCAACTTCAGCCAATGCACGTAATGCTAAAGCAGCCTCAATCCGAACCTAACAATATACCAATTTCAAAAAGAGATAACGAGACAAGACATGAAAGCCTGGAAATAAGAATTATGCCCTGATTCCATATTCAGCACAAAAATGTATTCAGCAAAAGCATTTCAAATTGGATAAAGGCATGCAACAAATTAAAAGCGTACATTTTTAAGAATTTCAGATTGCTTCTAGAATCATTAAGTGGAAACTAGAAGCTCCCAACTGCAGGATTAAAATCAACTGTCAAGGAGCTAGTCATCTAAAAGTGCTTTGATTATGTAGGGTTAAAATCACTGTTGGGTACATGCCTAGTATATTCATTTTATTTATATATCTAGTAAACACACATGGTCCCATATAACCACTGGAGCTTAAGGTATACAAAATTCTAAGCTGTGGTTAAATTAAATATTTTATTAAAAAATGGAAGCAACAAAAACTAAATTATACTGAACAACTAATCAAAGAAGCTATGTATTTTGTTTATATTTCTAATTCCACTCAACCATCATCCTAATAAAATTACATACACAAGCACCTCCTCCAACTTTCCTTAATGCCTTCTCCCAAATGACTTTTTTCAATTTTTACCGCCATCAAGCAGCATCGAATGTTCCTAATCGATATATTAGAACGCATATTTCATTTTGAATAATTATGAAAAGAAAACCCATAATTTGGAAAAAGGAGCACAGTTAAATCTCAAAGACCTTGAAATAAGAATATACAGAACTAAAAAAAAAAAAAAGGAGTTTTCATTTATCTTCCAGAGATAGCCATTCTAACTGAATTCTAATCATCACGTTTCTTTTTACATTTTCATTGAAGAAACTATCTACAAGGCCATATCATCTTTACTTTTTATTATTGCTACCAAGAGAACGAGGAAGATGACATGTTAAACCAAAGTAAGAATAAAATCCAAAATTAAGTACAGAAATAATATGAATATATGTATATATGCATGTATGTATGTGTGTATGCACACTATCACGAGCTTACCAGCTTCGAAGAATGTGATACCGCAGCAACTACAGTGTTGTCAAGAACTTCCTTAAATTCAAAGGGAACCTGCAAAAAGAAAAATTGAGATTAGCACACCTTGAGACATCTCATCCATACTTCCTTCTTTTACAATAGCACCTAAATATCATCACCTCTCCCAAAGTCTTCAGAGTATATGACACTGTTCGTAAGGCTGCCACCATCATGGAAGGACCAGCTTCAGGTGACTGGATCTATATGCCAAAATGTGGGGAAAGAAGGTAGGGGGTAAATGATTCAGTGCACATCATTAAGATGAAATCAAAGCAAGAAGGGCATAAAGAAAACTAACCTGCTTTCCTAGAAAAAGCAAAAAATCCCTCTGGGTAGGCTCTGTCATTTGATCTGTTACACCAACACGAAGGATATAAAGAACGCATGCCTGCAGCAAGATTAAGATGCTCTAGTTAACAGTTTACAAAACTAGAAATCTTAAAGGAAACCAGTGGCTGAAAATTCTAGCAGTTTGCTTTAATCAAAGGCCGGCTAGCATCTTCCCCTGATTCAATATTAGGACCAATACACAGTATTCTATCACTTACCTCTGCCATTTATTTCGATAAAATGCACATCATAAAACAAATCAAAAGCAAAAGAGAAAATAAAAAGAACATATATAATTGAAAAAAATACCAACGCATGGGCATCAACGGAAGTTTCAGCACGGAGCATTTCCATAACTTGCAATGCATAATTTTGTAGCTCACTATCTGGATGCAGATATTTTATACGAATTGCCTGCAAAGTAGAAATTGCCAGAGAATGAAATCATGTACCAAGACAAAACTACTAAAGGAATATATCTTCAAATATATACATATCCATGTACAAACATACATACATATACATACATACATACATATATATGTGTGTGTATGTGTGTGTGTGTGTGTGTGTGTGTGTGTGTGTGTATTAAGCCAAAAGATTTTATTGAAATAAACAGAGAAGACTTGTGCACGAGATGTACTCAAGATAATACAAATAGTTCAGTATGAAATTATATAAATCACAAATCAGAATGCATGAAAGCAAAAGACTTTCACAGCTATAAAAAAACAACCCACAAAATCTTCAGTATTTATGTTTCTACTCCAGTTAAACACACCAAACCCAGCAAATTAACAAAATAAGAAAACTTTTGTCATAACAGAATATGGAAACTTCCATAAAGCCTTAATTCGAACTCCATATCCTTTCCAACATTAATGATGACTACAAAAAGTGGTCTGAAGTGTATTAGACAAAAACACTTCCCATTATTGATAGAAAAATTCTTTCGAAAAGTAGCTAGCATAACTAAAGGATAGAAAAGGATGAACAGCAGTCAGTGATCCTAAAAAAAATTGAAGTAAAAATAAAAATTAAGAAATGTAAGACAAAGTAAAATGATAGAAATGTTCCTAGCATACCTAAAGCAGACAAAAAGGATGAACAACACTAGCAGTCGGTGTTTCAACAAAATAATAATAATAATAATAGTAGTAGTAACAATAATAATGAAGCAAACCGATCAAAACTAGAAATGAAGAAAAAGTAAAACGATAAGGTTTATTTCATCTTTCAAAGAAAAAAAGATAAGGTTTATTCAAAACAGGGGCAAGTGAACCCTTGATAAATTATAAAACAAAACAGGCTCCTAACAAAATAAAATAACAATGCTAATCCAATGAACAAATATCAACAAGGAGATTAGAAGAATGCATCTAAACAAACAGTAATGCTGAACACCTGTCAAAGGAATGTCGAGATTTACCTGTAAGAAGAATACCCAAGATAGAGTCAGGCCAACCCGGACATGCCTTGAACGTACTCCACTTGCTAATCAAAGTAATTAATGTCATTTCATGCCCACAAAAAATGTAAAAGATCATTGGAAGCCTTGTCAAAAAAATATGAGACAATTTTACATTTGTAATTTCTAGATAGATACAGATTTTCCATTGGTTTTATTGTTTTAATTAAGCCTTATCAAAAAAATATGAGACAATTTTACATTTGTAATTTCTAGATAGATACAGATTTTCCATTGGTTTTATTGTTTTAATTATGTACTTTTAGCTTTCTTAGATTTTAAATTGGGCTTACCTCGTCATTACAAAATTGGTTTGTAAAGTGAGGAGTTCCACACACACCCTCACACTCAACCCTATTGGTTTGGTACATGATTATACAATAGGTGGTCTGATGGATACACTCTAATAACATCTTCAGTTTTGGATTGGGCCTAACTCATCTTTACAAAATTGACTTATAAGATGAAGAATGTCCGCCACTTATAAACACTTCATACAGTGTCAGTATATAATGTGTGACTCTCCACAAGCTTTATGTGTTATTATAATATTATTTGATACAGTTGTAAAACAAACTCTCTTCACATTATATATCTGAAGCACAATGTCAAAAGAGACAAACTCCTACATTCTTTACCTTTTGGTTTATCATTTTCTATTAATAGTAATGAATCCTGATCAAAAACAATGAATATGTTTTCCACAGATGTGTAAACAAGTAACACAATTTGAATCCTATATTGTAAAATTGTATTGATATACGCGAGAATTAAAAATAATAACCCACTTTTTCACGAACTCGATATAAATTTCTAAATTCCATCACATGTCATCCTTCAACAAACCTATAGTTAATCATTTGATCTCCAACAATGGTCAAATAGATATACCAGCATTCAAGCTTTTTTCATTAATAGTTAATGGGTTCCCTTAATATGGGCCTCGGCCGAAAGTGGACCTTTTCATAAATTGGCGGCTATTGTAGGTAATAGCAGGTAAAAGTGAAGAAAAAAAAATAAAAGATAAATATTTTTGCTCTCTACCTAAACTAATCGTCCTTGCCCACCTAAGTATTTTTGCTTTACTCCTCCACCTATGCCGCCCCAACGACATGACAGTTTTGGACACCGGCACTACCAGATTCATCAGTATCCGTTGTTCCCTCAACCTGAACAAGCACGGCGACGACATTGTTGGCTTTGACAACTTCATTTGTTAAAGATTATTATACGAAAAAAAACACTTTCAAGGATGGTCAGCGTGTTTAAGCTTTTGAAAATAACCAAAATCTATCATAAAGTAAATTTGATTATAACCAAAAGCTACTTTGACTAGCTTCTGAGAAATATAATTTGATATAATCAGTGTGGTAGATAATAGAGAATGTCAGGAAAGTTACTTTCATGATTAAAACAAACAAATATTAACTTCTATTTTACATAAAATTCTCTAAAAAACTAATCATTTTTTATAGAATGTAAAAATCATTTTTTAATCTTAAACAAACAGGCCCTAAATACACCGCTTACGTAGCAATTAAGAACTGATAGCCTCCATGACTAATAGTAACCCCCAAAACATGGGTATAGCCTTGGCAAATTGTGCCCGTCCAGGAGGTGCCCAAACATATATAAAAATCCATCAAGTCTACTTAGTTTTTGTTTAGGTTATCAAGTCTACTTAGTCAAATTCCAGACAAAGGTAGTGAAAATATTCTCATGTTTTTCATAATATGACGGTCGCTGTTAATTGTGATTGATAATTTTAATGAAATAAATTTATGTTTGAAAAGTTTCATAAGGACGGGGTTGGTAGGGCGAAGGTCTTAAACATTAAATTATTTACAAAGGAGTAGATTCACATTTGCCCACAGGAACAGCCGGATAAGGTTTTATTTTAATTTGAGGGAAGGGGGAAGGTTGGTTTGCATTAAGCAAGGACATGCCATGGTATATTCTCACCATCTTAGCAAACAAAAATACAGTGATCCAAACAAAAGCATTTTACCTTTTGTGAAAGCCAAAATCAAATGCTTCTGCAGTCCACCTTCTAGCTTTTTTGCTTGAGGTAAAGGGCCCTTTCCCCTTGGTTGAATCTAGTAAGATTTAAGGGGGGAAATTATGAAGGACGCAGGAATCGAGGAAAAACCAGAGAAAACAAGTATATATATATATAAGAAACCTGTGCCTCAGGATTCATTCCAAGAGCAAGCAAGGAGCCCAAAGTTTCAGCAAAGGCGTCACGGACAGATGCAACAGGGTCTTCAAGAGCCTATCAGAAGCAGCAGTACAAAGACAAGTAAAGAATACTATCATTTTTAACCAACCAATTGCCATATTTATTTGTGAAAGAGATGAAATTGAGACAAAATACCTGCCTTGACACAATAAGATGCTGAATTGTCAAGTTCTGCCACACCTAAGCCTGGACCACCAATGCTAGCAAATGCCTTCAAACATCTTGCGGAAGCTATTCTCACAGCAAACGACTTGTCCCCCGCGGCAGACTTCATTATAAGACGGAATGCCTCTGAATATGCTGTTGAAGCAGCACTACCACCAGAGCCTTCTAAAGCATTCCGAAGCATATAGAATGCTTCTTGTCTTACAAACTCCTAAAGTTTTGAGAGACATAAATTTATTTAAAGAAAGCGTAGCTAGCTAAAATAAAAAAAGGTGCCTTGTGATGTGAAATAAACAAAACTAAAAAAGCAAATGAGAGAATATGTGGATATTACATAGTGGAGCAATGTTACTTATATAATGAGTCGAAATAAAATGAAAACCCTAATGCTTCCTATTTTCTATATTTACGAGACTAGTAAACCATAACTACGTATTTACATCATTTCATATGCATCAATCTGATTACGTATACAACTAGTATTTCACGGGAAGACTAAGCTTCTTGAAAAAGACTATCATTTTATTAGACGTTATCTGGAGACATCATTACTAGCCTTGTTAGTCCAAAATTCAAATGATCAAGTAAAGATGTTTTTACCAAGTCTGAGGTCCTCTAGCAACCACATTAGGCTTCTTACATTCATCAGATAAGCCCTAACCAGAAGTGGCCACCTATCAGTTAGAGTCTGGCCATCAACATCCAAATATCACATAATTCGCATACGACTCTTGTTTTCATAGACAAGACCTTTTCTTGGAGCTTGTTTTATGTACTTCAAGATGCAAACTACCCACCTCAATGACCTTCACAAGGTAATTTAAAAATTGACTTACCAAACTAACAATGAAGGACATATCAGAGTGAAAACAAGGGTTTATCACCCACGATATGATCAATGGTACCAGAATCAAGAACCCAAGGACCAATTGAAGACAATTGGGAGAGACTGGCAACAAAATTGCAAGTGTGTACAACAGAGTGTTGAAATTTGGGGCCTAACTCATCCTTACAAAACCGGCTTGTAAGGTGAGGAGTGCCTCCTCTTTATAAACTCTGATCAAGCTTCCTATCTAATCGATGTGGGACTAAATCCACCCCCTCAAAGACAAGCCAACACAAGGCAACTAGGGGCAGATCGCAATTAAGGTGGGATTACCAACACACCCCCTCACGCTCAGGCCTAATGGGCATGAAACGTGGCAATGCGGAATCCCGACAACGGTAGATCTTGGATTGGCTCTGATACCATGTTGAAATTTGGGGCCTAACTCATCCTTACAAAAC
The DNA here is from genome assembly GCA_018208015.1 of Medicago ruthenica. Classification (NCBI taxonomy): domain Eukaryota; kingdom Viridiplantae; phylum Streptophyta; class Magnoliopsida; order Fabales; family Fabaceae; genus Medicago; species Medicago ruthenica. Next base: position 89,234,233 of record CM031377.1, on the reverse strand, counting down.
CGGCTTGTAAGGTGAGGAGTGCCTCCTCTTTATAAACTCTGATCAAGCTTCCTATCTAATCGATGTGGGACTAAATCCACCCCCTCAAAGACAAGCCAACACAAGGCAACTAGGGGCAGATCGCAATTAAGGTGGGATTACCAACACACCCCCTCACGCTCGGGGCGGGATTTCCAACACAGAGTCAATGGAACATGAGGTTAGGCACTATTCCAACCACTTCCAAGAAATCAATAGGCAGCCTATGGAGTAGTCTGCCCATCGTAGAACCACCTGGGGGATGAAATTCATAGAACCGCTTCAAAAAGTTGTAATTGGTGGGTTGTATTGCGCTGATAGATTTGGCAAAGGAGGTGACAAAGGCAAGAGATGAGATAAGGAGGAGAAGGAGTTGCGATCTAGAAATGAAGACGGCAGGAGAAGGATAGCAAACTGATACACGGTTTCGAATTTGTGTGCCTAAGACACGGCCTTATTGTTTTATAGCCTTCTTATTTTATTGATCTTAGTCAATGCTTCTTGTTCATTACCATATATAGGTGACCTTGTTTTTAACTAGATTGATAAAATTCTCTAGTGATGGTAAACATGCATTCTCCACAGTCTATAGCCAAAGTTTTTGAATGAATACTATTGTTCAACTAAAAAGTCTATCTTGTTACTCAACAGTTAGTTTTCAGGCATGTTAAATCTTACTCTATATTAAAAAGAATCAAATAATGAAACTTTCAACTTAAACAGACAATGCAAAAACAATCAAAAGATAAAACTAATTCAAAGGTAGACTCAAAAAATTACAATTCTTGGGCAAGAGAAAACATGTTTGCATAAACCAACAAAATCAACTCTTAAGACTGGAAATATGTTTATTATGTCATATTATGTGGGGAGAATGCACATTTATATAGGCAGGAGTCTCCTAGTTAATCCCCAATTAATAGGGAAGATTAATCAATACAATAAATAGTGAAGATAAAACTAAACAATCACAACTTTTCAATATCTCAACATCAACCAAGGGAGACATTTATATGGCATTGGTATTTGGCCACTTACTGCGCCTTAGTGATTTAAACATATAAACATGCAAGCTGTTAGGATATACCTCACTGAATCTCATAAGTTTAGCTGCTATGCTCGTTGTTTCAAGCAAACCGGAAGTAATTCTTCTGCCAAAGTGTTTATACAATTCCCCCAAGCATTGTGCAGCCCCTGTAAATTATAACATCATATTCAGAGAAAAAAAAAGCATGCAACAGAGTGTGTAAAAAAAACAGCACCTATAAATGTAATCAACTGTCTTTCTTAATATGAGTAATTTGGTCAAATTTTGCTTATATTTCATTCCGGAGTGAGTAAAAAGCATGCAAAGTGAAATATAACATAAATATGGTGTAAAGAGTTATGCCATACTAGGAGCAATCAAAAGAAAACGTGAAAAATCAAAACAGAAACTAGTTGAGTTAAGAGATATGATTGAGTCCATTATTCTTTACTTGTGGCTTGCTTTGGGATAGGCTTGTTGTAGAAATTACTCTATAACTTGAGAGTTGTTTATTTCAATGAGAATGGTGCTCCCTTTATAGGAGAGAATACAACTAGTCAACTCTTTAATTAGGCAGTGACATAATGAAAAATAAACAACCATTAAAATAGAATAATAATTAAAGGAAAGTAATATATATTTCAACACCCCCCCTCAAGTTGGTGCATAGATATCAATCATGTCCAGCTTGCTTATGAGATGCTCAAAACTTGTCTTTGCTAAGCTCTTGGTCAAAATATCAGCTGTTTGTTGATTTGAAAGCACAAAAGGTAGACAAAGAATTCCAGAATCTATTTTCTCTTTTATAAAGTGACGATCGATTTCAATATGCTTTGTTCGATCATGTTGAACTGGATTATGGGCTATACTTATTGCGGCCTTGTTGTCACAATATAATTTCAATGGAAGTTCTACTGTTATCTTTAGCTCCTTTAGAACTCGATGAATCCAAAGACCCTCACAAATTCTTTGGGCCATTGCTCTAAATTCAGCCTCTGCACTGCTTTTAGCAACTACACCTTGCTTCTTACTTCTCCATGTTACTAAGTTTCCCCATACATAGGTACAATAACCCGAAGTCGACTTTCTATCTGTAATGGATCCTGCCCAATCAGCATCAGTAAAAATAGCCACATTCCTATCACTAGTTTTTCCAAAGAATAGGCCTTTTCCAGGGGCAGCCTTCAAATATATCATAATTCTATAGACGGCGTCAAGGTGTTCTTCATAAGGGGCATGCATAAATTGACTAACAACACTAACAGGGAAAGCAATGTCAGGCCGTGTATGTGCCAAGTAAATCAATTTCCCAACTAACCTTTGGTATCTTCCTGTGTCGACAGGTGTGTCCCCTTTTTCCCAAAGTTTTGCATTTGGGTCCATAGGAGTATCTGCAGGTCTACATCCACTCATACCTGTTTCTTTTTAAGAGATCGAGAACATACTTTCGTTGAGACACCGTTATTCCTTTCTTTGATCTAGCTACTTCCATGCCAAGGAAGTACTTTAGGGATCCCAAGTCTTTGATTTCAAACTCTGCTGCGAGGTTGCTCTTTAGTCTTTCCATTTCTGTCACATCATCTCCGGTAAGAACAATATCATCGACATAAACAATTAAAATGGTAATTTTTCCGCTAGGATTGTACTTTATGAATAGTGTGTGACCTGATTCCCCTTGAGTGTATCCGTGTTTCTTTACTGATTGAGTAAACTTTTCAAACCAAGCTCTTGAAGACTGCTTTAAATCATAAAGAGATTTTTTTCAATTTGCACACCTTTGACCCAAATTTTTCTTCAAAGCCTGGAGGGTCATCCATGTACACTTCTTCTTCTAGATCACCATTGAGAAACGCATTTTTTACATCTAATTGATGTAGAGGCCAATCCAAATTCGCAGCAAGAGATAAGAAAATCCTAACAGTGTTCAACTTTGCAACAAGAGCAAAAGTTTCTGAGTAGTCCATGCCTTAGGTCTGAGTAAACCCTTTAGCAACCAGTCTTGCCTTATATCTTTCTACTGAACCGTCAGAGTTGTATTTTACTGTAAACACCCACTTACAACCCACGGTTTTCTTTCCAGCTGGTAAAGTCAAAACACTCCAAGTGTTATTCTTCTCAAGTGCTCTCATCTCCTCAAACACAGCTTCCTTCCACTTTGGAACATTTAGAGCTTCCTGTACATTCTTAGGAATTTCTATACAAGACAAGTGAGAGGTAAATGCAGAAAAAGAGGAGGATAAATTTGAGTATGATACGAACCTAGACATGGGGTGCTTGGTGCAAGCTCTAACTGGTTTCCTATGAGCTATTGGAACATCAAGAATAGGATCATGAATATCAGGAGGAATTTTACCTTTCTTTATATTTGTAGGTTGATTCTCCCTCGGTTCAGATCCATGACTGTGCTGAGGAATCAAGTCTTCTACTACCTTATCATGGTTCCTTCTTTCATAAATTACTCCTTTCCAAGTTCCTTCACCCTCTCCAAACTTTCTTTCTGTTTCATTATAAGGATGTTCATGTAGTGGCATTTGACTTAATTCTTGATTATCCTTAGGTTCCAAAGAGTCATTGTTAGAATTTTGGTTTGTAGCCCCTGATTCTGTGACATCCTCACTCATGAAAGGAGTAGGTTCACTTACATTATCTTGGACATTTTCTTTAGGTGCAAACGGCCTAGAACTATGTGATATAAACATATTTTCTGATAGAATTAAATTCTCAAAAAAATAAGATGAATCTTCATTTGATTTCCCCCCTTGAAGATGATTGCTCTCAAAAAAAGGTTTATTTTCAAAAAAAGTAACATCCATAGTTACCAACAACCGTTTAGAACTGGGATCAAAACATTTATACCCTTTTTGAGTGGGGGAATATCCAACAAAAACACATTTAATAGCACGAGGTTCAAGTTTGCCTATTTGTTTGTGTTCATGGACAAAAGCAGTGCATCCAAATATTTTTAGAGGCAAATCGTCTGAAATAGAGGCAATGGGAAATAATTTTAAAAAAGTTTCGAGATGAGTCTTAAGGTTTAAAACACAAGATGGCATGCGGTTTATCAAATGTGCAACGGTTAAAACAGCCTCACCCCATAAGTATTTTGGAACTTTAGTGGAAAAAAGTAAGGCTCTAGCCACTTCAAGAAGGTGCCTATTTTTCCTCTCTGCAATTCCATTTTGTTGGGGTGAGTTAACACATGTACTTTGATGAACTATCCCATTTTCCATAAAAAAAATTCCCAAAACTGTGTTAAAATATTCAGTTCCATTGTCAGTTCTGAAAACTTGTATAGTGGAATTAAACTGAGTCTGCACCAATTTAATAAAACTTTTGCCAATTTGTCCTACCTCTGATTTTTCTTTTAATAAATATACCCAACAAATTCTAGTATGATCATCAATAAAGGTGATAAACCATCTTTTATTGGATAAAGAATTAATCCTATTAGGCCCCCAAACATCACTATGAATAATAGAAAAAGGTTATGAAGGTTTATATGTTTGGGCAGGAAAAGAGCTTTGGTGATGTTTTGCAAGTTCACAAATTTCACATTGAAAAGAAGAAAAATCTTGATCAACAAACAATTTCGGAAATACAGTTTTTAAATATTTGAAACTTGGGTGACCCAATCTTAAATGCCACAACATAACATCATCCTTATTATTTGAAACAAAAAAAGATTCAGAGAAAGAACTTATTTGTCCAAGTTGATGTCTAGTTTCAAGTTCATCTTCAAGGTAGTAGAGTCCTCCATTCTGCTTAGCACTGCCAATCATCTTCCCCGAGATTGAATCCTGAAACAAACAATGAGTATCAAAAAAATGAGTTTGACACCTTTTATCTCGGGTTAATTTACTGACAGACAATAGGTTACACAACAGATTGGGAACATGTAAAACATCCTGAAGAGTTAATAATGGAGAAATAATGACAGAACCTTTTCCTGCCACAGCTGAAAGAGAACCATCGGCAATCTTAATTTTTAAATTACCTGCACAAGGACTATATGAAGAAAACATACTAGACTCTCCTGTCATATGATCAGTAACACCTGAATCAACAATCCAGGTACGACTTGGTTTGACACTAAGGAGGGCTGACTCTAAAAAATTACCTTTTTGGGCATTGGAACCGAAAGAAAACATACGAGAAGTTGTTTGAGACTCAAGAAGCTTGTACAATTGTTCATTAGTGGACGGAAGTAAGTTTGAGGAAGACTGCTGCCCTTGATCAGAAGTATCTTGGAGTGCACGACCTTCAGTTGACGAGTTGAAAATTGTCTTACTCATCATCACCCTTTGCCGCGCCTTCTCTCTTCTGGTCTTAGATTTATTCATCCCGTTTGAATTTTCACTTTTTGATCCGACTCAGACACTGCAAGGCTACGATTCTGAGTTTCTTTCTTCTCGTGAACAATAATCCGCGGTAGTGAACAGTACCGTCAATGTGAATAGTACACATGTGAACAGTAACCACGGTATGAACAGTGTCAGCGCTATTAATAGTGGATACGTGAACAGTGTCCGCGGTATGAACAGTACTTCGGTGAACAGTGTTTACGGGCTATAAAAAACCAGAAAAGAAAATTAAAAGGAGTCGTAATGATGGCGGCTAGTGTTTATGCGGAAGCAAGTTCCCCAAAAATTGGGGGCTCTGATGCCATGTAGAAATTACTCTATAACTTGAGAGTTGTTTATTTCAATGAGAATGGTGCTCCCTTTATAGGAGAGAATACAACTAGTCAACTCGTTAATTAGGCAGTGACATAATGAAAAATAAACAACCATTAAAATAGAATAATAATTAAAGGAAGTAATATATATTTCAACACTTGTTTTGAGGCATTTCACTTGGTTAATTTCAGGGGGCAAAAGCAAAAGAAAATCAAAAATATATTCTTTTAATTGGAGCAAATGCAACCCACTGGTCACAGGCTTTAGCAATGGAAACGACAAGGAGTTCAAAAATTATGGTACTGTTTTTGGTTGGGTGTTTCTTCTACCTACATTTGCTTTGGGATAGGATTAAGCTTATTATGATGTTTTGTTTTTGGCTCGCCCTAACAAAAAAACACATGTGCTTTCACCATAAGTAGACTACTTTCCTTTGGACCAACCTTGTTGGGGTTCTTACGAGCACTATGTATGTCCTTGTACTTTAGGGCAGGTTTTAGACGTTATAAAGGTCGTACTTGCAGTGAAAATGGCGCACAAAAAATTGAGACAGTGTGCAATGCATACAGTTCTGATTCCTTATGTTTGTGCGATTGAAGTGGAATGTGTGTACCTTTAAGGGTCATTTGGGAGTTTAGGAGGGGAGGGAAGGGAAAGGCTTTCGATAAAAGGAAGGGGGAAAGAGAAATGGAAGAAAGGATAGTCCCCCAACTTGGATGGGGAGTTTATTTTTATTCATGATACAAAATCCCCCCAAAATGAAGCTTCAAATCCAATCTATGTTGTTATAAACTACAATACTCTCAAAATTAAAATATATCAATCATAAACATTCATTTATCATTTTCTACAAAAACTCTCTCGAATAAGGTGTAAGATTTCTCTCAATTTTCCTCTCCTCCCCTCCCTCTAAAGTTCTTCCCTCCCCTCCGCTCCAAACTCTCAAACAGAGTCTACGGGTGTGTGTTTTCCCCTAAACTTATTATGGAATAAAGTTATGTTTATGTTTTCTCTTTGGTGCTGGGCTCATGGCTGTTTCAAACTATACAAATTCCATTGCATTATGAACTTATGATGCTAAGTTTATTTGGAATCATGAACATGAAAAATATCACCATAAAATAAAATAAAAATCAGTAGCCTTCTTCAGATAAGGATATTCAACATCCTATCAGAAGAATCCGTCATAGACAATGCACCAATATAATATCTAACTAAAAGTTCAACACATATTTAATTTCGACAAACCAGCAATTTTCAGAGGTTCACTCCTCTTCCCATCAGAAAGAAATCCCTGAAGGCTGCTTGCTCTAGAGTAAATTGATATCGCATCTCCCTTGGATATGATCTTTGCCATCGCTACCGATGCCAAGTGACGCACAGGCCGTTTTGCACCAATAATAAGTAAGGAATATAATGCATCCTCACATCTCCTTTGCCACACCAAAATATTGTCCTGCAAATTATATATTTCAACATCATATGTCAATAATCAATGCTGAAAGTGATTCTAGAAAAATTATAAACTAATACTCCCTCCGGTCTCAAATATAAGCAAAAAAACTACCCATGGTTGGTAGTTTTAATATAAGCAAATGTAACTACCTTTACTTTTTTAATGATGTCATTCCAAAAATACCTCTCGTTAAATACATGTTTCAATTTCCAATTACCCTTTTATTTCCATGGAACAAGTTCCCATTCCCATGAAGGACATTTTGGAGAATACACTTATTTTTTGTTATGAGATCAAGAAAATTAGCTGCACTTAACTAAACTTTTTAATAAATGTGAAGTTAGTTAATTTTGTTTATAATCAAGACCAGAGTAGTAAAATTATAGCTCCCAGTAATTGTAGAGCTATGGATTATATATAAGATGCATTTCTTCTTTTTTTTATATAAGCAAGTCCAGTTCTTAAACACTTCTTAAACACTGGTAAGAGATTCATCGTAAACTTAGGCCTTGTTTGGATTGGCTTATTTGATTTTATCTACTAACATAAGCATCTAAGAGACTATTTAGGAGAGCTTATGGAAACACCTCATGACGTGTCAGTATGTCATAAGCTGTTTTCAACTGACTTCCATAAGCTCTCCTATATAGCTTATGAAAACAGTTTATACTTTATATGAAAACACTTTGTCTTTATTTTATTTTTTGTTATAGAAACAACTTATACATAAGCACTTATATGATAAACACTTAAATTAAGTTGTTTATCCAAACAATGGCTTAGGTCCCCAATTCAAATCTTCAAACTAGTCTGTTCAGTTTACATTGATTTTTAACTACAACAGTTTAAATAATCGCATAACGATAAGACAATCAAAAAGCGGTTAATCCTAACTGATACAACAAAATGTAGAGTAAATCTAAATCTACTGCAAAAAAAACGAGATGCAAGTAAATGCAATCACGAACGAATCAAAACAAAGTAACTAATCGGATCAACTGAATCTGAAATCAAATATCAAATATACCTAAAAAAATGCGCGAAAAAGAAGAATCGAATGCAATGCGATAGAAACGGAAATGGAAGTCGAAGAGAAGGAATGACCTTAGTGTCTTCGTCAATGGCGGAAATGAGATCGGAGAGGAGATCGAAGCAGAGGAGTGGTTCGGGAGATTTGTGAGCAGCGGAAGCGACTATGGATTCCAGTTGCGCCACCAGTACGCCGAACCGCGATAGCGGTGCCGCCGGTGCCGGCGTCATCTGAATTTTTGACATGTGAATTCAACTTCGCAACAATGTTATGTTGATGTGTTTGAATCAGAGAAGTGGACGAAGATGAAGATTATGAACTTGCTTGGATCGGATAATGGTGGATAAAAGTAAAAATTGCAAATTAGTGTTTTCGTGTATTATTAAAATAAAACCCCCGTTCACCATCATTTTTATGTTATTATTACAAAACGGTTAATAATTTTGTATCAGGATTATTTTTGGGGGTGATAATTAGGGATGGGAATAGGTCACGTCGGTCTACAGGGGCCTACGACCTAGCCGATGACAGGTCAGGTTAGGTCAGACTTTTTTCTTAAATAGAAAAGATCAAGGCTTTTTTAGAAGTCTATTTAACTTAAAAGGTGAGGCCACAGGCCATTCAAAAAGTCTCTTAAGCATATTAAGCCGACCTTTTTAAGTAAATGTGATTAATATTATTTATTATTATTATATATTTTGTACTTTGAATTAAAATATAAATTTGTTAGTAATTTAAGTTTATTAGTATACATTAATTTTTCGCATATACAAATGTATTATTATAAACTAGAATTGAAATATGATGCAATATATAGTTAAATTCCCTAAAAACTCATGTTGATTACTAAAAGAGAGTTTAATCTAATTGATTTATTAGTTCGCTAGTCTATTTAAACTTATATCACATTGCTTACTTAAAGATGTTCATATGATATAGGCTTTTAAACAGGCCAGCAGGTCTTATCAGGCTTTCAGAAGGTCAGACTCAGGCCTCAAAAGTAAGCATGTGACAGGTCGCAGGTGTTAGCCCATATTTTTATAAACTAAAAATATGCTCTCAACACGCATTAAATGCTGAAGGGAATCTTGTAAGATTCTATCTAATCGAAGAGCAGAAAGACTCTTGGAATTGTTCACAGGTTCAAGGGAATATTTACAAATACAAGGCTAAGGCAAGAAGGAGGACTTCGAACCATAAGGCAAATCGACCTAGCGTATGATCGAATCGAGGCAACAGATTTCTGGACTTAGCACAATTCTGACAAACTTCACAAAACTCAATTCGACTTCGAGCGATACAACCGTTCTAAGGAGCAGTTAAGTGCATGCAGGGTGTACGTGGCAGGACATTTGGCAGTAGGATAGTGTTCGACCGTTAGGACAGTTTATTTTCGAAAGTCTATATATAGTAGTTTTTTAGTCAGAAACAAGGTCGCAATTCATTTATACAAAAATCCTGGTAAACTCAAAGTATCCATGCTATCGAGAGAAACGAGTGAAATGGGATCCAAGTATGAATCTGTGAACCATTCTTTTCTGTAAAGCACATTTTACAATTCTATGCAATTTACTTCTCATGTAAATTTATCTTTCAAGCACTTTTAAGTTTCATGTAAAGTTTAATGTCTTTCATTTAAATTCCATTCATTTATCTGTTTCGATTGGAACAAAGCATTTGTTTATTAAAAAACTTGTTTTCCTTGTTGCTTGCAATCCAAGTGACTTGTACATTTAATTCTCCAAACACTATAATAAATGTTTATGCGTAATGAACATTCAAACAATTTAAAGAATTCAAACAAAGTACTATGCTCCTGAGATTCACTAGTTGGTCTCGCAAGCAATTAACCCAGACTAGCGGTTGTTTACCAAATTTCAACGTAAACAAATTGGCACGCCCAGTGGGACGTGTGCTTTAATTGAATCTTTTCTATCAAAAAACATTTTCGTTTGGATTTGCAAGTTTCTATTTGTGCATTCTTTCTGGAAATTGCGTTAGTGCATGTTCTTGAGGAGTGGGAAAATACTCCCTGAAATGGTTAGACCACCACCCAGAAATACAAACACAAATAATATGGAAAATGCAAATATGAATGATAACAATAATGTGTCAGCGCCTTTGAGTGCATTAAACACTTCGAGTGAAGTTACTTCGAATGTGACTGGAGCAACCATATCCGCTCCCAGTTCTTCGACAATGGGTGTTACCATGCCTATCAATGTGTCAACAACGATGCCTTTCACCACTGCAGGCCCTGTAGTTTCGATACCCCAAAATGTAGGGAGCCAGTCATCCCTAGTAAGAGGGGGAGGCACAATTGGCTCTACGTTCAGTATGCCTTTTTCACAATATATGAATCAAGGCAACAGTAGGAATGGGCCATATGGTATGCCTACAGCACTGATGCAAGGGTTACAAACTAGCCCTTCATTATATTCAGAAACTGTGCCTGGCGTTTACTCGCCTACAAACCAACGTTTGGCCTCCAGTTCTGTTAATCGAAATGCAGTGCCACCATTAACTAATACATCCTTGATGTCTTTAAGGCAACAAATGGATGAAAGTAATCATGATATGGTTAATATGTTGACACAACAAATTGGTACAGTGTTTAATCCTTTGATACAAAATACTAACCAGTCTTATCAATTGTTAGCCACCCAGATGGGTAGGATGGCTGATTTCTTTGGGGCTCCACATGTTCCTAATCAACCAGTCCCCCAGATCCAGAATCTAGCACCCATACAAAACATCCAAATACCAAATAATGCTATGGTGCCTATGCCCAATAACATAGTGGTACAGCCTAATCAAGGACAATTACAAGTGGGTCCAATCGAACCACAGGTTCAACCACAAGTCCAACCACAAATCGAACCAAATCCAGGGATAGTCTTAGTAAATCGAAATCAAAATGCTGATGAAGTGGTTAGAAATGTCCAACAAAATAACTTAGGGGCACAAAATAACATAGCAAATTTGGTCGAGGCTATCTTGGTCCAAAATGGTTTGAATGTAGGTTTACATAGACCAAATTTTGTTTCTGCCTTGTCAGAATATGTGCTTCAAACTGAACTACCAAGGGGTGTCAAAATCCCAAAATTCACTAAGTTCGCTGGTGACACTAGCGAATCAACTGTTGAGCACATTGCAAGATTTCTGACAGAAGCAGGAGACATAGCAAACAATGAAAATTTAATGATGAAGTACTTCCCAAATTCTCTGACAAAAAATGCTTTTACATGGTTTACAACCCTCCCTCCACATTCCATACATAATTGGAATCAATTAGAGAGAGTTTTCCATGAACAGTTTTACATGGGACAATCAAAAATAAGCCTTAAAGAATTGGCAAGTGTTCGACGTAAAGCACCTGAATCAATTGATGATTATCTGAATAGATTCAGACTTTTAAAGGCAAGGTGCTTCACCCAAGTCCCTGAACATGAATTAGTCGAAATGGCTGCTGGTGGCCTAGACTATTCGATTAGAAAGAAATTAGATACTCAGTATTTGAGGGACATGGCTCAGTTGGCTGATAGAGTTCGACAAGTCGAACGGCTAAAAGCTGAAAAGGCTAGAAATTCTAAATTTCATAAGAGGGAAAAGGTTGCATATGTTGAAGCAAATGACAGTGACCAAGAGTTCGATATCACTTATGAAGATATCGAGGACAATGAGGTTGATTTAACAGAATTAAAACCTGGACCTCCTTATGTCTGTAAACTCCTTAGACCTTCGAATGGGAAAAATCCTGTTGAGCCTAAAAATGATAAATTTGTGTCTAAAACTTATACATTTGACATAACCAAATGTGACGAAATATTTGATTTATTAGTCACAGATGGCCAGATTATTGTTCCTAAAGGCTTAAAAGAACCCCCAATTGAACAACAGAAGAAAAGGGGTTATTGTAAATTTCATAATTTCCTTGGCCATAAAACCTCACGTTGTATTCTTTTCAGGGATCTGGTCCAAAAGGCTCTCAATGAAGGGAGACTCAAATTTGGTGAGAAACCAAAGACCACTCAGGCGAATGTTGAAACACCTAAAGCTGTTGAAACTCTCTATGCGGAACCTCAAGGAATAATGATGGTCGAAGCAATGGAGGTGTCTCAGGTGCAAGTTCAAGACATATCTGAAGAAGACTACAATGAAAAGATGAAAGTTGTGTATCCTCAGACTGAAGAGGATTTGATCGATTTCTTGAACAGATGCAAACTCGAAAACAAGAGTGTAATGTTGTGTCCTTGCTGCAGTGCAGTATGTGATAGAGAGGCTACTGAGGGCCTCAAGAAGTACCAAGTTGTCAACAAGGGGGCAAAGCAAAACCAGCGTTTCGATAAAGGCAAGAGGATTATGGTGCAGTCGAACAATAACCAGAAATCTGGTCGAAAGAATACTTTTGTTCCTCCTGGTTCGATTCCTGTCGAAAAATGGATGCACCAGGGGCTCATAAGGTTCAACAAAGGAACCATGGAAGTGGGTGGTTCCAGTGGAATGAAACAAGTTGGCCCACAGGAGGCTAATAAGTACTCTTTTTGGAACAATTACAAGGGTAAGAATCCTATGACAAGAACCCAATGGCGCAGGTTTCAGCGTCAAAAGAAATTGGCCCAACAGAATCTGCAGACTGGCCAATATAAGGAAGTGTCTAGGAGGCCAGCAAAAGAAAGACTCCTTCCTCCAGTGGACGAAGACAAGATGGAAGACGAGGATTTGCTGGATTCTGAACCTGATTTCGATGTCATCTGTGTGGTATCTATCTTGCCATCCGAGTATGATGTCCAATCTGAGGTTAATGAGATCTGTAATATCCCGCTTAGGACCCCAAGTATTTATCAGTATTAAGATAATGTATCAGAGGTGTTTTGAGTAATGGCATTTGGTAATTACCACTCATGGGTATTATATATATGATAAAAGTTATTTTCCATTCATTCTACAAACCTCTTTCTCTCTCTAGAACAACTCCTCTTCCTTCTCTCTTCTTCCACTCATGCGTCCCTCCCTCCAATCCTTCAACAATCATTAAACTTCACCCCCAAACTCTCCATCTTCATGCAAGCAAGCAAGTTACTAATTTTGAGCAAGAGGAAGCTAGGGTTTTGAGATAAAGGGCAAGTAAGCTAAACCAGCACCAAATCAAGATTAAGGTGAGCTCCCTAGGGGTTTTAGAATCCCTTTTTGTGAGTTTTATAGTGTTTGATTTCATAGGAAAAGTTATAGAAGTTTTAGAGTTTTACCCTAATTTCCTACTTGCAAATTCCTTGCTCATACATGTTTTAAACCATCAATTTGTAATAGAAAATCGTCCCTAACATGTTTTGGATGCTTGGGTATCTTTAATTGGGCAAAAATGGTGGAAAAACACATTTTTATACATGTTTATGCTGTCACGGTCGCTGTAGCGACGGGCTGTCGCTTGTAGCGACCAGGTTCTGTCTGCCTGCGCTTGTAGCGACAAGCCTGCGCTTGTAGCGACCAACTGGGCGCTTGTAGCGACCAGGTTCTGTCTATCCGCGCTTGTAGCGACGGCTCTGCGCTTGTAGCGACCAAGCCAGAACAGCACAACTTAGTTGAGCTGTTCTGGGGGTTCTGGTGCGCGCGGGCATGGCTTTTTGCAAATGTTTTCTCCTAATGCTTTTTAGAAACTTTAACCACCATTTTAACTCATCCAAAGGCTTTTAATGATTGAGAAATTAGAGGAGCAAGGAATGCGCAAGGCATGGGAATTACGGGAACAATGGTTATATGGATAGGTAAACCCTTACAGCGGCACATGATGACGATGTGTCGATTCCCTTGATAGGAAAACATGAATCATAGTATGAGTGCAATGATTTTATGGATAGATTCCTTGCACATGAGTTGTTAACTCTTAGGAATGCAGACGACATTACTAAGTCAAGAACCTACTTTAGGTATAAAAATCATAGATGTATTCAGTTTAGAATACAAGGATTATAGGTATGTTTCTACAATCATAGTCACAGATAAGGTTATAGTGTTGGTTCTCCAACGATTATAGGTGGCTTATGAGAACGATAAGCCAAGAATCATAAGTTATAGATTATAGTTACAGGAATGTTATATGTTCATAGTAACAGATTATACGTTCATACGTTAAAGTTAAAGAATTAAAGATTAAAGGCATTGGCGTGCTTGCACGTTTTATAGTGGCGTGTTCATCAGACTCCGGGATTCGCCGGATGGGACTTCTCCGAGAGGGTTGTCCACACGTTTTATAGGGAGTCCGGTGTTAGCCTGATATGATAGGAATTTCACCGGTTTATAGGGAGACGTATCTCGGGGTTGCTCCACCCGGGTGCCCTCCGTAAAATGAACTCAGATTAATTGTTTGTTCAACGCTAACAGCTAACATAAAACTGCTATCGAACTGTTTATAGGTTTTATGTTTTATAGTTATAGTTAAAGTTACAGTTACAGTTATAGTCACAGGAAACTTACAGTTATAGTTATAGACAGTTATTGGAAAGTGATCCTAGGTTTCCCCTCGATCACTAAGTTATAGTTATAGGCAGATTACAGTTATGATTATAAATAGTCACAGCAAAGGTTATAGGCAGTTCAAGTTATAGTTACAGGAGGATTTATAGTCATAGGCAGATAAAAGACTTGGCGATCATAGGAAATCCCCAAGATTGCCAAGGTAGGCATGGCGACCCTAGGTTCCCTGTGGTTGCCAACAGTAGGTTGGGTAGAGCTCACTGAGACATTATGTCTCATCCCATTCCTTCTGGTGCAGGTTTACAGGTTAGTCAGAGGTTCGTGGCGAAGATCTTCATAGAGGTAATGGATGAAGTGCAATTGCTCGTTGTGTATCAGCTCAGAAGCTTAATGGACATTTGTATAAGCATTGTATAAATATTGGATTATTTGTATAACGAGTAATATGTATTCTTTCACTTGTGATGTATGAGTTTTATTATTGAAATTTTTAAATGTATCCAGTATCAGTTAACGCACATGCTAATATACTAGTTAAAGTTAGTATGGGTGTTACAAGATCGAAGGTGAATTCGATCATTTTGATATGGCTGACCCAAAGCCAGTATGCTACTATGTTATGAACAATGGTTGCGTCGAAGAACAATTAGCTTCTTTCGAGAAGCCAAGCCTTGGGATGAAAAGCCATCTCAAACCTCTTTTCATCAGAGCAAAAGTTGAAAATGTTGGGATCAACAAAGTGCTCATTGATGGGGGAGCAGCTGTCAACTTGATGCCTCAATCTATGCTCTACAAGATTGGGAAATATGACACTGATCTATCTGCCCACAACATTGTGCTCTCTAATTATGAGGGCAAAACTGGCTATTCTTTGGGAGCCATACAAGTTGATGTTGCTGTAGGCAGTATAGTTCGACCAACTCTATTCCTGGTGGTGCAATCCAAGGCTAACTTCAACTTGCTGTTAGGAAGGGAATGGATCCACGGAGTTGGGGCTGTACCATCTACTCTCCACCAGAAACTTATTATTTGGAGGGAGGATGGGATTGTGGAAAACATAGAGGCAGATCAAAGCTTCTATAGGTCAGAGGTTGACATTGTTACTCCACAAACCTTTGACAAAAATTTGGCTAATATAGCACCTTGTGGTGACAAGGAATCTGCTTTCGAGCCAAGTGACAGTGTTATCCATTCTGTCAAGCTCCATCCTACCCATGGCTTTATATGGGAGAGGGAAGAAATTGGTACTGTTCCCTCTGAAGATGGAGTCATTCCACCAACTGGATGGAATATATATGAAGATTACTATGACTGAGGCCACTGCATGGGCCAGGATTACGGCTTATATGGCCGAAAATAGATTAAATACGGCCCTTGAGGCTGAGTTTCAACAAAATATGGCAGTAGAAGCCAAGATCGAAGATCAGAAAATCAAAGAAACAAAGGATCGAAGACTTGACTGCATTTATGATGATGAGCCACTGGGTTTTGAGAAAGATCCTATGAGTGAGGCACCAAAGATGCAGGCGCAAGATCCTCTGGAGGAGATCGATATTGGAGATGGCTCGATCAAGAGGCCAACTTATATCAGTGCCAATATCACTTCAAGTCTGAAAGAAAAGCTGGTGCTTCTTCTTAAAGAATTCAAAGACTGCTTTGCTTGGGATTACAACGAAATGCCTGGATTAAGCAGAGAAATGGTCGAGCTGAAATTACCTATTAAAGAAGGAAAGAGGCCAGTAAAACAATTACCAAGAAGGTTCGCACCAGAAATCATGTCCAAGATCAAGGAAGAGATCGAAAGGCTGCTGAGGTGTAAATTCATCAGAGCTGCCAGGTATGTCGAATGGTTAGCAAATATAGTCCCTGTTATTAAAAAGAATGGAACTCTTAGAGTATGCATAGATTTTAGGGATTTAAATAATGCTACACCTAAAGATGAATATGCTATGCCAGTAGCAGAAATGTTAGTAGATTCAGCAGCTGGCTTTGAATTTTTAAGTATGTTAGATGGTTATTCTGGTTATAACCAAATATTTATTGCTAAAAATGATGTGTCAAAAACAGCATTTCGATGCCCTGGTGCATTAGGCACTTATGAATGGGTTGTTATGCCTTTTGGTTTGAAAAATGATGGGGCCACTTATCAAAGGGCCATGAATTCCATGTTTCATGACTTTATAGACACATTCATGCAAGTTTATATAGATGATATAATCATCAAATCCTCTTCTGAAGGTAGCCATTTGGATTACCTTAGACAATCTTTCGAACGAATGAGGAAACATGGATTAAAAATGAATCCATTAAAGTGTGCTTTGTGTGCATGCAGGAGATTTCCTTGGTTTTGTGGTGCATATTTAAAGGCATCGAGATAAACCAGAACAAGACAAAGGCTATTCTTGAGACAAAGCCTCCTTCGACCAAGAAACAGCTTCAATCTTTGCTAGGAAAAATCAACTTCTTGAGAAGATTCATTTCGAATCTAAGTGGCAGAGCTCAAACTTTTTCGCCATTGCTTCGACTCAAGAAATATGAACCATTCCAATGGGATGAAGAGCATCAAAAGGCTTTCGATGAAATTAAAGCGTATTTGATTAAGCCTCCTGTACTAATGCCTCCTAGTCGAAACAAAGCTATGAAGTTGTACATTGCTGCGTCTGACAAGACCATTGGGAGCATGTTGGCTCAGGAAGATGAAAATGGCGTGGAGCATGCAATTTATTATCTTAGTCGTGTATTAAATGATGCAGAAACTAGATATACTGCCATAGAAAAACTTTGTCTTTGTTTGTATTTCTCTTGTATTAAACTTAAGCAATATATAAAGCCTGTTGATGTCTATGTGTATTCTCATTATGATATTATTAAACACATGTTGTCGAAGCCTATTTTGCACAGTAGAATTGGAAAGTGGGCTTTAGCATTAACAGAATATTCTTTAACTTACAAGCCCTTGAAATCTGTTAAGGGTCAAATTGTGGCAGATTTTATTGCAGATCACTCAGTGATCGAAATGCCTCAAGACTATGTAGATACTGAACCTTGGATTTTGTATTTCGATGGTTCTAAACATAAACATGGAACTGGGATTGGAATCTTAATAATATCCCCCACAAAAATCCCAACTAAGTTCAAGTATAAAATTAAAGGTCTTTGCTCAAATAATGAGGCTGAATATGAAGCTTTAATCACAGGCCTTGAAATTTTAATTAGCTTGGGGGCAAAAAATGTTAACATAAGGGGTGATTCAGAGTTAGTATTGAGACAATTAACACAAGAATACAAATGTGTGAAAGAACACTTAGCAAAATATTTCGTTGTAGCAAGTTCTCTTCTGAATCATTTCGATTATATTAATATTGAACATGTACCTCGACTAGAAAACCAATAAGCAAATGATTTAGCCCAAATAGCTTCAGGGTACAAAATGTCGAAGGAAAAGTTAACTCAGTTGATCGAAATAAAAGATAAATTGGTGTTACAAGCGCCATTGAGCACTAAATTGTCAATGCCAAAACTTGTGGGGGCAAGTACACCACAGGATAATAAGTATGAAAACATGGATGATCTTCAGGAAAAAATTCAAATTTTTGCCATTGACAACATGATGGATAATGATTGGAGAAAATCCATTGTTGAATATCTGGAAAATCCAACAGGTAATGTGGCTCGAAAGATCAAATATAGGGCTTTGTACTACGTGATTGTGGGAAATGAATTATTTAAAAAGACTGCAGAAGGAATTTTATTAAAATGCCTAAGTGAATCAGAAGCATATTTAGCAGTTTCCCATGTTCACAGTGGTACCTGTGGATCACATCAAGCAGGCCATAAAATGAAATGGCTTTTATTTCGACAAGGTTTATATTGGCCTTCTATGTTAAAAGACTGCATAGAATTTGCTAAAGGCTGTCAAGAATGCCAAAAGCATGCAGGGATACAGCATGTACCTGCTAGTGAGTTGCACTCCATAATCAAACCTTGGCCTTTCAGAGGATGGGCTCTGGATTTAATTGGTGAGGTTAAGCCTGCTTCGTCTAAAAACCAACGATATATTTTAGTTGGAATAGACTATTTTACTAAATGGATTGAAGCAGTGCCTTTACCAAATGTCGATCAGGAGGCAGTAATTAGTTTCATTCAAAACCATATTATTTATAGGTATGGTATTCCTGAAACAATTACCACTGATCAAGGTTCAGTTTTTACTGGACGAAAGATGCAAGAATTTGCTCAAGAAACTGGCTTTCGATTATTAACCTCAACACCATATTACACGCAAGCAAATGGTCAAGTCGAAGCAGCCAATAAAATCATCATTAACTTGATTAAAAAACATATTGCCCAAAAACCAAGAAATTGGAATAAAACGTTGGATCAAGTTTTATGGGCATGTAGAAATTCTCCTAAGGAATCAACTGGCACTACCCCATTTCGACTGACGTTTGGTCATGATGTTGTACTTCCAGTCGAAATACATTTGCAATCAGCCAGAATACAAAAACAAATGGACATACCAATTGATCATTATTGGGAAATGATGTCAGACGAGTTGGTTGATTTAGATGAGGAGAGATTAAGAGCATTAGAAGTCTTGACTAGGCAAAAGGAAAGAGTTGCAAAAGCTTATAACAAGAAAGTGAAGTCAAAAACTTTTAATGTTGGAGACTTGGTATGGAAAGTCATTCTGCCCATGGATAGAAAAGATCGAACCTTGGGCAAATGGTCCCCAAATTGGGAAGGACCATTTAAGGTAGTTCAGATTTATTCGAACGGTGCTTATGAGTTAGAGGAGTTAACTCCTGATCAATGTACTTTGAGTGTAAATGGTAAGTATTTGAAAAGATATAAACCAGCGCTTCAGGAGATTCGAATAAATCAAGAATAGTTCGAAAAGCAAAATAACTAAAGTGGCAACTCGCGAAGATGCCAATAAAATAAAATATTCGAATTAAAATGGTGGGTTTTACCCCTCATCATACAAAGGTCTTATATTGGATTTTTTATCCATCATAAAGTGCTAAGATTTTATTCGAATTACAAAAGAAAAGTGGCACGTTGATCTTGAAGGGTCTTCATTTCGAATCTACTTCTGAATCTGATGAACGAAGGTATTCCCTGTTTTCATCATAGGTCGAAAGGAATTCTGCCCAATCAGGGTCCGTACTATCAGACCCTGAGGAGGAAACTTCTGGTTGAGCCTTTGAAGGTGTTTTCCCATCAGGAGGAGGGGGAGCTCTGCAGGTTCTTGAGCTTTCGCCCTGGGAAGAAGGTTTCTTGGTCTTCTTTGAGGAATCAGCAGTCTTTTTGTTGTCCTTTTTTGCAGACGTTGCTTTCTATTTATCGGTGTTCTTCGCAATTTGTTTGCCTTTACCCATGTTTTCTTTTTCAAAATTGGTGATAGTGGCTATATTATTATGACTTGCAGAGTAGAGTAAGTAAAACGGATAGAGAATGACCATATATATAATGGTAGTATCATTAATGATTCTTCAACCGTTTCCTAATTTTTCTCAGAATTCACGCCATTTCAGCTTGACTGTTTTGAAAACGGATGTTTGACTCGTTTTGAAACTAGAGCCAGTCAGAGATATGGCTTAATAGTTACGCGTTTTGTTATAGGCACAATCTTATCCGTTACTAAAAAAGAGGTGTTCAGTGTGTATCATGAAAACCAAGTAAATCTTCGATATCTAGCGTTTTCAAATGCTAAAATAGTCAAAGTGACTCGAAGTAAAGATAAGCGCATAATAAAACTTCAAAGAGATTCGAAATGGCAGTTAAAAGAAATTGCCACAAACTGGGCATGTCTTGAACATTACAACCAAAATATACCAAAAATGTTCGAAACTGATAAAATAAAAACTAAGGTATTACAAATGCTTGACAGACTCCCAGTACAATTTGGTTAAGCTGTTGATCTCTTTATCGAAGACCTGGCGGGCATTTTCCAAGCTCTTAACCTCTTCAAGGATTGCTGCAGAAGCACTGTAAGCCTTAAGACCCTCTCGTCCCTTCTCATCAATTCGAGCCTTAATCGAATTGTCAACGTCCTCTTCGAGTTGGTTGCGTTTGGCTTCCTCTTCAGCAATTTTCTGCCTATAGTTGTCAATCTGCGACTGCAACACGATGATATGATTTTCCCAATCAGAGATGTTGTCATTGCAAACCTTGATATCAGGGTGCGCTTCTTTGGCGAAATTTGCTAGTCGATCAACTTCAGCTTGTGCAGTTTTCGCTCTTTCGAGCAAATGGTCATGTGTTCGTTTCTGAGCAGCAAGCCTCGTGGCACTGTCCTCATCATGCTGCACAGTTTTGGCCAGTTGATCAATAATTGATTCGATTTGAAGAACCTTCCCTAAGGTCTCCTCAGTGGTTAAGGGATTGTGGAGTTTCTTCAAAAAGTTGAGATGTCCAAAGGCAGTAGAGGGATTTGCTTTGATTATGCTAGGCACATCTCTCATTACAAAATCTGTAGTCAGTTTTAACAAAAGTGAGTCCTGACGCACAGATGAGTTAATTTCTTCTGCTGACTGAGTCGAATCACTGGCCCTGTCACTTGAAGTCGGAGGAGGGGTTTGCTTGGTAAGCAAAAGTCGAAGAGTAGCTGCAGGGTCTGAACTTTGCATATGCATGAATTCCTCTTCAGGCAACCCTAAGCTGGCAGAAAGCTTCGAAGTTGAAGACTCCGGCAAGATTTTTGACCCTCCTACCTCAGCCTCCTTGATAGCTTCATCATCAAATTGGTACCTCTCAGGGGAGGGCGAATAACCCTTGCTCGATTCAGTAGAAACAGCAGCCTCTGGTTGCTCAGTTTCAGATTCGACAAATGTGCCCCTCTGACCACGAGGACTCTCAGACGCAGCTGGTTGATCTGGTTGATCTTCTTTCTGTTGGTCTGCCTCAGCAGCAGTTTCCGTTTCTACAGGACTGGGAGGCTCTTCGATAAGGAGGCTTGGAATTTTCTCCGTCCATGCTGGAGCGCCCTCTGCAGCATGACCTTCCACCTGATTCGAAATATAAACGGAATAAAAAAGGATGCTAGCAAAGGCAATCTAAGTCATAAAAGAAGAGGTTTGTGATAAACCCGTACCTCGATCTCTACAATGATGGGATTTGGATTAAGTTCTTCAGGAGTCTTAACCCCTCCAGCATCCTCTTTATCTTTATTCTCATGGTCAGCCTGATTATCAACCTCGGTCGAAGCAGGCTGAGATTCAGAAGGAGCTGCTTTTGGATGATCTCCTGAAGACTTAGAAGATTTTTTCTTCTTCTTCTTCTTCTTCTCAACAGGCTCTTCTGCTTTTCGATCTGCAGCAATTTCAGGCCTGATTTTCTTGTCTTTCTTCCTTTTCTTCTCTTTAGGCCCCTGAGCTTGAGAACTACCTAGACCCATCTGTTCGACGGACTCGGTGGGTGTTGAGCTGGGGGGGCGTTTTTCGTTTCCTAATAAGAGGAATTTCCTCCTCTTCCTGTGGTCAAAGAAAAGATAAGAAAAGACTAAAGGGATTGACATTAGATAAAAAAGTGAGGTAGGTAAAAGACATTCGAATGGACTTACTTCTTCTTCATCTATAACATAGATGACCTCAGGTTTTGATTTCTTAGAGGTTGTAGTAGCCTCAGAACTACTATCTCTCTTCCGACTCTGCCATAATCGAAGTGGAAAGAAATTAGAAAATGTTGGAAATTGAAACAAGGTAAATAAAATCAGTTACCTTCTCTTGTTTCTCCTTCGTGGCCTCCTGGATCTTTATGCCAGTCGATTTTTTGGGTTTTTCCCCAGCTCGAGATGATTCTACACCCTTCTTTGTCACCGGTGCTTTGCCTGAACAGATGAAATCGAAAGGCATAAATAAATAAAACTAGCATATATCAATAAGTGACAAAAATGAGTTTGATACACTACAAGAAAAAAGGCATTTTGCGACTTCTAAAATCATGGATTGCGACTGTTAGAAGGGTCGCAGATATCCCTTTGCGACTGTTCCCCAACAGACACAGAAATTGGGGTCGCAAAGGGTATTTTGCGACTGTTCAACCAACAGTCGCACCAACAGTCGCAAAGGCTATTGCGACGGTTGCTAACAGTCGCAATACTATATCTGCGACCACTCAGAACTGTCGCAAAGTAGGGGCTTTAATCTAATTTAAATGGGCTTGCGACCCCTCACAACAGTCGCAAATGTTTAGTTTTTTAAAAAAAAAAAATTGGTTGGAGCAATTTTTATTGACAATTTAAATAAATATATTAATAAATACTTAAAATACAGAAATATATAACTAAAAATATCTAAATCTCATTCATTTTTATAAACATCGTATAATAAGTATCAAAAATATACTTATACATTATCAAAAGGAACAAACTAAAAAAATTCTAATGTTAAATGATTCTAAAGGTAACAAGATGGAGACCAATAAATTTTCCTTCCGTTTGGATCCATATAGTCCATACCTGAAAGACAAAAACTTAAATAAGAACAAATATAGCTTAAACCTTCAACATTTCAATACAAGACAAATATAACTTAAATAAGATCAAGTGGTATACACTGAATCAAACTATTCAACTATATTCATTATCCTATACATTTCTAAGCCAATAGAATCTCAAACATCAAAAAAAATATTCTCCGCAATTTTAAAGCAAGAGATTATCAAATCTGCCATGCATAACTTATTTTTTTAAAGTTCAAACTTAAATTAACGTATAATGAATAGGGATGAAATCAATACCTCAACCCCATATCCTTTAGCATATACATTGGTAAATAGATCAGACGGCTTTGGCACTGGACTCTCCTGGAAATCATAATAGAAAACAAAGAATTCTCTAAGATTGTAAACTATATGCAGTCAATAAAGATGTGTATACATAAGCTATATAGTAAACAAGTAGGAGCTAAGAGAATAAACAGCATAGTCATGTTTCTTACCTTTGCTTTAGCGATTGCTTCGTCAACTTCTTTTCTGACTTCTTTTTCAGTATCCTAAAAGAAAAGGAAAACAATATCTTTAGCATCACATTAAATTCAAATGTTTATACATGCATGCATACATATATGTATATCTTTAAGACATTTGCGAGATAAGATAGAAAATAGGAACTATTCAAACTTCGTTTGAATAGAACTAAAATCTCATAGGCAAATTGCAGACTAAAAATGATTGAAAATAAATCATGAAATATTGTCTACTATATTTTTAAGATAGTCCATTTCATCGTACAAACCGGAAATAGCTATGGAGAATGCAAGGGAAATGATAACAGTGACAGGAGCAGAGCTCATCACAGAGATGGAAATATGAAGCTAGAACTATAAGACTCATTTCTCTTGAGGAAGAATCTGTTTCTTCTCTCAATCGCATGCAGGTGTATCATCTTTAGGTAGTAGGAAACTCGAGTGGATTGCCTTATGTATCAGACTAAAGTGAATTTTCAACCAACAAATTTCTCTCAGGAATCGTCAACATGCCCTCCTATGCCCCCTTTATAACCACATCATCTTGTTTCTCCTCAACCCCCCTCCCCCAAAGTGCCACCTGTCCATTCTATTATGATTTCCCCCTCCCCCTTCTAACAACTTCCCTTTATCCTCACTAAGCAACCAATAAATCAAACTAAAATAGTTTGAGAGCTCCAAGTCCAAACGAGACCACAATACACATAGCAACACAATTCAAAATTGATGGACAAGTTCACAAATCACAAGATATATTCACAACTCGGCACACAAGTTCAAAATCAACGCACAAAATGATAAATTGAGAGGCTCAAAATTACTAGAGTGAGTGAAGGAAGGTGGGATTGGGTTCTCCCATTGGAGCTGGATTCAGCTCGGTGGAGGTTGAGAATATCTAACCAAATATGCAACAATGGGCTTGTTCATGCTTTTGAATCGTGAGGTTGAGACTCTATACAACATGATACACCTCCTTTAAAGGTGAATGTGTGTTGGGAGGGACGTTAGATATATTTATCCAGTTGAGTGCAAAAACTGTGACGTTAATGTTTTAAGCACTGCCCTGTTTTTCTAAACTAACAAATCTGAATCACCTCTCCCTTCTACACTTACTCCTATTTAAGATACCACCCCTGTTCTTCAAACAACTTTAAGTAACAAAGTGTTGATATTCAACTGTAACCAACTGTTAATATTTGGGAATATCTAAGCCGATGTACGTTCTATTCATGGAGTATCTTCAGCAAAAAATGCAAGATTAGATTTAATCAGTTACCAAGATACAAATCATAGTATGACATGCATAACCAGTTCTGAAATTAGCACATTTCAATATTTTACAATTAAAGGATCGAGAATGAATTCCAATTTAATGCAATCACCTTTAGCTCCTTTTCGGTAGCAATGTCATGAGACAATAACAGCTTTTTTACTCTCTCAATTGGATCACGCTCCTATAATCATATTAGCCAAGAGAAAAAAAAAGTTAAATCAAATTCCTACAAATTATTAAACAAATATGAAGTTTACATGTTGGGAAACATGACAAACCTGTCTCACACCAGAAATTTCATCACGTGTTCGGTATGTGCTGCCAGGATCAGACATAGAGTGACCATGGTATCTGTAAGTGTCCATTTCAAGAATCTGGACAGAATAAATATTATGATACATAAATTAATTAAAATCTGAGAGATTAAAAATGATGAATTAATCAGCACTAAAATGAGAATTGTCAAGCATTAGTAGATGAATGGTCAACTTATAATATTCAATTGCTAATAATTAATTTAAAGAAACAAATTCAGGTATTCCTAACAGAAAAAATTACTCACAATGGGCCCATTCTGCAAAGCATGCTCCTTTGCAAATTTAACAGCTTGTTTCACAGCAAGAACATTTATGCCATCTACCTGAAAAAGTATTAAAATATATTTAAGAATTATTTAACAAACATTGTTTGAAAACACATGTATATAGTTGTGCATAAAGGTATGCATACAAGCGTATACCCTTACTCGTGAAATACACACTTAAATAATGGTAGCAAAGAACTTGAACACCCAACCAAAACAGACCACTTATAGGCAATATAGTTCTACATATTTAGACAACAAAGCATGATGATAATAAGAATGAAGTATGAAAGAGAAGTCCACATAAACATCAATATCAATATTCAATACAAGAACAACAAAAATGGCCAGCACTCAAAAATCAAAACCTAGTTCAGACTCTTAGAAAAGTGATCTGACAAGACTTAAAGATTCAAAAGTAATAGAAAGAGGCCTCAAATCTTATTGAAATAAAAAGAGGAGGAGTAGAGAGCGAGAGACATAGGATCCACTTCAATCCAAGCAGTCCCATTCCAACTATCTTCTTATAAACTTAATTCAAATCATCATGTTTAGTTTCTGTGTTTGCCAATGGAGGGACAATGTCATATATCATTACTCTACGATAACTCGTTAACGTTAGAAAGATAGAGAGGCTCAAAAACACAAAAGTGAGAACTTAAAAGAAAGGCTTGATCAGTATTCAATTCCTTAGCTAATAGTGTACATAACAAATTACACAAACTAAATAAAAATTTGATTTCTGTATGGTCCATTTATTCTGCTTCAAAGCAAGGGTGTGTTACCTATTCTTCTGCCAATAAGTTCCTTCAACTCAAATTCGCCAGGGAATCTGTTCTCCTTCAGCTTGGAGAAAACCTATGAGGTGCAAATCAACAAGAGGATCATGGAGTCATTAAAAGTATTCAAAACTTTTATAGGTAGACACAAGTGCAATTTACTCAAAAAATAAATGTTTCAATAGATCCATATGACTTTGGACTTGTTTCTATAAACAACTTAATTAATTGCTTATCGCTTAAGTGTTTTATGTATTAGCTATTTCTATATCAAACGATAAAATAAATTCAAACTATCTTCATAAGCTATCCTTATGAAAATAAGCTGAAAACAGCATATGGACATGTCATAAGTTGTTTCCATAAGTTTTCTCAAATAGTTTCACAAGTGATTGTGACAGTAGATAAGCTCAAATAAACCAAACCAAACCAAACAGACCCAATTTAAAAATTCAGAGTTCCCTCACAGCATTTATTATTGATGTACACTGTCACATGTTCACACCATCGTAAAAAAAATTACACTAAATCAATTGCCACCATTAACAAGGGACTTACCAATTCGCCATTGAAATATACTTCGAAAGCACCGGAACTCTGTAGGAAGGATTGAACAAAGTTTGAAAGAAGCCATATGCTAGCAATACTTCTAAATTTATTGGCACACAAGGAATAGTACAATTGCGGTGGTGTCACTCCCAATCTCGGGAATATCTGGTCACCTGCGGTTATAGCTATAATAGCTCCAGTTTGCAACACCGGCACTACTTTGCTAAGAGCACGTTTCGGAAGTGGAGGCGGATAGTTAGCCAAAACAATATTAATCCCAGGAAATAAAGATTCCAGCGTGTTTTTCACTGATACTGCATTTCCCCTGCAGAAAATGTCCTGGAAATTAAACAAGATATACTAAAGTTTGTTCTTACAAGCATTTGTCTTACTTGGAAATATAAGGGCTCTACAAATGAAACAGGCTAAGGAAGAATGCAGCTAAAACAAGCCAAGTCTAGTCTGAATCTGAAAACTTACAAGTTCCAACACTAGCTAAATTCTCATTGTGGATTATGGAAAGATTACTGTTGCCACCAATGTACATAACTCAGGACCAAAAATCAGAACTTCTAAATAGGACTAATGGATGAGTGCACAGCTTGGCAAAAGATACTACGTTCCGAAATGAAAAGCAAGGATCTATATACTTCAACGATGTTAGAATGAAAATGTTTGGTTCTTTGGACAGCACAAGCAGAAAGAGAATCGTTCGTCCTTGATATTTATTGATTATTAAAAGAAAAGGTACACAAGAGAGAATACTTTCCTCACACCAGATAACTAACAGTTTGCAAAAGATCCCTAAAACAGAGAATAAAGTCTTATTTATAGACTTTTTGTACACAATTAGATCTAAGGATCAAAAACAGAAAATAACAACCTAACTATAACTACCTATATACAAAGTATAATTAATTTCTATTTATCTATATTCCTAAACTTCTTCCTATGGTAGACTTGCAAGGACCTAGTAGTTGGGTCATTAATGTTTTTCCTAATAGAAAATCAAAAACATATTTTCCATCTATTAGTATAAGTAACCATCAGCTAACAAGACCTGGATCAAGGAGAGACCGAGATAATAGAATGCCAATAGATGATGTGCCTCATTTGGATTGAGTTTAGATAAACAACTTAATGAGCTTAATTGATGAGAACTCGTCATATAAGAACTAATATAAAAGTTGATAATATGTAATGAGTATAAACTCTATATAAGCTATTTCTATAAACTACCACGAGGAGCTTATGATAGTAACTTCAAAAACTTGTGGACAAATTACAACCTATTATTAAAGCTCTTTCAAATATTTACATAATCACTTATCTCGTAACATAAACTGGAATAAACTCGTTCAAATCAAACACATCTTTGACAAATAATTAATACTAGATACTATTCAGATATGCACAACTTGTTTGAATTAATGTAGAATCCACACAAGTAGTAATGTTTTTAATCATCTGGTTTTGAATTTTCATCTTGTTTCCTTTCCTTTCTCCTTCAGTTCATTTTCAATACCAAAATAATAGTAATATTAAACAATTTTTCCGGCAGGTTCTATGTCCATGATGAACCAGTATTTAAAAATCCCTAAAAACTCTAACGGCAATCTAACACCTCTTCGAAGTAGAAGCTCACAGTCCTCTTCGATCTTAAGTGCTGATACAATGATATGGTTGGAGTTAGTTTGACAAAATCAAAGAAAACATATATAACATGACATCTAAAGGCCAGAAGAAGGTACCAAGAGTAAGACAAGGCATGAGAAGGGTTCAACCTGCAGATTGCTACTAAGTCATGTGGACATTGCATCTATTCTTTGTGGTTGTATAGACCAAACACAAATAATCAATTTACAATTTTGTAGAGTGCATATTAATAAGGAAAGAAACTAATTCACAAATCTCAGAAAACTAAACAAAAATCCCATACAACTTCCATTAACCCTATATTAAATGAGTACCCATTTCAATTAACAATCATTAACACCATAAATCACAACAACAAAAAAAATCATAATTTCCAGCAATACACAACCATTGTCCATAAACTCATAAAGTTTTGTTTTTGCCAATTACCTAAATTTTCAGCTTAATTTCATGGCAGATCAAATGAATAAAGGTTAGAAGAAAAAAAAAGTTTTACCTTGAGAAAGTCAAGTAGGAGAGATGAAGAAGTGTGAACCAAGGCGAAATCCGAGGATGAAACCGAATTGCACAGAACTGTGAACTGAAATCCAGAACTCAAATCTATAAATTATACAGAGTTAAAAGAAAAAAAATCACTCAAATCAACAAAGACACAAAATTTAAAAAGTTAAATGCTTAAAAAAACAAAAAATCAAGAAATAAACATGCAAAAATGGAAGTTGAGAGAGTGAAATTGAGCGTGAGATTGGGGGTAACACTTCATCGATTGAGAATAACAATGATTTAGAGTGGGGCTTTAGTCATTAAGGGGAATCGAGAGTGAGATTTTCCAGAATTGGGAGAAAAATGGGATATGATGTTCAATCGAGTGGTGGAAAAAGTGTTGAAACTTATGAATGTGTATAGATCGTTGAAGGCGTAGGATGAAATTGGAGGTTAGAGGGTTTCAATTGATTCTTTCTGGAGAATTAGATAGCTAGTAATGATTGTACAACCGAGAATGATTCTGTTTTCCTCAAACAAAATCAACCAAGCTTTCTGGTCCTACCATTCCACCAGACGATATCTTCCTGCGGTTCCGTGCACGGAGAACTGCCTTAGGTCCCCCAAACTGACTGACTCGTGGCAACCTTCCGGCCGCCCAACAACCTATAACGCTAGTCACTACTCCCACTGGGGCTAGGAAGTAAGCCCCACAACCCAAAGCAAATTTTAAAAATATAGGATAGGATGCCATGCCGCTACTCGGACTCGAACCGCAAAAAAGTTTGGGCAAAGCCGGAGCTAAACGTTGGTTAGGTAAGCGTCGTTTTCAGAAATTGGAGATTAGAGAGTGGGATTTAAGATTAGAGAATGGAATTGGGTTTTAGGGTTTTGGAGTTGTGGGAGACTGAGATAGAGAAATAGGGATTTGACAACGCGGGAGTGAGAAATTGGGTTTTAGGCTACAAGAGGGAGTGAGAAATTGACAACGCGCCTTGCAAATTTTTCCTTAAAACCTGCGACGGTTGGGCAGAACAGTCGCAATAACTGTCGCAAAGGTTTACTTTGCGACAGTTCTCAGGCAAGGGTCGCAAAGTAAGTGTCGCAAATTGCTAAATTTCTTGTAGTGATACCTCGAGTAGGGAGCTTCGAACGTATGTTCTCAATAATTGGATGAGAAAAGCCACTTTCCAGTCTGGAGATCATAGCTTTAGTGTCTCCCACTGAGTGACTAGAGAAATACTTCCCCCACCATTTTGTGAATTCTGTAGTGCAGAAGAACGAAGCACTGTATTCGAATGGGTGCAATTCGAACAAGAGCTCTCCAGATGACTTCAGGTATTTCTTAAAAAGCTTATCTGAGAGGTTAGCTCCCCTCAAAACATGTTTGGGGTCTGAAAACATACCCTTGGGTCGAAGTTGAGAAAACCCAAACTGTCTTGACACTAGATTAGGTTGGTCCCCTACCAAACCTAAGTAGTTCGATTTCACCCCAGTTCTGCATGAAAGTATGGAAGGATACAAGTAAGCTGACCATACTTCATTCACTTCGTCTTCGTTGTCTGGGTCGATGGTGGGGAAATCTTCCGTAAACCAAGCCGGACCAAACTGTCTTTTATGGAAAGGGGCATGTTGTGGAAGAAAATGCTTGAAGTCCAGGAAGACCTGCATATACGTGAGGAAGAACTTCTGTGGGCTCTGGCCTAAGGTCCTGGGCGTCAGGCGAAGTGCCCTTTGGCCTTCGATAGAACGATTGGCAACTTCTTCAGCATGGTCTTGTGGGATGAACAGTCCCATTTCCTTTTCAAAAGTGGCATTAAGCCACAACTGAAGAAGCCACATTGGGCCGGACACTAGGAAGGAAGAACCATCCTTCGATTTTTTCAGGTCATCGCAGGCCTCCCCAATCGAATCATAGAGAACGGCCAACAAAAGGCGACCAAGTCCAAATATCCTGCCCTCTCTGATCTGCTGGGCCATAGGAATGAACCTTTTTGCCACCTGCAGAGACTTCGAACAGAAGACAAAATGTGACAGCCACAAGGTCAAAAATGCGACGTGTTCTTCGAAGGAAACTTCATCGTCATGACCCCTGTTCTCCGCTATGTATTTAGCAAAAGTTGCCTCTTTAAAATCAACTTTGATATCGTCGTTAGTGATGGTGGGGTCATAGGTATCCCCAGTAGGCCTAAGGCCTATAAAAGCAGCTACGTCGAAAAGGGTTGGAGTAAGCATGCCACAAGGGAATTGGAATGTGTTGGCTGCACTCTCGAAGAAGTGCAGAGCAGCGATGAGCATCTCTGGTCGATACTCTGGACCAGTCCTGGAAAATTGGATAAGGTCGAAGATCTCATGTCTTTTCCAAAACTCTCCATAGTCACTTTCGACTCGATCTAGCCAAGAGATATAATCCAGATTACCTATGTAAGGGGCTGATCGAAATAGCTTACCTGGTTTACTTAGAAAACTGAAGTTGTAGGGGTCACTTAGGAATATCCTAGGTTCACAAGTTGTGAACGAAGGAAATACCTTATCCATAGCCTTCGACAGATTTGGCTGATTTGGAAGAGGCCCACCAAAAGCATAAGTCTGGCCGCCCACAGAAAACGGGATCATCACGTTCAACTCCCAAACGGCTTTCCTTGCTGCGTCCCCGTGAGGTTCAGGTACCATATCTTTGCCATCGTTATTTGTGATAGTGCTTGGCCATTTCCCAGCTATAGGAACTTCTTGGTTTTCTTGAGACATTATCGAAGAAGAAGATGAACAGTTCTTACGAAGAAGGTTTTTGATGACGAACTGGTTGAATCAATGCTGATGATTCTGAGAAAAGGGTTTCTTTACTAGAGATTCAAGAACAAACGATTGTGAAAAGAAACAATGGGTTGGTCTGATTCGTAAGGAGCTGCAGAGATTGAGAAGCGAGAGAGTGGAAAAAGCAAGAACTGTAAGAGCTTTCGTCTGAAAAGTGTTTCAATGGTCGTTTCTGGCCTATTTATAGGGTTTTAATAAAAAAAAAGATAAATAAAAAATCTGTCAAATCATATTCACTTCGACTTCCTGACGTGACATGTGTCCCACTTTTACCTAGAAAGTTGGAACTCATGATGATAGTGGGAATCGAGGTGACAGTTACACAGTAAAACGTGCCATCATGACGCCGTTTCAGTAAACGTGTAGAAAAAGAAAAAATGTCAACTTCTCATCTTCCTTCGATCACGAATCGAAGCAGACATTTTTTGGGGGCAATTTGTTAGCCCATATTTTTATAAACTAAAAATATGCTCTCAACACGCATTAAATGCTGAAGGGAATCTTGTAAGATTCTATCTAATCGAAGAGCAGAAAGACTCTTGGAATTGTTCACAGGTTCAAGGGAATATTTACAAATACAAGGCTAAGGCAAGAAGGAGGACTTCGAACCATAAGGCAAATCGACCTAGCGTATGATCGAATCGAAGCAACAGATTTCTGGACTTAGCACAATTCTGACAAACTTCACAAAACTCAATTCGACTTCGAGCGATACAACCGTTCTAAGGAGCAGTTAAGTGCATGCAGGGTGTACGTGGCAGGACATTTGGCAGTAGGATAGTGTTCGACCGTTAGGACAGTTTATTTTCGAAAGTCTATATATAGTAGTTTTTTAGTCAGAAACAAGGTCGCAATTCATTTATACAAAAATCCTGGTAAACTCAAAGTATCCATGCTATCGAGAGAAACGAGTGAAATGGGATCCAAGTATGAATCTGTGAACCATTCTTTTCTGTAAAGCACATTTTACAATTCTATGCAATTTACTTCTCATGTAAATTTATCTTTCAAGCACTTTTAAGTTTCATGTAAAGTTTAATGCCTTTAATTTAAATTCCATTCATTTACCTGTTTCGATTGGAACAAAGCATTTGTTTATTAAAAAACTTGTTTTCCTTGTTGCTTGCAATCCAAGTGACTTGTACATTTAATTCTCCAAACACTATAATAAATGTTTATGCGTAATGAACATTCAAACAATTTAAAGAATTCAAACAAAGTACTATGCTCCTGAGATTCACTAGTTGGTCTCGCAAGCAATTAACCCAGACTAGCGGTTGTTTACCAAATTTCAACGTAAACAGCAGGCCAAGCTTAGGCCTTAAAAAATTTGGCAGGCCAGGCTTAGGCCTTGCAAAGCCTAGCTCGGCCTAGCCTATTCTCACCCCTAGTGATAATCGATTTAGTTTTTGAATATGTAATGAATAGTAACGATAATCCTTCAACGTATCAAAATTTTAAAATAGTCATTGATTATACACTCTGTCTCAAAATAGTCTTTGACGTTAAAATAATCCTTCAATATTTGCAATAACTTTTTTATACAGGGACTGAAATGTCAGTAAGTAAATAATTATAATGATTGATATGACAATACGTATATTGAAGCACTAATATGATAATATTAATGAAGCATTTTAATATCATGGACTATTTTGATTAATAAAGTGCACAATCATGGACTATTTTGAAATTTCAATACATTGATAGACTATCGTGACTACTGGTACACATTTAAAGACCAAAATGACTATTACTCCTTTTTACAAAATTATACTTGTTATGAAATAAACTAAAAAGACAAGATCAAAGATGAAAGTCTTTGTGATTATTCTATACACAAGTGTATACTTTACATTGACATATAAGTCCTATTTATATGACACAAATATGGTAAGTTACAAGTACATGAAGAGGCATAAGACTAAGTGTCAATACCAATGAATATAGGCATTCACTCATAGGAGTTAAGGAACATAGAAAGCCTTAGAGAATATGGACATCCATACCATAATAATATTATTCATAACACTCCCCCTTGGATGTCCATGAAGGATATGCCTCATTAAAACCTTACTAAGAAAAACCCCAATGGGAAAAAATCTTAGTGAAGGAAAAAGAGTACAATATCCAATATATTTGCCTCGTTAAAAACCTTACCAGGAAAACCCAGTGGGACAAAACCATGGTGAAGGGAAAAAGAGTGCAAGATATATTTATATCTCCCCCTCATCCAAACAATCATCTCTGAGACGATGAAGGTCAATCTTTTACATCAGTTGTTCAAAAATTATGCTTGAGAGTGACTTTGTGAAAATGTCTGCAATATTATCACATGAATAAATTTGTTGACTGCTGATATCATATCCTTTCAAATTGACAATGCATATGATATTATATACATAAAGGATTGTTGCTCGTTCTTCTGGAAGACAAACCATAAGTTTCTTTTATGTGTTCAATCATAAACCTCAATCAAGCACATTAATATTGAGGATCCGACAAATAACCTGCATATCTAAAATAATAAAAATAATAATATATGATAACATGAATAATCATCAAGGTACATTATTGTCCTTTAATTGAACTAAAATATGATACTTCAGGACCAATTAATTCTTCAATATTTACTCAAATTATCAAACGATCTTAGTCTACATTTAGCGGCTTTACACTCATTTGAGTGCACAACAAATGTGATTTGTCCATATATAATCATTTTATCACCTAGGTATATAAACTTCTTGATTCACAAAAATAATCAACTTGTAATCTCAAATAAATATTTACCTTTCCTACATATTTCATCTTGATTTCTTTTCTTTAAGAATTCAACTTTCAACAACTCTTAAGAAGTTCTCAGATTTATTTTTCAAATGGACAAATCATATCATTTTTATATCTCTTTTTAGAAAATATTCACTAGGAATATTATTCAACATGTTTCTATATCTCAAGTTGATTAAGTAATATTTTCGAGAATAAGAATTATATGCCTTGATAAAATTAATCCCTTCGAGGAATTTTATATAAAAATATCAAGCGAGTCATATAAACATATTGTAACATGTACTTCATATATACATTGAGGCTTTCATGTGGTGCTACACTTAATCAAGTATCATATTGTATTTGAATTCACTTCCGGTGAATATGTCTCTTCAAAATTAATATTTAATAGTAGGTTTTCACCAATACTCTTGAACAATGTGCCCAACTTTATATAAATAATTCAAAATTCTCATTTTATTTTCACATATTCATATGAATGGACTACTGGTCCAAAAACAATTCGCTTTGCAAAGCTTAGTTTGATTTTGCATAAAATGCATCTTTTCATTAAGTCAGTCATTGTATTGTCTATAATCCTTAATAGACTTTGATTCATGATCCTCGTTATTTAGTTATCACATATAGCGCTATATTATATGCAAAAGCACGTCAACGTTGACTCCATTTCGGTTCCATCTCATTTCATTGAGATCTTTCATTCATGGCATAATTTATCGATATTTCATAAATTTCAGGTACCTGATAAGTTCTTCTAGAACTGAAAAATCCATTATGTTAGATGACTCTTAGAGTTTCTATATCCTCATTTGGGTTATCTTTCATTTTGGCCCCCTTTCTTATTTGAGGATTTTTATATTTGGAACCGATTGGTTTACCATGCTTGATGCATGATTGAGACTCATTTGTAATATTAGATTATCCTACAGGGACATCTATTTCGTTTGGAGCATTAGCAGCTGCTATTTTATTTGTTTAACTTTGCAAATGAGTGATATTTTGAGGATCAAGATGAGATAATAATATTTCCTATCAAATAATTCAATTGAACTTCGGGTTCACATTTTCATTCATTTGAACTTCAGGTTCACATTTTCAGCTGCTTATTCTCTCCCCCTAATATTGGGAAAACCAATCCATCAATCGATAATCGACCTACTGAAGTTGGCTCAATACAATTTGTAATAGTAGGGGATTCATATCAAATATACTTTCCCAATATTCTTTCAATATTTATCATAGTGGATTATTTTGGAGCAATTATGATATACACAACACATCCAAAAATTCACTTAGATGAAAAATATTTGGATGTTAACCTAAAATAAATTATAAATTAAGGGGAGGACTTACACATAATAATGTGTTGGCTTGATGCGAATCAATATCTCAACATACAAGATTACATGTTCCCAAAGTAGAATTTAGAAATTATGTTCTCATAAGTATCATTCATACAATTAACTTTAGACGTCTAAATAATGGACCTTCAAGACCATTTTTTTTATGAACATATACTACACGATGTTCAATATCAATTTAAATTGAGAAATGATACTTATTAAATGCTTTCTGAAAACTCCAAAAAAATTGAGCTCTTAGTCAAATTTGTTGAGAAAACAATCTCACAAACTTCTGGCTGTGAGTTGACAATAAACACATATGTGATCATTTAGTCGATGTATTAAATCAAGTTATAAGGTATCAAAATGATTCACATCATCGATGTATTCATCCACAAATATCACCTAATATATATAAGAGACTTATTTTCTCAGATTGTCAACTTACTTTGGAAAGTAATAACACACAAACATTAATGGTTTGAAGAATCTTCTGGTTCTTCAGTACATATCCATATAAATTTTTAACTATTTTTGCATCATAATAGATCCAGGATAACCCAACCGGTCTTGCCAACAATAAATTTAATATGATATGTAAATTTCAATTTTACAATAGTACGTGCTTCAATTGCATAGTATAAGTGTAGTTAATCCATATGAAAAGACATGTAATTTTTTTATCTACACTTATTTCTATCCAAAACATGTCTCGTAATATAGAGATATTCAACATCTCCTTTATTTCTTATTTCAATATGATATCCATTTAGAAAGATATTCTTTAATAAATTTATATGAGACCTAGAAGAATATAATGCATTCTCAATGTGTAATTATATTCCTCCATATAACAATATATTGGCTCTTCTGGAGCCTTTAATAATTTTTGCAATGCTAGATATAATAATAAAATTAGTTTCTTTGTATCACTCATCCAATTTTTATAGTATTTTACATAAGAAATCATTCATTTACAAACAATTTTTAGAAGGAATCAATAATTCAAATTTCATTTATAGTTACTATGTCAACTAAAAAAAATTCCAATATAATTCAACACAATATTGTTCTTAAATCTTAATCTATTAAAACAAACAATAATTCCAAATTGACAACTATAATACTTACTATTTCATTAGAAAAGAAATTATGTGGAGCACAAATTATAAGTGTCGAATATGCAAAGAGGTGACATAGATGACAATAACTCTAATTTATATGTCTTGTGATAACTCATTAGTAGTAAAGATCATCATCATAAGTCATAAATAATAAACTTTTATCATATTCACGTGTATCATTTCAATGAGAATCTCTAATATATCAATTCGTGATATTATTTTCTCGATTTCGCTACTTCAGGAGCTGATTCAAGAGGCAATTTTGCTTTCTTTAATTTTATTTCGTCCAACTTAGACTAAGATCCAATAGATCATATATAATTCAATTGTGAACAAAGATCTAGTTCTTTGAGAACTCAACCAACCTCTATCGACAATGACAAAGGAAAATCGCAATATTTTTATTTTGCAATCTTTCACGAATGCTTAACGTTAAATTATTAGTTCTTCTAGAACTATATTTTAAATATTCATAAACAATGAAAAACAAATCTATTTTTGGACAATCCTTCAGGGATGCTTTAAAATTACAAGAACTATATCATAAAAGATCTTCATTGTTTGAGCAATCCTTCAGGGATCTTTGATGTTAATAAAAATAGTTCTTCAAGAACTATATTACACATGATGATCAAAAACAATTCATTCTTCCCACAAGTACACATTTCACTTGCTAACTTAAAACTTTGCTAATATTTTAGTATTGATCTATCTTCATCCTTTTTATTTTTTTTTCTTTCTTTCCACATGAACCGACAAAAGTCTTTCTTTCTTCACAAAATTACTCATGGAACAAAACAAACTTAATTATGAGTAACGGGAAAAAAATGTAAATTGACCATAATCATACTAAGATATAATATATATGGGAAAAATTGGGGAAGAAATAACTACAAATATTAACGTGCTTATAAAATTCTCGCATGAAGTAGAGCATGAAGTCATTCATCTTGGAGTTATCTAATTTTTTTTTTTAGATTATACAATTTTAACAAGTTTTTTGAAATAGAAAGGAAAAGACACATGACAGAAAATTGATGAAGAACTTAAGATTAAAAGCAGACTTACAAAACCATCATACATTCAAATTGTTTCTTTGGCTTCTTCAACATCTTTCATTGTAACAATTGTGAATCCATTGCTCTTATTTATGACTAGATCATACTCAACCTATGTAATTCAATCAAACAAACACATAAATTAAAACTATGAAAAAGAACATGATATCATGATCATATGAATTAGATTAATTAGTGCAAAGATAATGAGAAGAAGAAAATTTATAGGAATATAGCCTCCAAGATAATTAAGCCATTTTTCTGGTAGAGTTTCGTGCTGATAACGTGTTATGAAATAAACTAAAAAGACAAGATCAAAGATGAAGAAGATGAAAGCCTTTGTGATTATTCTCTACACAAGTGTATACTTTACATTGACATATAAGTCCTATTTATATGACACAAATGTGGTAAGTTACAAGTACATGAAGAGGCATAAGACTAAGTGTCAATACCAATGAATATAGGCATTCACTCATAGGAGTTAAGGAACATAAAAAGCCTTAGAGAATATGGACATCCATACCATAATAATATTATTCATAACAATACTAAATTAAATGTCTTTGTTCAGGTAAAAAGTAATCATTAGACACAACAGCACAAAACAAAATAGCAACGCATAAAAGCAAAGCAGCACAAGACAGTTGTTTATGGCAGTAACAACTTCTTGTTTATATGATGTTTAGTAGACAAGACATTATTTTAGTATATTAGACGACTTGTACTTTAGATAAAAAGGTTTTATTGTAGTTTAGTGATGAATAGGAATTTCAGTCTTTGCAATTTCTCTTACCCCACTAGAGTCTGTTTTGTCTTTGAAACAATTTTACGATCAAACATAATACAACTGAAAGTGTCTTGACATGTCACTTTTTTTTTTAGCGGATCATACACGTCATAAATAACCAAACAAACAATGAGTCAGACAAAACATAACTTAACCGTATTTTGCTTTTCGTATAGTTATTAACATTTTTCCCTATTAATTATGTATAGTTTAGTTAAGAGCCGAATAAAACGTCTAAAAAATACACCTATGTTGGCACTTTCAAATATATTTAATTTTTTAACCCACTCTCAAATAGATTTATTTTTTTAAAGGTCTCAAATAGATTTTTGGATTGTGATAATTTAAAAAAAAATGTAACTAGCTCTTATAGACTTCAGGGTTAAATATGTTTTTTATCCTTATAAATATCTAGAATTTTGATTTTAATCCCCGTAAAAAAACACACTTTTTAATCCATTAACATTTTCCGTTAGTATTTTTGGGAACAAAAATTGCACACAGAAAATTTCACAGACACTAAAACTGCAGATGGAACGATTACAATGACTAAAAATGCCGACACATAATTTTATAGGAATTAAAAAGTGTGATTTTTTTGTAGGGACTAAAAACAAAATTATGGACATTTATATGGACCAAAAACATATTTTACCTTAAATTTTAAGAATCCAATTATCCTCTCATACATGAATTAGACGAACATCCCCTACTCTCCAAATGTCAGCTTTCTCAATAACATCCACACGAGTTTGTAAAATACTTATTCGGGTATACCTTGGGCAATAACCCATTGAAGCTAACAATAAATTCCTTCTAGAAAAATATCTTACTTACACACAATGTGAGATCAATAATCATCATTATGCATAATTCTCCAACTTTGTTTGGACAACATTGAAAGGTTAAAATCAAGGAATGTCCTAAAGCCCATTCCACCTTTTTTTTCTTTACATAGTGTCTCTCATTTGATCCAATGAATTTTATGATTACCTTGTTTGATACCCCACCAGAATTTACTAAGCATGCTTTTAATATGCTCAAATAACCCCCATCAGAAGTAGAAAACAATTCATCACATGCGTAGGAATCGTTTGAACAACTGATTTGATCGAAACCTCTCTTCCTGAAGTTGATAGAATTTTTTCTTTCCGACTTTCAACTTCTTTCACACCCTAGCTTAGACAAAATTGAAAACATGTTACTTAGACCTACCAACAAAAGCAAGTAGCCCAAATGCTTTGAATGGCACTCGACAACCTTAGTTTGCATCAAAACTTGGAACAAGAATTTAAGATCATCAAGTACCTTTCAGTTGAAAGAGATGTCTGATTCATCCAAATCGATAAGTAGGTCGGAAGAAGAATCCCTATAAAAATGGGGCTGACATTTGCAAAATATAAATGATTAATTTTTGGATCCGCTCTAGCAATTTGAATTCCATGAATACCCTTTTCTTCTTGTGTCTTACTTAGAAGCCAAGAAAAAACTTCAGGACATAAGATAAATAAGTAAGGAGACAAAAATGTTCCTTTGACGTAGACCTCACTGAGTATAAAACTTCTCACAAAGACTTTCATTTAGGAAAACAGAGAAAGACATTGTGTAAATACATTTAAAAAACATATTAACATTCACGACAACTTTAAAAAAAGCAGTTAACCATTTCCGTATTTAAGGTTATGTGTTTTTACCTTGCTTTGAGAAATAAACTCAAATTGACAAAATTACCCTTTAATTTCAAATGATTTGAAATGGTTAAAATTTGTTTTTTTGGTTAAAATTAAGTGCATGTAATTAGCTAACTTACTCCATATTTTTTTGGTGGATGTAAATTAGCAAACTAATATATATATATATATATATATATATATATATATATATATATATATATTAAGAATATTTTTAAGGATAATACTTACAACCAAACGGACACTTAATCAACTCACATCACAACTATATTAATTAGGACTGTTTGGTTGTAAGTATTAACCTTAAAAATATTCCCTCTGCTCCTCTCTAAAAACCTCCAATCAAACGGACAGTTAATCAACTCACATCATCAAATAATTTAACCAGATTCTTTAATTTGACTTAGCATTTATCGATTTCTAGTTCCTCATCAAATATATTTCCTAGCTTTACTTGATTAATCTATCTATTCTATATTATAGTATATATATATATATATATATATATATATATAAATATATATATAATCTAAGCTTGAATCATTTTTAAGCTCGCTTTTTGATGATGTGTCATCTCTAAAAAAAACATTTCACTCTATGCTAAAACCTTACCATCGTCTCTAAATAAATAAATTTAATGTTATCCTCCACTAATTCAATGTTTTTCCTATTCATTTTCCAACGGTTTCAAACTATACAATAGCTGAAATATTTTTCTTAAAATCAATCGGTTACTTTAATGATTGCCATTCTATTAATTTTTCCTATAAAAAAACTCTATGCAACATTTCTTATGGGAGCAATTTATCTGTATATTTATAACACCATATTATTATGCCATCAAAGGGAGAATTCACTCACCAAGTTATGCATCATCTCCCTCACATTCTATTTTCATTTTCAGTGATAAAAATTCCTATTGCTTTAGTTCCGGATATTGAATCATCACTCTCAAAATTACAAGGATGGAATGACACAACATCTATGTCAAAAGTAATTTTTATCTACTCCATATATTTTGATGTGAGAAAAATTTAAAAAATATTTTAATATAATCATTTTTTTAAATCAAAAAATAATTCAAAAGAACTATCAAATTTATTATTTTCAATAAAATAAAAAATAATCAAACTCGTGCAACGCACGTGTTATATACCTAATTTCTCTAAAGAGGTAAATTGATTTCTCGATTTACAAAATTAGAATTCAATTTATTTGTATCAAAATCTTTTTTTTTTTTTTTGACAAAAACAAAATCATTAAATCATCATACACAATCATTAAATCATACAATTAAAAGTACACAACATCAATTCATAAACCATCATACATAATACGTAATCATGAAATCACACACTCGATCATAATTTAACACTATTATCCACATGCTATATACATATCCAATATACAAGAATTGTGATATAACGTTTAGATTAAACAACGTAATTGACTAAGGAATTTTGATCACAAAAGCTTCTTTACAAGTTGATGAATCTTACATCGATTTTAAGTTTTGAAATTGAATAAGGAAACTGATATATCGAGGCTAGGAATGTCATTCTAGGAATTTCATAAATATTAAAAAATACAATTAACTTTGTATAGAAAAGAGTAATTATTTATTTTACAAGAATATATCATTCATTAATGGTATGAAAAATAAAAATTAAAAAAATTGAAAAAAGATAAAGTAATAAATAGTAAATGGTATAATAGGAAAATAAGAATTAATTATTCGTTGATATTGTAAAATGACATGTAATTTGAAAGAAATATTTTTGCTACAATGATATATAATTTGAAACAGAGGAAGTATGTTTTTGAAGGAAAATATTTGGGTTACATTGAAGTTTGATGGGATTGATGACTTTAATGTATTTTTATGAGAGAATAACATATAAATGATTAAAATAAATTATTTTGATGAGAAAAAATGATTGATTAAGAGAAAAATAGATAAAAATATCATGAAAACTCAATAAGTGAAATCTAGAGAATTCTAGTCGCATCCGTATTAAACATCGGGTCCTAACGTTTCTTGATTTTTCCAGAAATTTTTTTAAGTACGTCAATAGATATTTTTCTTGAAAGCACTAGATTAGATTCCCATCCACCTCTTTTA
Organism: Medicago ruthenica; assembly: GCA_018208015.1. Lineage (NCBI taxonomy): Eukaryota > Viridiplantae > Streptophyta > Magnoliopsida > Fabales > Fabaceae > Medicago > Medicago ruthenica. The sequence continues at coordinate 89,191,525 of CM031377.1, read as the reverse complement.
AATACCTTGTGTTGTGTGTACTTCAGGAAACCATCTAATATCAAAACAAAGAAATCCATACTCAGGAGCCTTTTACAAACTTCCATTTGCAAATCTCAGTTTTACATCACATAACAAAACTAAAATGTCACTGATCCCAAGTTTCTTTGGTGGTCGAAGGAGCAACGTGTTCGATCCATTCTCCCTTGACGTTTGGGATCCCTTCAAGGATTTTCCATTCTCTTCTGCTTCTTCATTCCCTCAGGAGAATTCTGCTTTTGTGAGCACCTGGGTGGATTGGAAGGAGACTCCGGAAGCACACGTGTTCAAGGCTGATCTTCCTGGACTGAAGAAGGAGGAAGTGAAGGTTGAAATTGAAAATGATAGGGTTCTTCAGATAAGCGGTGAGAGGAACGTTGAAAAAGAGGACAAGAACGATCAATGGCATCGCGTGGAGCGTAGCAGTGGAAAGTTTATGAGGAGGTTTAGATTACCAGAGAATGCGAAAATGGATCAAGTGAAAGCTGCTATGGAGAATGGTGTTCTCACTGTCACTGTTCCTAAGGAAGAGGTCAAGAAGCCTGATGTTAAGTCCATTGAAATCTCTGGTTGAACTCAGTACTGATACTCTGTTTCTTGGTTGCGATAATAACGTGTTTTTTTCTATTGCAATGGTCTGTTTTGTGTAATGTGATGATGTCTATGGGAAATAAATCTTATAATGTGATTAGCAATTTCGGGTGTTTCATGTAATAAATCTGAGTTTACTTTGAGTTAGTGTTATGTATTATGTTTAAAATGTTTTAGCAAACTTTATGATTCTACTTGCAAAAATTCTGCTTAGCCCATATGAATATACCAAATTTTTGTGGAGTTAATTTGCATACATATCAATTTCTTCACCCATTTGTAAGATTTTTTACTGATAACTTTCACCGAAATTAGTATCGTTGGTTATGGTGCAACAAGTTTCACATCATTTTATGATCTTACGTATATTCCTCCTTTTATGCAGTTAATTTAGTGCATATATAAAATTAAAAGTGGGTTGTTAATTTGTTAACTGCAACTCTTATATTACTACATTCTTATAAGAAATGGCGTATCTATGACCCAGAGAGAGGGGGTGTAAACTTTTTCGTCATACAAAACTTTTTCGTCAAACATTTTTATTACTAACATACAGCTGCACAGTTTAGTTCTCCGAAATATTTTTGTCTTCACAAATTGGTTCAACTTTTGCAAAATTTTAATGTCTTTTTACAATCATATTTAGAACATTATTAAAAAATAATATCAATATGACTAAGGGGTTAAAGACTAAGCAATTATTAAATTAATTATGATATTAACCACTCTGAATTTGAAAGTGAAACATCATCCATAATAGATAGATAGTATAATCCGGAAAGAGAGGGAAAAAGTGATGAGAAGAGAATGAGAGTGGCTACAAGAAAAGAATATTATGAATAATAGTATATACTCCCTTTCGAGAAAAATGTTTTAAGTAATAAATTTGTCATAAATGTATGTTGCTATTACCAAATTACCCTTTGTTTATAGAGATATTTAATGTTAACTTTTCATATTTCAAGGTGTATTGATAATATTAATGAGGGGTGTATTTGGTAAAAAAAAGTAATAAATGCATGTAGAAATTTGTAGATAGTCTTATATTTAGGGACAATTTTTTTTGTAAAGTAGTCTTCTAAAAAGGGACGGAGAGAGTAGTAAACTTGCATAGGGATGATAACACCATCTATATGGCCCAGTGGTAGAATGGCATTTGCAACAGCCTTAGATCTTGTGTTCGAGGCCTCTTGGCTGTTTTTTTTTATTTTCGGTGAGATAAAATAAAAATTGAAGTTCAAATTAATCAATATAATAATTATGTAGTACAGTCTGAAAGCTGAAATTTCTGTCACGTCATGCCAGAAAGTCAGAATTTCCTCTGCAAGAAAGGCTAGTATGCGTCAACTAAAGTTAGAGATCTTTGGGGTCTAGGTGCAAATCTTTGAACTCAAGGTGAAAAATAATAAATTAAGGGTGGTCAAAATGCAAAAAAAGTAAGGATATTGGTGCAATTTTTAAAAGTTCAGGGTGTGCAGGTACACACCCTCGTGCTACACTGGATCCGCCCCTGCCTAGGATATAATACAAGATTGGAAAAGACAGAGTTTTGCCAATATTATTCTCACATGTAGGTTCACTACATATAAAGAGAGTTGGATCATTAAAATTTGATCTCTGATAAGTTGTTTATGCAAAGTTCCCTTCATAGACTTTTCCAAATCGTCTAAGTTGGTTACTCAAAGATAAACTTGGTTTGAAATCAATTGTTGAAGTTTTTTTTTAATCGATTAGCTCAGTTATCAATTTTTAGCAAAGTAAAAATTTAGGCTTAATTGTATGTTTGCTCCCTTACGGTGATCTTAGGTTTTAAGTTGATCTCTTATATTTTAAAAGTTTTAAGTTGCTCCTTTATATTTTAAAAGTTTCAAGCTAGTTCAAAACATTATTCAGTTGAATGAGTTAGTCTATTCCCGCCACATAATATTGAGTTTAATAAAAAAAATATAAAAAATATTTTAAAACTGATTTTGTAAAAAGTTAAAATCCAACACTCATATTATGAACCTTATATCTATAATAGGCCAACGGACAAAAGGACTAACTTATTTCAATGTGAGTAATGTTTTGGACCTACTCGAAACTTTTAAGACATAAGGTACCAACTTGAAACGTTTAAAACATAAAAGATCAAGTCAAAACCTAAAATAAACATAAGGACTAAACATGCAATTACGGGAAAAAATTATTAATATAATAGGAATGCACAAATCGATTGTTATGACACCATAATTTAATATAGAGAAATGCTAGACACGCTCTCTTTCTAGCACTCTCTATAACACTCACTCTTCTATTGGGTGAAACCCAATGTGGTACCCACATGGATTTCACTCAATAAGAGAGTGAGTGTTAGAAAGAGAGTCTTCATATCACTCCTCTTTAATATATGTGACATAAAAGGGTAAAAATCGATTTCTTCAAAGCCATAAATTGATTTAAGCCTTTGTTTGGTTATGAAAAGAAATTTAGAAGAGAGATAAATATGTGAGACAGAGTGAGAGAAGAGAGAAGAATGCGACGATAAAGTAAATATGATATGATATATTGGATTTTACAAAATAAATAAAAGAAAAATAGATTTAATTAGATTGATTTCACTAATTATTATTTAAATTATTAATTACTTAATTTTCTGATTCATAATTTTGATTCAATTTAATTAATTTACTATTGTCTTTTTAGAATGCCTCACGACCTTACCTCACCTCCCTCACCAACCACCGTCCCACTCAACCCCTAAAATCTGCGCAAGCAACACAACATCCCAAATACCATATCCAAAACCTTGTTTTCCCCCATCTAGCAACAGATTAATTCCCATCATCAACATATTTCACTAAAAAAAATTAATAATGACTGATATATCGATTTTAGGAAACTGATATATCGAGGCTAGGATATAGTACAAGATTGTTCCATAATCCATGATAGAAGAAAGGAAAAGACAGAGTTTTGCCAATATTATTCTCACTTGTAGGTTCACTTCATATAAAGAGAGTTGAATCATTAAAAGCTGATCTCTGATAAGTTGTTTATGCAAAGTTCCCTTCAATTGTGATGGGCCCGAAATCATCATCGATAACATCATATATTTACGCTTCATGCACAACGAAGGAGATAGGCTGTAAATTATCAAGAGAACAGACCATGAACTATGCTTACAACTTAGATTACCATACGGATTCATTCCATCGGTAGCAAGTCCAAGTCTAAGGTTTCTTGACTCTTTTCCAAAATTTGAAAACAAAGAATCAATTTTCTTCCATTGCAAAGAATCAACTACATGGCAAATTTTTCCATCACATTTTCTCTCTTCTGCATGCCATCTAAGGTTCTTTGTGTCATTTACATTAGAGAACAATCTCTTGAACCTTGAAATTATTGGTAGGTACCATAACACTTTTGCAGGAGGACCCTTAGTGTTGACATCATCACTAGAATCACCATCTTTCTTTTTTGAGCGTGACACCTTGCACCTCAGACAATGATCATGGTTTGCAAACTCTTTTCTGTATAAGATGCAATCGTTAGGGCATGCAAGTATTTTTTCATACTCCATACCCATCGGACACAATACTTTCTTGGCCTCGTAATGACGATTCGGAATTGTGTTACCTTCTGGAAGCATTTCTTTCAACAATTCAAGCAATTCAGTGAAACTTTTATCACTCCATCCATTGTTTGCCTTCAAATTAAAAGATCTTAACACAGCTGACAACCGGGTAAAGTTCGTGCATCCTGGGTACAAAGGTTCTTCCTTGTCTTTACATAAATTATCATACACATGCGCTCTCTTGAATGATTCTTCTCCAATATCATGTATCATGTCTTCAAGTCTATCATCCATATCTACACTGCCTTTCTCTCTTTGGGATACACTTGGCATCAGTCTTTCACCATGCCATATCCATTGGGTATAATTTTGACAAATCCCTATCGAAACTAGATGGCCCCTAATTGCTTCCTTACTAAGTTTTGGGTCCCGGTTCCCACAAGAAACACAAGGACATGGAAAAACTCTCAGTGTTAGGAAGATTCTTTTCAGCAAATTGTAGAAATTCAGTCACTCCATTATCTTACTCACCACTTAATCGATTAGCTCTCATCCAACTACGATCCATGACTACGTTCTGAAAATTAACACATACTAAATTAAAGAATTGGGATGCCTACTAAGTCTAGACATAATTAAAAAATTATGCTTTTTTAAATGATGCTTTTCTGTCATTCAATTAGGGTATATAACTAATCCCACAATAGGTTCTATAGTAGCAACTTGTCAAATATATGAGGTTTTATGGAAAAATCAACGTTTTTTTCACTAGTTCTGTCGCAATTAGTGAGGGATTTTGTTCCCTCCCTAAAATCCGTCACCAATTAGCGACGAGGAAAAATCTGTAATGATTTTGGGCCTCGCAAAATATTAGCGAGGGAAATCGAAATCTATCACCAATAGAGACAAAATAATTCCTTCACTGACACTAAAATCCTTCACTAATATTAAGCTAAAAAACTAACATCAGGACTTCAATTTCTGTCACTAATTAGTGATGGAATACAATTTTCATCACTAAATATGAGGGACTATTTTCGTCACAAACATTGAGGGGACTTGTTTTCCGTCACTAATTAAAGAGGAAATTTTTTCCCAAATTATCAAGAATGATCTCCGTCACTAAAAGAGAACAATTTTTTTTTTCCAGAATTTCATTCATGATCTATTAGTGGCAAAATTCACTTTATCTCAAATGTGTAATTTTATTGCAAATGAATTTATTACATTAAACAAAAGAGTTTACCGAAATTCGTAGAAATCATAATTTTATAGAATTAACATCGTTCTTGTAACAAAAAAAGTTTACAACCGTAGTCTTGATAACCATATACAATATATCTAGCCGGTGGAGGCGGAGGTGGGTCTAAACGTGAAAGTAGATGTGGATGACCTAAAGAAATACTCTCCATAAATTGAAATAACGGTTCCATAAGAAAACATGGCTCCTCTCGAGCCAAACGTTATTCCTCTAAGACTAAAAGTGACTTCTCCTGCAATGCACAAAGCAACCCTCATGACTCCTACGATGGAGGAATACAATGCAATTATTGTGTGAATAGAAAACATTTAAACAACTATTGACGAAGTACCGATGAGGCGATGTCGAGCCTTTGTATAAAGAATAGGACAAGTAGAAGTCAAACAACAAAGATTAGTAACACATTCAATGTATGTTGTGTACTTGTGTTTAAGGAAGCTGTCAAATTCAAAAATATACGACGAGTCGACGAGAGAAAGGTAGAAGGAAAGAAAAAAGAGTATATATACCAAAGTCGTGATGCAGTCAACAAATACTTCTCCTTTAAAATAGTGATAAGCAACCATTCTAGTAGGGACAACGATTGTCATCCAAGTACACTAAAAATAACATGAGTCAAAGTTAATATATAAACACACACAACGGGTTTTTTCTCTATAATAGTAGCATCATCAAACAATGTTATTTATACAACAATAATCTTATGATAAAGCACATACAAATTATCAACGAGAGTGTTGGAGTTAGGGATTTGGTTTTCATCTTAGAAGGTTAAGAAGAGAGCAATTGAGTTGAACAAACAACACTTATTATTATTTATCTAATAAATAAACTTTTTCTAAAAGGACTTTTGTTGATTTTGAAATGTGTAACGAATAGGCACAATAGTCACTAATTATCGAAATTCCGAAATAGTCTATGATTGTGTACTTCGTTAATCAAAATAGTCTTTGACATTAACATAGCCTTTGACTTTAACATAGTCCCTCAATGCTGACATTAACTCTTTTCATGTAGTGACTGATATGTCAGTAAATAAGTACTAATAAGGTCTAATATGACAATAAGTAAGTATATTGAGAGACTAATACGACAATTTTAACAAGACATTTTAACGCAAGAGACTATTTTATAGTGCACAATCAGTGACTATTTTGAAATTTTGATACATTGAGAGACAGTGGCTACTCGTTACACATTCAAGGATCAAAATGACTATTACCAAAAAAAATTCTCTATTTTTTCATTTTCTTTTTACAAACACTTATTTTATTTTTACTATTTACGCATTTCTTATAATTTATTAATAAAACATATATAATTTCATTAATATAGAGAGGTTTAAAAACATATATTTCTTATATAATTTTTTTGAAAGATTATATAATTTTACTTTTAAAAAGTTCTAATATTCGATTAGGTTCGGTTTTTATGTTTTTTTCAACGGTACTAATAATAACAATTCGGTTTGGAATATTAAATTTTGATTTCTGTAAAAATTAGTCATGGTTTGGTTCGAAACCATAAAGACGAACCATTAAAACAATTCGGTTCGGTTTAGAATACAAATAGTTTGGTTCAGTTCAATTATTATCAATTTTAAAAACGGTTCGATTCAGTTCGATTCACTTTTCCTCTTGAACCGAACCATGCTCACCCTTACTCATGACCTTACCTCACCCCCCACACCCACCACCGTCCCACTCAACCCCTAAAATTTGCACAAGCAACACAACATCCCAAATACCTTACCATAAATTAACCTGTTTTTCCCCATCTAGCAATAGATTGATTCCCATCATCAACACATTTTTCTAAAAAAAAATAGTAATGACTGATTTCTTTTTAAATTAGCGCATATGCCAGAATCCGTGACGGAAACAGTGGCATGGTTTACATTAGTGACATCTTTAGTGAGGGAAAATGTAGAGATGGATAATTTGTCTCAAATCCGCTAACAAAAATGAAACTATGTACTTTCAGTGACAAAACTTGTGATGGAAATTTATTGACAAAGTTATCCATCACAAGTGTCATCGCTAATGGTCATCAATTACATTTTTGTGGAAAAATTAATGTTACATCACTTGTTCCGTTGCAATTGGTGAAGGACTTTGTTCTCTCCCTTAATCCGTCACTAATTTGCGGATATTAAGTTCCCCATGCATGCATATTTCACCGATAAAACACAAATGTCATGGATATGATAAATTTCAAGGGCAAAATCTACACCATTTGTGGTCTCTGGCAACACTTTTTAGGGCAACATGTGAAAAGTGTTGCCTAAAAGTAGTTCTGGCAACGTTTTATGATTGTTGCCAACGATGTTTTGGCAAGCCCTCATAATCGTTGCCTAAAATCTCTATGGGGACGATTTTCAAACGTTGCCATGTAAATGTTTTGGCAATACTCAATAAACGTCCCCTTACATACTTCTGGGGACACTTTTGAATTGTCACATTAAAAATAATAAAAGGCTACGTTTTTAATTGTTGCAAAAATTTCGACCTTAGTGGTAATTGTGTCAAATGGACAGTCCGATCTGTGCGGCCAATGGGTCGGTCCCATCCGACCCATTTATTTCCTTCTTTATTTTTTTATATATTAATTTTCGCAATTATCTATTTGCTAAAATATGATCGGATGGACATAAAAGTGTAAATAATTTTTACATTAATATTGAATATAAATTAAATTCTAGATTTATTCCTTCAATTGAATCAAACTAATAATTTATAAACTTTTAAATATTTATTTAAATTTATCTATTTTTATTAAATGTACATACTTTTTGTCAAAAAAATTAAGTTTACATATTCAAATATATTTTTATTAATAATATTTAAATGAGTTGATAATTTTTTTTAAAAAAAAACTAGTGTTTTGTAACAAAAATCAAATAAAAATGTGAAAATTGCTCTTCTCACAAAGAGAATTGTTTATTCTGATATAAACTTCACAAAATACCCCTATGTGACTTAAGTCACGTTCGGTATATACCAACGTGAGTTAACTCACGCTCGGTATATACTAACGTGACTTAAGTCACGTTGCGTTCTGGTATAGAAACAGAACATCAACCATTCTGTCATACCTTTTCCAAAACATCAACCATACTAACAATTTTTTCTATAATAAAGATTGTTGTTGGTGTCATTAAAAAAGATTAAGAATTTAGATTATTTTTTTTGTTATATTTTTGATGTCATTTAAATAGATAATTATGGTTAACAAACATTTATATCTTTAGTTTTAATCAAAACTAAAATTTCATAAAAAAACATCGATCATAATTTTCAAAGATTAACTCAATAAAAAGAGCAAAAAGACCGTCCGTCTTTTCGCTTGTACCCTATAATTTTTTTTAAAAATTATTAACTTATTTTATTTTAGGCTAAATTACACAAAAGGTCCTTTAAGTTATTTAATTGTAACAAATTGATCATTTAAGTTTCTTTCGTACCACTTAGGTCATTTATGTTAATTAATTGTAACAAGTTGGTCCTTTAAGTTTTTTCGTACCAATTAAGTCCATTAAGTTATTTAACCGTAACAATTTGGTGTATTTTGGATCTTAAAAATGTAAGTTATTCGGAACCTAAAAGTTACAATTATATAACTTAAAGGACCTAAGCGTTACAAAAAATACTTAATGGACCAACTTGTTACAATTAAATAACTTAAAGGACGTAATTGGTAATTAAATAACTTAAAGGACCAATTTATTACAATTAAATAATTTAAAGGACTTCTTCTGAAATTTAGCCTATATTTTAATACGAAAAAAATACCACTAATTTGGTGCGAAAAAATTGGGATAGACTCAATTGGGATTGAGTCAATACAAATTCAAATACCTTCAAACATCAACTTGGCGACTCCATTCTACTCAACTCTCTCCCGGTTACGTTTTCTCTCAGTCTTAACTCTCAATCGCTTTCATGCTTTCGAAATTGCTCTGCATTGTTTTTGTCTTTAAAACCCTAAACCCTAAATCAATCTCCAAGATGGTTTTTACTTCAATTTCTTGTTCCGCTACTTGATTTCGATGCTAAGATGTGAATGAACACTTCTTTCCACAGTTTCAATCATCATTTTTCATCGCTTAATGTGTAATTTGATTTTACAAACAAAATTACTATTTCTGTGTGATAAGTGCCTAAAAGTTGTTATATTTTGGTACAATTTAGGGCACTTATGATTACTTGTTTTGCAAGTTACCTTAGGATTAGAGCATATTTGTGTTAAAAATGCAATAATTGTGATCCTAAGCCTTACCCCATGTGATTATGCAGGAAATACATGCTTGAACCTGATTGATGCAAAAGAATGAAGCTTTTCTGGATGCCATTGCTACAAGCGCAGAATCCATCGCTAGTAGCGAGGATAGGCAGGGATTTCCAGTGTACCATCGCTTGAAGCGCAGACTCCATCGCTAGAAGCGAGCTTAGGCAGGGATTTACAAGAGTTCATCGCTTGTAGCGATGAACTGGACGCTTGAAGCGAGCCTAGGCAGGGAATTTCAAAGGCTGGTCGCTTGTAGCGACAGACCTTGTCGCTACAGCGACAAAAGGGGCGGTTTAATGCTGATGGTGACGTGGAGCTCTATGATTGGCCAGTTGAAGTCCTCGCTACAAGCGACAGGCTGGTCGCTTGTAGCGAGCGAACATTTTCTCAGCATATAAATAGAATTTTATGCTCATTTCTGAAAAATATATAGTTTTTTCTAAGATTTAATATTTTCCAGAGCATTAAATACTTGTTATCTTTGAGAGAGAATAGGCATAGAGGGAGAAAAACTTCAAATAGCAATTTGATTTGGATTGAAGAAGATCTTAAGAAGCTTTGAGACATCAAGCTCTCACATATCTTCATCTTCCTTTCTTATTTTGCAATAGTTGTCATGACAATGATCAACTAATCTCCTTTGTTGGGATTAATAGGTAATCAATCATTCATGTTGTAAACTTTTGATTATTCAATATATGATTCTAGCAATTTTTATATACCATTGAATTTCTTCTTGCTTTTCAATCTTATGTTTGATTTAAATGTTGTTGAAAAAGACTTTTGAATCTAGGTTTAGAATGATTTTCTATCAAGATAAGAAATTCTAGAAATGGGATTTGGTTTTGATAATTACATTATAGTATTGGATCGTAAAGCTTTTGAATCGTTTAATAGATTGAGAAATCATCGATTAAACGATACAATCGATCTCACGACATCATTTGGGAAATCAATGATGTTGTTGAGCAATACGTAATAATGTCATTGTCATACCCCATTTTTTGACCCATTTTCATCTCGTTTTATTTATTGTCTCGTTTTACGCGTTTTTTAAAGGCCGAGAATTTTCGTCGTTTCAAACGAAATTTCGGCAGGGAGGTATTTTAAAATACCTCATGTCAATTTTTGTTTTGTTTATTAATTTTATTTTTTTTATTTTTTATCATTTTTTATTTTTACTTTTAATTTCAATTTTTTATTATCATTAATTTTTATCCTTTTATTATTATCATTTTTATTATTTTTACTATTATTATTATTATTTTTTATTTTTTTACTTTTTTGCATTTTGTCCAAGTCCAAGTCCATGGTCAGCAGTCAACACAGCCTAGTAGCACTGTACACGCCCCAAACCTGCATTTTTTCATCATCACAAACCTTCAATCCTATCCAAAAAATCATCACAAATCCTCAAAGAAATCCAGCAGACCACTTTCTCATTAAATGCTTGCAGAAATCTTATCCAAGAAAACCAGATTAACTTGAGAGTTAAATGAGTCATTAAGCTGACAAGCAGCTTAATGTTCCTCTATTTAACAGAGCCAAATCCACACAAACAAAAAAAAGAAAAATTTTAGAACAGAAAATTTTAACAGAGAAAAATTTTAACAGAGAAAGTTTTGAGAAGAAGAACTTTGAATCAAAAAAAAACAATCTTTCATCAACAGCAAAAACGCACAAACACGTTTTTACCACAACACAACACCAATCATCAAACAGCTACAGCAAGGCAAACCTTCAACACAACATAAACACACAAAAAATACAAACATCCCAGCCCAAACCCCCTAACAGTACACACGTTTTTTCCCCTAACACTACCACCACCACACTCACGCAAGCTTCACACCACACAAAAACGCAAACCAAGCATCACGACCCACATACCCACACGCACACATCACACACGAAACAGCACCAACAACACGCGAAACAGCACCAACAACACACGAAACACGCACGCAAAAAACACAGCTACAACACTCACAAACAACCCAAAGCCGTACGCAACAAAACAACAAGAAAAGGTAAAAGTTTTGGGTCGTTTTCAAACCTAGATCTACACGTTTTGGTGAGGATTTTCGAAAAAATAGGTTCGGATTTGGGTTTAGAAAGGAAAAGGATATAGGAAAAGTGGGTTTGTTTTTGAAAAGGTGGAGTTTTTATTTTCCGGCGCGGTGGCGCCGCCGTTTAGGCCGGCGGCCACCACGCCGGAGCACTGTTCACGGCGAGAAGGTTAGAGAGAAGGGGGAGGAACTCGGCCAGGCAGAGAGAAATGAGAGAAGAGAGAGAGTGAATTGAGTGAAATGAGGAGAAATGAAGGGGAAAGGGTATTTATACCCCTCCCCGTTTCTGTGTGGCAGGGTGTACGCGTTAGCGTACACCCACGCTCTCCTGGCCCTCTGATCTTAATCATATGGCCCTGCTTTCTTTGCCCTGTGATCTGATCAGGGCCGTCTGATTAATCAGACGGCCCAGATTAATTTACGTAAGCCCAATGTTTTTTGGGCCTTTTCTTTCAGATTTTTTTTGTTTTTTACTTCTAACACCCCTAGTTTTATTTTTTACACCTCCCAAATTTTTTATTTCTTTTATTTTCTTTGCAAATTTTATCTTTTCCTTTTATTATTTATTTCTTTTTATTGTTTTATTGTTTTTTAACATCTCATTTATTTATTTACCTTTCATATTTTCTCATGCATTTTTTTTTTATCATGTTCATTTTATATCTTTTCTTTATGTCATTCATATGTACATTTAGGAACATATATATATAAATATGCATTGTTCTTTTATTATTTTTTTTATATAGTTCAATCCATGATAAATAAAAATCTTTTTATTTAAATCCAACGATCGTTTTATTAATTACTCGCGTTTAGCTTATTTTATCGCATTTTATTTTCTTTTTTAACTCCAAGTAAAAAAATCCAAAACAACAAAAACATTTTCTTTTTATTAAGTAACAAACTTGTTCATTTTGGTTGCAACAACTAATTTGGACAATTTATTTTCTCTTTTATTCTAAAAACGAGTGTTTTTTTAGTTTATACATTTTCTTAAAATTCAAGCGAAACTTGAATGAAAAAGGGTGGTTTGACGTATGTCTCTCCTTTCCCCGATCGAATAAACACTTGACGTATGTCTCGTTGCTTAGACGATCGTCATTCTTTTCTAGCTTCCCCAAAAATACGTTTTTTTAAATTCAAACAAAACTTGAATGAAAAAGGGTGGTTTGACGTATGTCTCTCCTTTCCCCGGTTGTACGAACACTTGACGTATGTCTCGTTGCTCGGACAATCGTCATTCTATTTGCGAAGTATAAAAACTCACCAATCTTGGCCCTTGTGGCCAATCCAAACCTTTCGCGCCTTTGCGCGTTAATTTTAAAACATTTACGCCTTGCGTGAATTTAACGCCTCCGTGCGTTTATTTTACTTTCAAGCCTTTTACGCCTCCGTGCGTCAGTCTTTTTTTCCTTAAATATTTACGCCTTGCGCGAGTTTATCGCCTTAGCGTCTGTCTTTCACCCTTTTTTAAGCTTTTTACGCCTTTGTGCGTTTTCAAACAATTCTTTCTCAAGAACTACGTGCGCTTTGAATTCTCCGACTACCGGGAGATACGTAGGAGCAAGACCGACGTCTTGTCAAGCCCGTTATTTAAAAATCTTTTTTTCCTTTTTTCTATTTCGTTTGTTTTTATCTCTTTCTTCACCTCACATTTTATTTACTTGTTCATTTACATATATATATATGATTAAGCATGCAAGCAAAACGTCAAAAACATTTTAAGCCTAAGCCAACTAAGAGGTTCCCGTTGAGTACAACGGATGTGAGGGGTGCTAATACCTTCCCCTCGCATAATCGACTTTCGAACCTAAAATCTCTTTTCAAGGTAATTTAGAACTTTTTTTCCTTTTTCCCCGAAAAATTAAAAGTTCAGTCGTGATTTAAATTTAGTGATTCAATGCTAGTCAATAGCTTGACATCCGAAATTCGACGCGACAGTCATATATAAGAAAAAGCTAGAATCCATATTTATGATCAATCGAATACAAACAATGTTTGATTGATGAACGTTAATCCTAACACCTTCTATGTCCTATTACTCTACTATTTATTTATTAAGTTTTCAAAATTATGAGTAGTGTAGTAAAACAAATGGTTAAACCCTAACTTAAGACGATAATCGACGTTGAACGGTTTATGATATCACATTAATCCCTGTGGAACGATATAAAAACGATACTTACTTTTGTTCACTCAACAAAATGGCGCCGCTGCCGGGGATTAAAGTTATGATATTATAATCATTGCAACTTTAATTATGGTTTTAAGCAATTTTGCACAAAATTCTTTTATGTATATAACTAATATTTCTTATCCATCTTGTTTGCTAATTCTTTGTGGTCAGATTGTTGATATCGTTTATGCGAGGTCAAGTATCGGAGGACCAACTTCTTTTTGATTCCGAGATTGAAAGAACAGCTAGAAGAAACAATAGTAAGAATCGGAGAAAGAAGCAACAAGCAAGGAAGAGGCAACAGGAGGAAAGTTCTGTTTCTAGTCATTCATCTATTCCTAGTCCAAGCCAAGAGTTACATATGGCTGCAGTAGAAGATCCTGGAGGTTCAGGAGGTCGTGGGTTGCCATGTAATAACAGTCCACGTCGTTTCGCACAATTGGGGAAAACGCCGCGGACTATCAAGCAAACGGAGATGAAGACGGGGATATTACAAATCTTATATGCTAATCCATTCTCAGGATTAGACCATGAAGACCCGTTCCAACATCTCACAAAATTCTATGAGATTGCGGGAACCCTTGGTGAGACGGAGAATAACGAGGAGGCTATGTGGATGAGGATGTTTCCACATTCATTGATTGGCAAAGCTAAGGAGTGGTACTTGGACCAGCCACCGACGGTAATGACGAACTGGAACACGCTTGAGGAGAAATTCCTTGAGAGGTTCTTCCCTCAGAATCGTTTCATGGAGGCGAAGACAACTATTGCGGTGTTTTCACAAGGTACAAGTGAGACATTATGTGAAGCCTGGGAGCGTTTCAAGTCAATGCTCAGAAGATGTCCGAACCATGGATTTGATGAATTAACACAAATTCATCTATTCCGGAACGGGATGCAACAACAATCCAAGCTATTGCTTGACGCTGCTGCTGGTGGTTCTTTGATGGCCAAGAGCGCCGAGGATGCTGTTGCTATTATAGAGAGAATGGCGTTGAATGATCACCAAGCTCATCACAACTGAAGCCAAAGCCAAAGGAAGGCGGGAATCCTAGACTTGGGAACTAACGATGCGATCCTTGCACAAAACAAGTTGCTCACGCAACAAGTGGAAGAGTTGACAAAGAAAATGGCCAACCTTCCTCAACAAATGATGGACATCCATAACGAACAAAGAAGACAACACCAAGTCGCCTCTTGCGAGCTTTGTTCGGGAGACCACCCAACCGGATTTTGTCCGCCACCTACAGAAGAGGTAAGCTATGTTGGTAATCAACCAAGGCCTCAACAGTTTCCTAACCAATTCCAAAGCCATCCAAACAACTTCCCAAGAGGGAATAATCCGAATTATGGCCAAGGGTGGAGACCAGAAGCTGGGCAGTATAACCGACAACCTTACCAGAATTATAACCAATATCAACCTCCACAACAAAACCGCAACCAATCCACCGATGAAACTCTCAATCAATTCATGCAGATGTCAATGGCCAACCAGAAGAACACTGATGCGTCCATCAAAAATCTGGAGACGCAAGTGGGCCAGTTGGCACAACAACTTTCTCAAGCTACTCAACAAGGCGGAACCTTTACCGCCAATACACAAACCAACCCAAAGGATCATGCATCATCATCGAAATGACAATTAAGTCATTTTGATGAGGAAGTCCTTGCAACAAGAGACAACGAAAATTGCAAGGCAATTGCTACAAGGAGCGGGAAGGTAATTGGCCAAGGCATAGGGGACAATCTTGAAGTAGAGAGAAGGGTTGTTGAGAATGAGGTGAAGGAGAAGGATGGTGATGAAGGACGTGAGGAAGAAACGGGAGATGTACATATAGAGGATGTAGTAGAAAAAAATAATAAGGATGTAATTGAAAATGAGAACATTGTATGGAAGAAGGATGTGGTGAAGGAGAAGGGCAAGAAGCCAGAAGAAGTGAAGAACGCACCAACACCGCACCTACCTTACCCAACTACACCAGCCAAAAAAGAGAAAGAGAGGCAGTTTGCTAGGTTCCTTGAAGTTTTCAAACGTTTACAAATCAACATACCGTTCTCGGAAGCCCTAGAGCAAATGCCAATGTACGCCAAGTTCATGAAAGAAATCCTCTCCAAGAAGAGGAGGTTTAATGAAGAAGAAACAATTCTGCTAGACGCGAATTGTAGTGAAATCATCCAGAATACATTGTCAAGAAAGAAGAGAGATCCGGGCAAAGTTACATTGCTCGTGTCCATTGGCAATGTAGATGTCGGCAAGGCACTTATTGATTTGGGTTCAAGCATCAACCTAATCCCACTATCCGTTGTCAAAAGGATAGGTGATATAGTTGTGAAGAGAACCAACTTAACCTTGCAATTGGCCGACAAATCCTACACTCGTCCATTGGGAATTGCTGAAGACGTGTTGGTGAAAGTCGACAAGTTCTTGTTCCCCGTCGACTTTGTAGTGATGGACATACCGGAGGATGATGATGTGCCGCTACTTCTTGGGAGAACTTTCATGCAAACGGCACGGATGATGATTGATCTTGACGGAGGCTTAATGAAAGTCCGTGTGGACGATGAAGAAGTCAATTTCAACATCCACGAAGCAATGAAGTTTCCTAGTGATAAAGCTGCGTGTTTCAAGATGGATGCAACGGAAGAATTGATAGTTGATACGAGAAACCAGTTGCATGACTTGACACATCTTGAAAGAGTATTGACAAATGCACTAAGTATCCTAGGAGAAGAAGATGAGCATGAGCTTGAAGAGTGTTTGAAGGAGCTCGATTCGTTGAAGGAAATTCCTCCTCACAAAGCCAAAATCGAGGAATTGACGAATGAAGCTAAAGTAGAAGAAGTGAAGCCGGAAATGAAGATATTGCCCTCACATTTAAAGTATGTGTTTCTTGATCAAGAGGGTACCAAACCGGTAATCATAAGTAGCTCCTTGTCAAACCATGAAGAAACAAGATTGGTCGAAGTTTTGAAGTCCAACAAAGAAGCAATAGGTTGGACACTATCCGACTTAAAAGGGATAAGTCCTTCCTATTGCATGCATAAGATCATGATGGAAGAGGATTATAAGCCGGTAGCACAACCTCAAAGACGGCTAAACCCAAACATGAAAGAAGTAGTTCGGAAAGAAGTAGTGAAGCTACTTGAAGCCGGCATGATATATCCGATCTCGGATAGCACTTGGGTTAGTCCGGTTCAAGTTGTCCCTAAGAAGGGAGGTATGACGGTTATCACGAACGAGAAGAATGAGCTCATACCGACAAGAACCGTGACCGGTTGGAGGATGTGTATCGACTACCGGAGGTTGAACAAAGCAACTAGAAAGGATCATTTTCCTCTACCATTTATGGATCAAATGCTAGAGAGGCTGTCAGGACAAGCTTTTTACTGTTTCCTTGACGGGTATTCAGGTTACAATCAGATATCGGTGAATCGAGACGATCACGAGAAGACTGCATTCACATGTCCTTTTGGGGTATTCGCATATCGACGCATGCCGTTCGGTTTATGTAACGCTCCAGCAACATTTCAACGATGCATGCAAGCCATCTTTGCAGACTTGATAGAGAAAAGCATTGAAGTGTTTATGGACGACTTCTCTGTTTTCGGGTCATCGTACGATTTGTGCTTGAAGAATCTGGACACGGTACTGAAACGGTGCAAGGAAACCAACTTGGTGCTCAATTGGGAGAAGTGTCACTTCATGGTAACCGAGGGTATAGTCCTTAGTCACAAGATCTCCTCCAAGGGTATTGAAGTTGATAAAGCTAAGATCGACGTGATAGGAAAACTTCCACCACCAGTCAATGTCAAAGGAATCCGAAGTTTCCTAGGCCATGCCGGGTTCTATCGGAGATTCATCAAAGACTTCTCAAAAATCGCAAAGCCATTGAGCAACTTGCTCAACAAAGATAAGTCTTTTGATTTTGATATTGACTGTTTAAATGCTTTTAATAGTTTAAAGGATAGCTTAACATCCGCACCCATAATCACCGCACCAAACTGGACATACGATTTTGAACTTATGTGCGATGCAAGTGATTATGCGGTAGGCGCGGTGTTAGGTCAACGCAAAAACAAATTTTTTCATGCTATACACTATGCAAGTAAAGTTTTAAATGACGCACAAGTCAATTATGCTACCACTGAAAAAGAATTACTTGCCATAGTGTTCGCATTAGAAAAATTTCGTTCGTATCTCATTGGTTCAAAAATTGTTATCTGGACTGACCATGCAGCTATCAAGTACTTAATTACCAAACCCGACTCAAAGCCGAGACTCATCCGATGGATGTTGCTACTCCAAGAGTTTGATTTGGAGATTAAGGACAAGAAGGGGACTGAGAACCTAGTAGCTGATCATCTGTCAAGATTGGTGAACGATGAGATAACGAAGAATGAGAGGGACATCCTTGAAGAATTCCCGGATGAGAAGTTGCTTATGGTGCAAGAAAGACCATGGTTCGCTGACATGGCCAATTACAAAGCAACGGGGTTCATACCGGAGGATTACACATGGCAAATGAAGAAGAGGTTGTTGAGAGACGCCACTCAATTCATTTAGGATGACCCGTATTTATTCAAGATTGGAGCAGACCACTTATTGAGAAGATGTGTTGCAAGAGAAGAAGCCAAGGACATCATGTGGCACTGTCACAACTCGCCATATGGTGGTCACTACAGTGGAGAAAGAACTGGAGCAAAAGTTCTTCAAGCTGGCTTTTATTGGCCCACCTTGTTCAAAGACTCATATGAACATGTGAAAGAATGCGAGAGTTGCCAGAAAACCGGAGGGATTTCAAAGAGGAATGAAATGCCTCTACAAAGTATCCTTGAAGTCGAAGTCTTCGACTGTTGGGGTATTGACTTTGTAGGGCCATTTCCATCTTCTTTGAACAACGAGTATATTCTGGTAGCTGTTGACTATGTGTCAAAGTGGGTAGAAGCAATAGCATCTCAGAAAGCCGATAGCAAGACGGTGGTCAAGTTTCTGAAAAGGAACATCTTTTCCCAATTTGGAACTCCAAGAGTGCTAATAAGTGACGGAGGTTCTCACTTCTGCAATCAACAGTTAGCAAAAGCACTTGAGCACTATGGAGTAAAGCACAAGGTAGCTTCACCATACCATCCACAGACCAACGGTCAAGCCGAGGTATCCAACCGTGAAATCAAACGGATACTTGAGAAGACCGTATCATCTTCAAGAAAGGATTGGGCGATGAAACTGGACGAAGCGTTGTGGGCCTATAGGACTGCATACAAAGCTCCTACGGGTTTCACACCATTCCAGTTGGTGTATGGGAAAGCATGCCACTTGCCGGTCGAGTTGGAGCACAAAGCGTTTTGGGCGCTCAAGTTTTTGAACTTTGATCAAGAGCAAGCTGGGGAGAAGAGAAAGCTTCAAATGCATGAGTTAGAAGAAATGTGTGACCAAGCCTATCAGTCAAGCAAGCTTTATAAGGAAAAGGTTAAACGGTATCATGACAAGAAGATCATGAAGAGGGAATTCAGACCTGGTCAAATGGTGTTGCTGTTCAATGCAAGGCTACGACTATTTCCGGGTAAATTGAAGTCCAAGTGGTCCGGTCCGTTCATGATAAAAGAAGTAAAACCTTATGGAGCTGTGGAATTAGAGGATCCTATCACCAAGTCAACATGGACAGTGAATGGACAGAGGCTTAAGCCATATTTTGGAGGTGAAGTTGTTCGGCACACGACAACGATTTCACTCATCGATTTATATGCATAAGCGAATCAGGCGTCGATCTAATGACGTTAAACAAGAGCTTGTTGGGAGGCACCCCAATTTTGTAAGTATGTTGCATTTTTAGTGTTATTTTACTTCTGTACATTTATTTATGCATGTTGGGATAGTGGCAAGAACTCAAAATTTTATTTTTCTGTTTCCTGTCATGGTCGCTACAGCGACCAATTCATCGCTGTAGCGATGGAATTTACACTACGTCGCTGTAGCGACGCACTTGTCGCTTGTAGCGATGAAATTTGCACTTGCGCTTGTAGCGCCACACCACGCTTGTAGCGATGGGCTTTTTGCCTGTCGCTGTAGTGACGGATCGCGCGCTTGTAGCGAGCGTATCAGAAAACAGTTTTATAATACCCAGGCCACTCCTGTCGCTTCAGCTACCTCCCAACCACTTTCATTAACTCACTAGCCGTTTTATATCTTATTTTCGCATCTATTTAACATCTGTAACATACTCCTTTGCAAAATTTCATTTCTGCATTTGTGTTCATTTCCATTTCTGCACAAATCCTACAAATCACTCTTTACCTGTGTTTAATCCACACTTATCTTCACTCAGGTATGTAATTCGTATCTTTCTGTCACTTTTTAGTAGCTTTTTACTGTTTATAAGTGCTTGCATGCTGATTTGATGATTTAGGGTTTAGGGTTTTTACAAATTTTGAACTTAATCTAATACCCTGTTGATTACCCATGTGTATACATAGTTTAAGCTTTAGTAAATGCCCTAGAATCACTAGGAAAACTCTCCTTTAATCCTCTTGTTTATAGAAATCGTATTTTGAAAAAAACCTATGTAAAAATTCAAATAAATTAGGGTTTTTGAGGATTTAGGAAGTTTAGGTGATTGTTAGTCATTTATACTAGCTTTAAGCTTGATTTCGCATGCTACAAGTAGGTTAAAATCATAAAAATCATGAAATTTTGAAATGGGTTTCCTCGCTAGAACAGCGCTTGTAGCGCAGGAAACTGGCATTTTCTGGGTTTCGTCGCTACAGCGACAGCTTGGTCGCTTGTAGCGAGCGAACCCAGAATTTGTTTTATTTGTATTTTGATTGAAACTTGACTTGTACCCTACCTGATTTTCATCTGTTTTAAATCATTTTGTAGGAATGGCACCTAAAACCTCGTCTAAACGACAAAGGAATGTTGAAAGCTCGTCGTCACGACCAAGAGTCAATATTCAACCACACGACGCGAGTCGTTTCCTAAGCTGGAGGAATCAAGAAAGGTACGAGGAGCTGAAGACAAGACGAATCTGGTCTGAGAAGCGGTTTGAGATTTCTGAAGAGGGGGAGTATGGAGGCATAGCAGCCATGATTAACGAGAGGAAATGGGGGATTCTTTGCACGCCACCCAGGAGGATTAATTATGACATCGTGCGCGAATTCTACGCGAATGCGATCCCCTCTGATCCATCTGACGAGTTCACTTGGACTACCTACGTGCGAGGGCGCACTATCACCTTCGATCGCATGTCCATCAACGCGTATTTGGGCAAGCCTCTGGAGCTAGTTGAAGAGGATAATCCGCTTGCACCCACTGCGCTATGTGATTTCTGTGAGCATCAGAGGAGTGGTGATTGGGATCACGAGAGCATCGCACGAGACATCTTCCAGGAGGGGAAAAGTTATGATTTGAGTAGGGCTTCGGGTAAGCCTTTCCGAGCATTTAGGGATGATATGACCACTGAGGCTCAGGTAGTTCTTACCCTTATCTTGTATAACATCCGCCCCAAATCTCACACATCTTCCACCACCCTTGATGTTACCCCTCTTGTTCATTATATCCTCACTCAGCGTCAGGTTGACGTTGCTAGGCTGATAGCAAATGAGATGAGGATAGTAGCTGAGAGTGGCCTTTTACCCCCGGGCAAACCTAAATGCCCACTGACTTTTCCCGGGTTGATCATGGGACTCTGTAGACGTGCTAGGGTACACATGCCATCACAGGTTGATGAAGAAATTAAGAACCCTATTGATGATAGATACATCAATAGGTACTGCTCTACACCTGCACCTATAGCCCCACCTCCTCCCTCAGCTGGACCATCCACTTCAGCAGGTCCTTCTCATGCACCACCTCCACCTCAGCATACTAGCCACCCTAGCCACCCGACCATTCCACCACTGGACTTCTCGAGTTGGGACTCGGCTACTGTGAGCTCTTTTCTGTTGGCGCAGAACGCGTCAAATCACCGGGCACTAACTACGATTCAGAGCCATCTGCATGACAGTGGCCAAAGCCCATGGACGCCTGCTTTCTTCTTTGAGCACATCGCTTGGCCTGGGGACAGGCCTTTCTTTCCAAGAGGGACAGCTGCAGCTGATGCTGGTGTTCAGGATGCCGGTGATGAGGGTGATGACGACGCTGATGTTGATGATGATCTGGGTGATGACTCCTCAGCAGCTACAAATAGCATTGACCGCATGGCAGCAGACCTGATAGACTCTGATGATGACATGGATTCAGATTCAGACTTTTGATGCAGAGCTGCAGATTTTGATTTGTTTTCTCTTTCGTTTTATTTATTCAGCTTTGTACTTTTATAACATTTTTCATTATGCTTTGTACTTTGTTTAAGTATGTATTTTGTACCATGGATGATGTTACATTATGTTTATGTTATTTATTTTGGGTATTACATGTTAGTATAGTTTATATTTTATTTATGCTTTAGTATTTATGTTAAATTTTTTTGAAATTATCCCAACATTGTTGAAAGAAAGATGAAAGATTCAAAAGCCAATGCTTGAACTTTGAATCATCTGAGTGATAATGATAGAATGAGTGTTAAAGCGCACAGCTAAGGTACTCGTTTTCTTGTTTTTCTAGGTATATTCGTGAATGTGAATAAGTTCTTTACACACAAGTTAGTTTATTCAGTTTTTGAGCAAGCATTTGTTTAGTTTTGAACCAATATAGAACTAGCCAGAATGTGAGGAATCTTCAACCATTGTATATATATGCAGGAGACCAATATCATGTTTAACTCAGTTAGATTATGTTAAATCTGTTGTTGTTTTAAATTGTGTAAGAGCATTGAAGTGATCAAGGCAATTTTTTTGAAATTGAGTGAAATACTTGACCAAATGAACCTACCCTGTGAGATGTGTGAGTATCTGTTAACCCATCTGAGCCTATTGAATCAGAATTGTTAACTGTGGACTGTCAATTTAATAAGCTCATCTGCTTATTTAAATTGCCGGAGTTTGTAAAAAAAAAAATTCAGTTCATAGTTAACTCTTTAATGAATTCTGATAGTTGTTTTCTTTTGAACCCTTATCCATCGTTTTTATTGACCTTTGCCATAATGATAAAGGAACATTCGATTAGGGTATCATTGGAATTAGTTGGGGAGAAAGGGAGGTTATGTTTAAGTCAATGTAAGGGTGAATGATGATACTTGATCTTGACAACAAGAAAAAGAAAAGAAAAAAAGAAAAGAAAAAAAAAGAAAGAAAAGCAAACCAAGAAAAAGATAAGAGAAAAAAATGAAAAGGTTTGCAAGAATTCAAAGAAAATGTTGTCAAAGATCAATCAAGAATAGAAATGTATGAAATTCACCAAGTGTTGTATTGGAAAAAGAAGGAAGTGTAATTAGTTTGAATGTTCCTTTTGCTTGGCCATTTGAATTCAAATATCCCACATATGACCATTCTTTTGTAGCCTAGCCCAATTACAACCCTTAAAGACCTTTTGATCAATGCCTTTTATGCTTTTGGAAATGATAATTAGATGGACACATAATTTGATTGTAATGTTATCATGATTGTTGGATGAGTGTTCATAACCCTTACAAATGATTTCAATTGTTCATATACTTTATATAGAAGTGTGTTAGGTTTGGTTCAAATTTAAACATGTTGCTTGTTTAGGATTGTATGATTTGATTCCTTGTGTTTAGAACTAGTTCACATTTGTAGAATGTATCTTGTTTAATGAGAAACTGAACTTCAGCTTGTGCATTCACATTTGAATCACTCATTTGATGTTTATTTCTTTGCACTTTTGAATCCTTTGCTAATTGCTCAATACTGTGGTTTTAAAGCTATGAAAATTTCCTTTTTGTTCTTTGGTTTGAGGACAAACCAAAATGTAAGTTGGGGAGAGTTTGATAAGTGCCTAAAAGTTGTTATATTTTGGTACAATTTAGGGCACTTATGATTACTTGTTTTGCAAGTTACCTTAGGATTAGAGCATATTTGTGTTAAAAATGCAATAATTGTGATTCTAAGCCTTACCCCATGTGATTATGCAGGAAATACATGCTTGAACCTGATTGATGCAAAAGAATGAAGCTTTTCTGGATGTCATCGCTACAAGCGCAGAATCCATCGCTAGTAGCGAGGATAGGCAGGGATTTCCAGTGTACCATCGCTTGAAGCGCAGACTCCATCGCTAGAAGCGAGCTTAGGCAGGGATTTACAAGAGTTCATCGCTTGTAGCGATGAACTGGACGCTTGAAGCGAGCCTAGGTAGGGAATTTCAAAGGCTGGTCGCTTGTAGTGACAGACCTTGTCGCTACAGCGACAAAAGGGGCGGTTTAATGCTGATGGTGACGTGGAGCTCTATGATTGGCCAGTTGAAGTCCTCGCTACAAGCGACAGGCTGGTCGCTTGTAGCGAGCGAACATTTTCTCAGCATATAAATAGAATTTTATGCTCATTTCTGAAAAATATATAGTTTTTTCTAAGATTTAATATTTTCCAGAGCATTAAATACTTGTTATCTTTGAGAGAGAATAGGCATAGAGGGAGAAAAACTTCAAATAGCAATTTGATTTGGATTGAAGAAGATCTTAAGAAGCTTTGAGACATCAAGCTCTCACATATCTTCATCTTCCTTTCTTATTTTGCAATAGTTGTCATGACAATGATCAACTAATCTCCTTTGTTGGGATTAATAGGTAATCAATCATTCATGTTGTAAACTTTTGATTATTCAATATATGATTCTAGCAATTTTTATATACCATTGAATTTCTTCTTGCTTTTCAATCTTATGTTTGATTTAAATGTTGTTGAAAAAGACTTTTGAATCTAGGTTTAGAATGATTTTCTATCAAGATAAGAAATTCTAGAAATGGGATTTGGTTTTGATAATTACATTATAGTATTGGATCGTAAAGCTTTTGAATCGTTTAATAGATTGAGAAATCATCGATTAAACGATACAATCGATCTCACGACGTCATTTGGGAAATCAATGATGTTGTTGAGCAATACGTAATAATGTCATATATAAGAAAAAGCTAGAATCCGTATTTATGATCAATCGAATAAAACAATGTTTGATTGATGAACGTTAATCCTAACACCTTCTATGTCCTATTACTCTACTATTTATTTATTAAGTTTTCAAAATTATGAGTAGTGTAGTAAAACAAATGGTTAAACCCTAACTTAAGACGATAATCGACGTTGAACGGTTTATGATATCACATTAATCCCTGTGGAACGATATAAAAACGATACTTACTTTTGTTCACTCAACACTGTGTCACTATTGCTTTGTTAGTTCTCTAAATCTGCTACATGCGCAGATTATGAAGGAAGTGATTTTTGATTTTTTTTTGTGAATTCCGATTTTATATTGTGAATTTCTGAATTCTGAACCTTTGGGGCATTTGAGTTCTGGTGTCTGCAGTTTTCAAGAGGTAAAGTTGAAGATTTATTTTTTTTTTTGGTGATAAAATGTTGCATGTTGACATGGTGAATGCTGTTTTTTGTTAAATGTTTAGCAAGTTTGTTGATTAATTGTGTTTAGTTTGTTTGTATCAGTGTCAAGGGTTGGTCTCTTTTTGTTTGGTGAATATGACTGTGGTTTTGGTGTAATGAAATTGTGATTTGAAATGGTTGCTAACAATGGATCTGTCGAAACCCCCAAAGTGATATTCTTAAGCGTGATTTTGTTATTCTCTTATGTTGAAAGTGGCCTAAGCTAATGTAATTGGAGGATGTACCTTAAGCTAGATATAGCCTTTGCAAATTTGAGCATGGACACTGAGATCACGGTTTTAAATTGTGGTAGTGATTGGCTGGTTACGTTGCAAACCTTCACATTGAAGCCGATTCGGCGAAATTGCAATTGTGATGCCGTTGCGGAATCCTAAAAAATCCTTTATAGCGGCTACAGACGGCAATTTAAGACCATGACCAAGATGATTCTCTTGTTTGCTAGAAATTTTCAAATCATGTTTACTAGTGATATTTATCTCTCATGCTGTACTATGTCTTTGTAAATTGCTTTGATAGTGTGCAGGTTGATTCCCTGATATTTTGTATGCATGAAGTTTTTTGAAGCTACCAAAATATAATAATTTCACACTTCCCTGTACCATAGAATTAGAGTCATATGTACGGTCTAGTGTGGTTAGCTTTGAACTTATAATAGTTTTCAGTTGAGATAAGTATTTAGTTTTTAACCAACAAAGACATGCTTATAAATTTATTAGTGGAAATGGAAAACAGTGTTGTTAAATAGACATGCTTATAAATTTATTAGTAGTAATGGAGAACAGTGTTGTTAAATAGCTGCTATAGGACTATAGCACAGCAGATTTTGAACAAAACGCTAATATTCCGCAATACCCTATTTAATGTAAATTGTTGTCAAATAGCAACTATAGCGGTGCTATAGCTAAGTTGCACAGTGGAATTTTGAACAAACTGCTGTTTTTTGCGATCAACGATTGACAACACTAATGGAGTAATTATTTGGAATAGCTTCTAGAAATGTTGTGATGCAGGAGCTCATTGCAACTCATAATGATATTAAGATAATTTCAATTTATTTTGCTTCAAGTTGTTGTTGTTGAAACATCTCTATCCAATTTGGCTCTAAATTGTAGCTATACGAAGAAAATAATTTTAAAACTAAAAGCCGTGGCTATTACATAATAATGAAAGCCAGATGTTGTACCATGGTTATTAGTATCTTACGATACATGTGAGTCGTATCTCGCTTCGATACAAAACTGAACTCAATTGAGAATCTCTAATGTGTATATCTATGGTGAATTCTGATTCATTTTATGAATCACTACCTAAACTTCATTTACCGAGCCACTTTTTTTTGGTCTAGTTTGTATAGTCAGTCGCTTTTTTAGTCATTTGATTTACGAGTTGAATCTTGAATTATTTTGATGTTCTGATATGATATATCAACATAAAATTTTGCTATGTCACTTGTTTTGATTTGAATATATCATATTTTTATCGGTAAAATATCTTACGATTCATAATATCTATGATTGTTCATCTGTCATTTGACTGCAGATGGTAGATTATTTTAATCATAAGGCAAGTATATCAGGGAGCTTTCCTTTTGGAAGCTTCAATTCTGCATTTAGCTTTACTGGTTCAAAACATGTTGATGCTGCAGCTACAAAAACCTTATCTTCAGATGGGTTTTACATTCCCCTTGCAAAGGTTCAGCTACAAAAATCGAACTTAATGTTGCAAGAAAATGTCAAAAGGGCTATCCCAGTCAATTGGGATCCACCATCCTTGGCAAGGTATTTATTTTATACAAGTTATCATTATGTCCTGTTTGGATAAACAACTTAAATAAGTGCTTATCATATAACTGCTTATGTATAAGCTATCTCTACAATATTTTTTGCATTAACAAGAGTTAGCAAATATTAAAATAATATCATCAATTAGGGGCACTTTGGATTTCTCTCTTCAAATCCCTAACCCCTTACGATTTCAATTTCGACTTCGACTTCGACGTATGCTCATCTTCTATCTACTTTGGATTCTCACTCCCAATTTCTCTTAATTTTACAGTTCCTTCCGAACCATATCGTGATTTTGATTTTCACAGTTTACGCTCTAAAACGCGAGAGAAATTGTGCATCAAGTTCGAGAAGGTGACAGAGAAACAACTTCAATTTCGATTTCCCCGTTCACACCCAAATCCCTCTGCGACGGCTGCCTTAAATCCTTCAACAGACTGTGTTGAGGTCATTTTCTGGTTGTTAAAGTAATTTTCGTTCATGGCTCTCGTTCATGTTTATTCAATTTCATATACATATCACTGGATCTAGGTTTCATGATTCAGTCAGGCACTGTTCAAGCCTTTCTTACTTGAAGGTTATACTTTTTTGTCAATATTTCTGGTATGGGAAATATCATTCATTTTATAATACTAGACTAGACCTCTGTTATGATTTTGGTTGAATTTTATATGATGGTGTCACATGTGGTTATGGTCTCACATTTGTTAGACCACTAATTGCATATTTGGAAAGTAAGAATGGTTGAGCATGTAATAATATGAGAGTCTCATGTTTTTTCCTGCAAAGTATAGAGGAAACATAATGTCTTATTGACTTTTCAAAGAGTATTAGATATTATTTTTTGCTTCCTTAAGGACATTTGTTGGTTCTCCTATCTTGGTCTTGATTTTAAGCATGTAATATCTAGCATGGCTTGATTTTTATAAGAGTATAATATTGTTTGAAAGCTTATTTAATTTTTGCCCTAATAATTTCAAACTTATAATGCTTAGAACTAAATAAAGCTTATACTGTGACATACATTCATGTTTTGCTTCACATGCTTCTGCTTCTACTAGATTCTCTTCATTTTGTTCTGTCATTGGATTTTGTTGAAAGCTGAGAGATCTTTTAATTAATCTATTTCTAATGGTTTATGTTTTATTTCTAAATTCCATATTTTTGTTGTTGGGTTCTGTGCATTACTTATGTGTTGGCTGAAACACAATTGCTTTTTTGTAATATGTAGATGTGTATACTTCCTTATCGTGTTATTGTTCTCATTGTTGTGTAGGAAGTAAGTAAATGAGATGTGGAAAGGAGCATTGTTGCATGAAATTGATTCATAGAAAGTAAGGCAAAGCTTTTCATATTGTTTAGTCAATACTTAATGTTGATGTTGGTTGTTTTGATTCATAGAATGTGTAGTACCCTAATTTTGTCCTACGCATTTTAAAACAAAAATCAAAAAAATCAAAGAGGGAAAAAAAGTCAAAAGTCAACAAAAGTCAACAGAAAAGTCAACATTTTGAAAATGCTGACTTCGCACTGCGAAGGTCACTTCGCACTGCGAAGTCTGCGATTTTTCTGCAGATTTTTGGTTTCTTTGATTTAATTCCAGAATTTGCTGCATATCATTTCCATAATTATTTTAAGTAGCATTCATGGTTAATTGGGCCAAGCAAAACCAGAATTGAAGGACTTGCCATTAATGCCAAGGTTGGAAGCTTTTTCTTCCAACCTAGCATGTGACAAGCAAGTGGGCTTGCCCTTGGGCAGCTCTAGTCCCTCCCATGTGACCTGCTAACCACCACAAGGTTGCCAGCCACCTGCTTGAGGACTTTCCTCCTGCTTGCTCCCCCCAAAACCAGTCAAACCAGCTGGATTTTTTCACTTGAAAAGCCATGAGTGCCTACTCTGTTTTGCAGCAGCTTTTCACCCTCTCACACCAGCCAATTATAGCCTTTTTCATCCCTCAATCTCTGCACATTACAGTGCACGTTTTCATTGATCAACCATTGAGATTGCAAGGATTGATCCCCAAGCATTAGCCAATTGCAATTCAGCTTTGTTCTTCATCATTACCTTCTAGAATTGGTTGAATTTGTGGCTGAAATCAGGCTGAGTCTTGCCCCTTGGTACAAGGCAAGGTTGCCTCTATCCATTAGCATTTAATGCAAAAGGATCCAGCTTGATCTTAGCCACAAATCAGCTGAATTTTGGGATTGTGTAATGATGAAAAAGATTTGGTTTTGGCCTATAAATAGAAGGCAATGCCCAAGGATTCAAACACAATTAACAACAGCATTTCAAGAGCAGAAACTCTACTCATTTTAGCTTACAAACCTCCACAAAACAACCAGAAAAAACCAATCCAACACAAAGCTTTACCAAAGTTCAAGTTCATCACAAATCTTCAAAACCTTTGTGAAAGCCTTCAACCAAATCAAATCAATCGCAGTTGGAGCTTTGCTAAGGAGTTCTGTAAGTTTCTAAGGCTTTATATTGCATTTACAATTGTGTTTGCATAGCTATTTTGGTTCAAAACCATTTAATTCTAAAAAACCCCTTTTGAATTTCAAAGAAATCCCAAGGTTTTCAAAACATCAAAACTGGTTTGTCCAGCCTTTTTCACCCCAAAAACTCAAAGTTTTTCATCCACCTATAAGGTCCTGAGTGTGTTCAGAAGTTGTTTCTGAACAAAAGTTCAGAAACAGCTTCTGAACTCAAAATTTCGCATGCTTCGCAGTGCGAAGTCATGGTCGCAGTGCGACCATGACAGAACTCAGAATCTGAGTTTTTGTGTCAAAATGACCAATTTTTGAGGTTCTAGCCCCAGAGCTCAGAACCTAAGAGTTTTTAAACCCATGTTCTTCAAACCATAACAAGGATTTTGCATAATTTTGACAAAATCACAAGTTCGTATGACCATTATGTGGATAACTTGCAAAACAAGTTATGTTCTCAAACTTTCAAAACCACATGAACAAACAAGCTATGTTCATCATTTCAATCTAAACTTGAACAATAAATATTGTTCATGATTTTCAAAACTCAAACATGAACATACGCCGTTTACGTTCGCATTTTCGCAAAATGAGACGAACTTGCGCTTTTTTCTAGCAAATTTGCTAAACCTTCCCATTTTGGGTTTTCAAACCAAATGTTTTGACATACCTTGGGATTTCTAAAAGATTCAACCCAAAAACATGAATGAAAAAGGGATGGTGTGACGTATGTCTCTCCATCGCCCCGATTGTACGAATGCGTGACGTATGTCTCGTCGTTCGGACAATCGTCATTCCTTTTCCAAAATGTACAACCATAATCAAACCAAACCTTGGCCCCCTTGTGGTCAATCCAAACCTTTTGGTCCCCCGTGGCCATTAAACTCACCCCTCGACTCGTTTGAGTCACTCGGTCAATGTTCGACTCATCCGAGTCCATTGTACCTGTTCTTGATCTCAGTGGATCAATCGAACAATCGCCCGACTCTTCGGAGCCCACTCGGTCAATGATTGACTTGTATGAGTCCATTGTACCTCTTGGTCCCATAGCGACCAATTAACCCTTTACCCTAACGGACGTACTTTTTAACAGTTCTAATGCGATTCACGAACAAACGCTTAATAAGTCTCCAAGCGCGAGCATACAAGCTACGTTTTAATCGCAAGAATTCGGTTAAAACATCGTCCAATTAAAATCAACCAACACATGTACGTTTTTCTACCAAAGAACTATGTATGCTTTGAATTCTCCGACTACCGGGAGATACGTAGGAGCAAGATCGACATCTTGTCAAGCGCAATAATAAAAAACTTTTTTTTCTCTTTTCTTTCGTTTGTTTTTATCTCTTTTCCCCCTTTTTATTATATTTTTAACATAAATGAACATGCGCGCAAAATATTAAAAACAATTCAAGCTTTGACCAAATAGAAGGTTCCCGTTGAGTACAACGGACGTGAGGGGTGCTAATACCTTCCCCTTGCGTAACCGACTCCCGAACCCGACAATGGTTGCGATGACCAAATCCTTATCCTCATCGTCAAAGGGTTTTATTATCGTTTCCCTTTAAACAAAAAAAAACTTAAGGGTTTATCAACGTTCCCTTTACACAAAAACTTTGGTGGCGGCTTCACAAAGGCCCTCTGAGCGTTTGCGAACGACCTCGGAGGATTTGCGCGTCTTTTTCCCGAGGAAAAAAACGAGGTGCGCACAGAATGAAAGGCAAAGCTTTTCATAGAAAGTGAGGCAAAACATTGACGCATGATGTTGGTTGTTCTCCTTCATAGACACATGCAACAACTAAAAGTTGATCCCCCCATCTGGGATGAAGCACTTGCCCTTCGTTGGTGTCTGAACTAGATTCTAACTACTAATCAAGATGGTCACTTTCTAGTGGAAATGGATACTGGGGTCTGTGTCAAAGTCCTCGAAGACAAAATTTAAGTAGCTTCCATTAGTAATGTTATGTTAGATTGTTGTGGAATTTTATCTAGTTTGTCTAATTGTAAGGTAACTTTTATCAAAATGTGTAAGAATGTTGATGCTCGTAGTTGAGTGGAGCTAGCCAAAAAATTTGGTTTGAACTCTTAGGTTTGATTTGTTCCAGAACTTACTGCCTTTGTTATTGGTAAGGAAATGCTCCCTATTATTTGAAGTTAAAAAAAAATGCTTAACCATTGGTATGAGTTTTTTTATTGATCAAAGTTTGTAATATACTAATTTTTATGAAAATATGGTGATGTAAGACATAAACCAGAGAAATGAGAGTGACTCGATTTTTATTTATAAAATGTCATCCAATCAGCCAAGGTTCAAATGCATCAAACTGATTTATTATTTTTTTTAGTGTTTTTAAGTATTAGGCAACGCTTATGAACTGTTGTTGGATATGGCAACAATTGAAAACGTTGCCTTAGTTTCCCCAGAAAAGCGTCCCCTTTTCCCATACTTTAGGAGACGTTTATAAAAAGTGTGGCCAAAAGTGCGAAAAAAACGTTGCCTTAGCCCATAGGCAACGCTCGCACAGGAGACGCTTGAAAAACGTCCCCTATTCTTTTAGGCAACGTTTTTCATAGTTCTGGCAACGATTTTCAATTGTTCCTGGAGCGGATAAATGGTGTAGTTAATGGAAACAGGTTTCATTCATATCCTTTCTTCACATCTGAGAGAACTAAAAAAAAGTGAGTCCCGCACAAATTTTACTTCCTTCGCTACTTCTTTATTGTGTCAAGTGAGAGAAGTTCTCTCTCTCCCCTACTTCCCTACTATTAAAGACATATACATTTATTTGAATCTGACGAACACCACTTAATTGTAGGTAAAGCACATATCTTACTTGCGCAATCATCGTTAGATGTGCAATTAGTAGCTGTGATGTAAACAAATAATAAAATAATGTCATTGAGATGATAAAAAGTTGTATATAAGGTAAAACAATAAAATTTATAGAGGATGATAAAATGAGATTACTATTGGCTTCGGTCAAAACAAGAAATAGGAAATGAGCGAAAATCAGAAAATAAACAAAGTTGGGAATGTTAGCCATATTTTTTTCTAGTTTACATGTAACAAACAAATAGATTCCGATCACTTTATATAATATACAAAACTCTTGCTCTATTTACTTCATTTAAATACTTTTTAGCACTTAAGAAATTTCAAGAAACATTTTGTAAAATTAAAATCATTATTAAACGACTCTTAAGTACATTATTAAACAGTTTGTGTTTGTCCTTTTAAATCGTTTAATTGATCACTTGATCTTATTAAGAATGTTACAAAAAAATATTATTAAATTCATTATTAAATAGCTCGTAAGTATATTAGTGAGTTGTGTTTGTCCCTTTAGCTTATTCAATTTTTTTTAACAATGATTAAAAATTCTCAAAGGTAAAAGTGTGGTTTGTACAATGAATTAATTATGATAGACCTTTGCTAGGATCTATAAAGTTATAGCTTTCTATGGCTTCCTGGCAACCTGGTAGCCTTTAGGAGATGTTTCACTCAACCTTCATGTTAAGCATGTGAAGACGTCCTCAGCAGTACAATCACATAATCTTAACACGCAACATTGCTAGGTTAGGTCATCAACAGTTTAAACTAAAGTAATATTATGTTGAGCATTTCGCCTATGACAAGAGCCCTAGTTAGATCTCGGCGCTTTCAGGATCCTCCAAGATATAATACTCGTGCAAAGTAGTCTCTCTTGTTCCCATCAACTTTTGGTTCATAGGAACGTAACTCATATCAAACAAACATTTTCCATTCACACGCCCTTTCGGTTTTAGGGAACAATAGCATCAAAAGTAAAAGAGATCGAGTTTCACTTTTAAAGATTTTGAGTTAAAATAATTTGTTTGAAAGAAGCACGAAGTTATAGCTTTATAAATCTTAAACAAAGAATATCATAACCTCATCATGTTTAAACCAAAAGAAGGGGGTTTAGCTCATGATGAACTTAGTCATGAAGATGAAATGCAACATAAATGAAAACATGAAAAACTAAATTGATAGATAAAATAGAGTTAATAAAATATTACAAACCAAGAAGGAAGGAGGTGAGATTGAAGCATCACCTAAATAATCCTAACTCTAAATCCCTAAGAATTAGCTCTTATGCTCATCTATGGAGAAGATGAGATGGAGTGAGAACTCCGGTGCTACTTAACCCTAGCTGGACTTGCCCGCTCAATTCACAAGTGTAAAATTTTGGACCCCTAACACTACCATGTCCTTTTATAGTACAAGGCCAACCACTACAAGTTGTGCCCTTTAGTCATTTTCCATATGAGATGTCCTTATCTTATCCTACCTACTCCAGAAATATTCCTTTCTTCCTCGTACCATCAATCATTGGCGTCAGCTCATAGAACTTAATCACTAAGTAATGATAGGAGAGGGTCACATGGATTCATACTGCTGTACGACCTGGTTGACGATCCAGAGCGCTACATCCTTCCATATCTTCAACGATGCATCATCCATTCCACGCTGAAGCTTCCCAGATCTCCAATGCCATTCTTCACCTTGTTCCATCAAACATAAAAAACAAGCATTACTATTTTAAAATGATCAAACTACACTAAAAACTAATTAAAACCATAAAATCCTTATTAGACACTGATTAGATGTTTTAGGTCATGCATTCACTCAATTTCATGTCCATTATGAGGGATAAATGCAACGTTGTAACCTACTATTTTGTCGGTTATCATAAACTTTTCCTGTTTTGAATTCAAAAAGAGATGCAAGTTTATGACAAAGGAAGCCGTCGGGGAAGTTATAAGTGAACATGGTCAGGAAAGAAAAAAGAAAACCTAATTGCAACTAAACTCCATCAATCCTTTTCATTTGAAAGTATGTGTCCAAGAGTTTCCAAAACCCAACCAGTATGGTTCATTTCGCGCTCTACTGCGCCACAAAAGCATTTTCTTATGCATCGATCTCTCCATTTTTTCCGCAGTGGCCTCTCATAACCGTTTTCCATTCTCTTAACTCCTTATTCCAACGCCTCTCTCTCTAACGTGTGCACATATTTATATAAACTAGCAATACCGCAATAACAAATATTTTAACAAAGTCATTTGCATCCTTAGCATATGTGTGTGTCATTGTGACGACCCGACCCAATAGACATTTCGTATCTTTCCCTCTCTTTTGACAACATCCAGTGATTTTCTGTTCAGCCATAGTTCCTTCGGATAGAAAACAAAACACTTGAAATTGCTAAGATGCACATTGATAGAATTTCTATAACTGATTCTTAAAAAAAGTATTTCTATAACTGTTGTATAGTTTTGAAGGGTAATTTCATGAACATGGAGTGCCCGTATGAATGTTATTAATCGATAATGATTGTCATGTGTATTAATAATTTTAGTTGACTATTTTATTTATTTTAGCAATTTGCACAATCCAGTGACAAAAGACAACTATCAAGCTATCATATTTAAATTGAAACAACATATCTCTATTCCTAAGGTTTTTATTTCTCATGTCATAAGTTTTATATATTACTCTTCTTTATGGTGTAAAATAAATTATATTTGTGTATGACATATTATAAAGTAATTTATACAAAGAAACATAGTCAAGTATATACATACATTATGGCAGTAGAAAAAACTGACAAATATGTATGGAGTGTGCGTCTGGACGTCAGTGTTTATAATGAAAAAAGATGGTCCATTTTTCTTTATTTCAACCCCTCCATTAATGTTAGAAAAAAATTGAGACAAAATAATTGTGAGGAATTTTCTTTTAGGCAAAAAATGCCACGACATAAAAAAAATCCACGTGGCAGCAACCGTGTGGCAAGATTCTCTGCCATGTCAGCACCTCATATGTGACTGGGCTGTTGAAGGACAAAAATAGGAAAAGTTTTAAATTACAAGGATATAATTTGTGTTATTTTTTTACATGGACTATTTTCAGACTTCGCGTATATTATAGAGGTTATTTGAACAATTAACCCTAAAATAAGATATATGTAATTTTCTTTAAGCCTAAAAAAATAGCAATGGGTCAAAAAAAGAGGAAAAGAAAATATAAACCCAATGTCATGTTCAATTGTTTGACATTCCCACTTCTTGAATTAAAAAAGAAGCCAATTTCTCTCAAATATGCACGGGTCTTTTGCTAGTATTAACAAGATAGTGATTATATGTTAGTTTCTCAAGTTTGAACCCTTAACTTTCTTTTTAAAACCTTTTCGTATTCTTTATACCCGTAGTATTCAATGAGTTAACACATGTTAGACTACACATACTCCATCTTCCATTTCATCCTTAATTTAAGAAAAAAGTACAAAGACAAAAAAAAAACTTTTTTCTAGCATTTCTAAAGCATTGATATATTTTTCATATTATATTTCTCAGTTTTACTTGAGTGACTGATTTCTCTAAACAAAGAAATTTATTTCTCAATTAGCAAGAGTTACAAAGTTCAAATTCGGATTATGTATATCATGTATACTATTATTGTCGCAGTAATTTTTGGATATCAAGCTATTAGTTAGCGTTGACTCACAATTTTAAGCTCACCACCGATCTTTTATTTTTCCGAAGAAAAGGGAGAAAGTTCGAAAAAACCCTATTTTT
The DNA here is from genome assembly GCA_018208015.1 of Medicago ruthenica. Taxonomy (NCBI): domain Eukaryota; kingdom Viridiplantae; phylum Streptophyta; class Magnoliopsida; order Fabales; family Fabaceae; genus Medicago; species Medicago ruthenica. Next base: position 89,155,192 of record CM031377.1, on the reverse strand, counting down.
TAGAGATCAAGGTCTGGGGGTTGGTTACGCAAAGGGAAGGTATTAGCACCCTAAACGTCTATAGTACTCTATAGGAACCTCTTGTTTTTAATTATCTTTATGCTAAATTAATTATTTGTAAATAAATAAATGCCTAAGTGTAAAAAGATTAAAGTGATGAATGGAAGGAAAGGAAAATGTTTTTGTTATTTTGTTGATTTGGAAAGACAAAGTCTTTTGCCTACATACCCGAATGAGATCAAAATCATGTAGTTGGGGTAAAAAGCCGAGTGATTTGTTTTGATTGATTTTAAAGTTTGAAAATGTTTTTGAGAAGATAAGAGGCCGTAGAGGCATAGAAGAATAAAAATGAGAGTTTGATTGATTTTAATTGAAGAAAAAGTTGAAGTAATCAAATATTGATTAAAGTTTGATTGAGAAAGAAAAGACTCTTGGTTTAAAATCCAAGGTTGATTTTTTTGGAATTTTTGATTATATGAAATGTTTTTGATTTTTGACTATTTGACCTTTTTTTGAAAATTTTGATTAATTCCTAAGGTCCAAGACTAGAGTAAGCTGAGATATTCTAAAGCGCGCCGGATCCCTCAAAATGACGTTGGATCAAGTGAGGGTTCCTTTCCTCGGATACGGTCATTATTTTTTTATCGTTTTTTGATATAAAGCGGAATAAATAAATGTGAGTGTCGGTGCATATTCTCATTTATATTTACATTGTTCCTAAATACATTCTAATAAAATAAAAAAATGACAAAAATAATAAATAAAATTACAAATGCATTAAATAATATGCTAAAAATAAATAAAGGAATAAAAATGCATGAAATGCAAAAACAATAAATAAATATGTTGCATAAAATAAATAAAGAAAATAAAATGCATGAAATGCAAGACATAAAATAAATATGTTGCATAAAATAAATAAATAAAAAAAATAAAAATGCATGAAATGCAATACATTAAATAAATATGTTGCAAAAATAGAAAATGCATGAGGTGCTGAAATATAAAAGCATTAAAGCAAATGAAATAAAGAAAATGCATAATAATAAACTAAAAAAACTAAAAGAAAAAACTACAAAATTAAGAAAATAAAATAAAATAAGAAATAAAGAAAATGCAAAATGATAAAAAACAGTAAGATAAAATGCATAAGGAATAAATAAAGGATGAAAAATGACATAAATAAAAAAAGAAATGCAAGAAAAAGAAATAAAACAAAGAAATAGAAATAATAGGGAAAGGGGGTGCATGATTAAAAGAAGAGCTCAAATAGTAAAACAGTAGAGAGAATGAAAAAAGAACTTAGGCTAAAAAAAATTGGGCTTAACAGATCAGATTTGGATCGTCTGATCAAACAGAGCGTCCAGATCTGATCATAGGGAGACCAAGTCACATCCACTAGATCAAAATCCAAGGGTCACAGAGAGAGGAAGAGCACGGGAAAGCCAAGAGATGAATGTGTTTAATCATAACAGGGGATAACACAGGCCGTTAGATCTAAGATCTAACGGTCCAACCCTGATGGTCCATAGGAACAAAGAGACGCGCGTGTACAAGAAAATTGGCCATGGCAGTAATATAAAAAGAAATTAACACTCATTTTTCCCGTAATCTCTTCTCATTTCTCTCTCTAACTGCAGTACTCCTCTTCCTCTCTCTAGTTTTTTTAAAAAAGCTTGGCCAAGGTAGGACTCCGGCGCGACGGTCGTCGGCCAGAGGTGGCGGCGACGCCGTGCCGGAATCAAAATGAACCCCTTTTTTAAAACAAAAACCACTTTTCGAAATCCTATTCTTTTCTGCTTCTCAAATCTGAAATTATTTTTTGAAAATCCTTATGAACAAGACCTAGATCTAAGCTTGAATTTTCGAAAAGAAAAACTACCTTTGGCTTTGTGTTCTTGTTTCGGTTTTAGAACTAATTCTGTTATGGGTTTATGCTTCGGTTTCAGTGGGTTGTGGCTTGGCTGTTTTCGAATTTGATTCTGGGTTTGTGATTGTTGGCTTGGTTGTTTTCGAATTTGGTTCTGGGTTTGTGATTGTTGGCTTGGTTGTTTTCGAATTTTTTGAGTGGTTTTTTCGCTTATTGTGCTTCTGTTATTGGAATGGAAAAAGAAAAGAAAGAAGTGGGTTGTGGATCTGAATGTGACCGCCGCGGCTGATGGTGAAAATTAGGGTTTCTGTGATTGTTCTTTCTCTGACTAATCACTGACACTGTACAGTGCAATAAATGCCCTATAAATAGGACTCTGAACTAGGGTTAGTGGGATGACCAGAATGCCCTTTGCTGGATAAAAGAATTACAAAAAAATGTTACTGATCTGCTTGGGACTGAAAGGAAAAAAAACTTGGACTAAAAATGAAATAATAATAAAAGAAATGAAAAACCGAAAATAAATAAAATAAAATAAAAACATATAAAAAATAACAGAAATAAAAATATATAATAACCAATAAAAATTGAATAAATAATAATAAAAAAATAGAATAAACGAAAAATCGTTGCCTTCGGAACAAAAATAAGGTATTTTAAAATACCTCTCTGCCGAAATTTCGTCTGAAACGACGAGAATTTCTAGCTTAAAAAGACGAGAGAAACAAAATGAAAATGGGTCAAAAATGGGGTATGACAATCATCAACTTATACACATCAACTAATTCATCAATTAGCCCTACCAAAATCATTAAATCATACAATTAACCATAAACACGCATCAATTCATAAATCATCATACATAATCATGCAATCACACACTTATAATTTAGCACTATTATCCACATGCTATATATCATATATGCAAGACTTCTGATCTCCCGTATAGTAAACCCCGTATCTGATTAAAAGATTTTGATCATTAAAGATACTTTATTAATCAATGAATAATGCATCAATTATAGGTGTTGAAGCCAATAATGGAGGTTCTGGAATTGAATAAGGAAGTTGTTATATCGAGGCTATAGGATATATAGTATAGGATTGTTTCATTATAGAAGAAAGGAATAGTGAAAGTTTTTCCAAGCTTAATCTCAGGTGTAGGTCCACTATTTATAGAGAGAGCTGGATCATTTAAATTTGATTTATGATTAGTTGTGTATGCTAAATTCCCTCCATAGACTTCCCCAGATCGTGTACAATATTGGTTACTAAAAGATAAACTTGGTTTAAAAACATTTATGCAAGGTTTTGCTTGTTGACTCATTAATCAATTTTTAACAGAGTAAAAATCAATTAAATATGATAGGAATGTACAAATCTATTTATAAGGCCCCGTGAATCGATTTATGTGACAAAAAAAAGGTAAAAATCAATTTTAAATGTAGCAACATAGATAAACCATAGGTTAACCGATACAATTTTAAATTCCTTTTTTTAGTGTTCTCTGAGTTATTATGTCTTTCATACATTAAACTGCAACACTATTGTCTCACCCTACATATTTTTTTTTTAATAAAAAGTGTTCAATGCATGTAATGAAATTACATTATTTCATGTTATATACTTTGACTAATTATTTTAAATGTAATATAATAGTACATTACACGCTATGTATTACATAATACATACATCCATTATATATTATAATGGTCAATTTAGAATAATTGAATTATTTTATTTAGATAAAATAGTATACAAGACAACTAGTTGTTTGGAACCACTACTAAAAAAACAAAAATCAGTGAGGGAAAACATGAAATCACTCTCTAATTCCGTCACTATATTTTGCGACCAAGAAATTTGTGAGGGATTTTATTTTTTCCGTCATTAATTTTGTTTTTCCTAATAGTGAACTAAAACATTTATCCACTGTTGTCTTACTTGTTCTGTCAAAGAAAATAAAATGTCATAGAAATAGAAGTTAATTATAACATTAATATTTACCATGACATGCCAAAAAAAATATAGGTTTAAAAGAAATATAATATTTTCAACTTACTATTAAAGGCATATACATTATTTTCTAGGCACCATGGTGTTGTAGGTGAAATACATCGATTAATTGCACACTCAATGATAGTAGTACAATTAGTAACTGTGATGTAAAAAAGAATAAAATAATGTCATTGAAAGATGATAAATTGTGTATAAGATAAAAAATCATAAATTATGACAAAATGGGATTACCGTAGGCTTCGGTTAAAACGAGAAATAGAGAATGAACAAAAATAAAAAAATAAACTAAGTTTAAAATTTTAATCATATTTTTTTAATTAGCATGTAACAAACAAATAGATGTTTTATCAATCTATATAATATACAAAACTCCTTGCTCTATATATTTATTTCATTTAAATACCTTTTAGCACTTATGGAATTCCAATAAACACTTTATAAAATTAAAATCATTATTAAACAACTCTAATTAAGTACATTAACAAGTTGTGTTTGTCCCTTTAGCTCATTTAATTGATCACTTGATCTTATAAAAGATGTCATATAAAAATATTATTGGTGGTTCAATGTCATTCATTTTTTTCATAAATATTTTATTATTTTTTCTCTTTTATCCTTTCAAAACAGATAAAGACAATCTCAAAAGTAATAATTAAGTTGAAAATATAAAAGTTAGTTTTAGGAAAAATACACCAATGAGTGACACTGCATAGATCGGGCACGTGGAAAAAAATGTAGAATACATAAAATCAGTGGGCAATGGCCAATTCAAAATTTTCATGCCCAATCTCCACCAGAGATGGGAATAGGCTAGGCCGAGCTAGGCTTTGCAAGACCTAAGTCTGGCCTGCAAAATTTTTTAAGGCCTAAGTCTGGCCTGCGACCTGTCGTGAGCTTACTTTTGAGGTCTGAGTCTAGCCTTCTGAAAGCCTGATAAGATCTGCTAGCCTGTTTAAAAGTCTATATCATATGAACATCTTTAAGTAAGCAATGTGATCTAAGTTTAAATAGACTAGCGAACTAATAGATCAATTAGATTAAACTCTCTTTTAGTAATCAACATGAGTTTTTAGGAAATTTAACTATATATTACATCATATTTCAATTCTAGTTTATAATAATACGTTTGTATATGCGAAAAATTAATTTATACTAATAAACTTAAATTACTAACGAATTTATATTTTAATTCAAAGTACAAAATATATTATAATAATAAATAATATTAATCATATTTACTTAAATAGGTCGGCCCAATAGGCTTAAGAGGCTTTTTGAATGGCATGTGGACTGACCTTTTAAGCTAAATAGGCTTCTAAAAAAGCCTAGGCCTTCTCTATTTAAGAAAAAAGTCTGGCCTGACCTGGCCTGTCGTAGGCTAGGTCGTAGACCTCTGTAGGCCGGCCTGACCTATTCCCATCCCTAATCTCCACTAACAAAGTCAAATTTTTATTTTAAAAATACTTTGATTAGAATATTTTTTTACTAAACTTGGATTATAATTAGATTTTATAGTCAATGTTTTTTCGCTCGACATAATTTCAACGAATCCATAAAAAAAATATTTAGCCACCCGAACTTATATTGATCCACAAATTATTGTTAATAGGCAAGTGGATTGAAGTTCTCTCTCTTTCACTCATCAAGAAATAGTGGTTTTAGGTCATTTTTGACCTAGAATGACTCATTTGTATCTTTTTTCCCATTTTTTTTTTATCTAAATAAGTGATTTTCACATATATCAAGTTTTTTCTTGTGTTTTTTTCGTGATTTCGTCGTTTGAGTGCAGCGTTGTGTTGTTCGTCGTCTTGTGCGGCATTGTTTGATTTCGCGTCTTGTTGCGGTGTTTGTTTGGTTCATATTGAAATATCAGCTTCAATCAATCACAGATTCAATCAATGATTTGGACGTCAACGTTGCAGATCCAGGAACATGAGTATTTTGGTGTTTTAGATTTTATCATATTATTTGTAGGCATTTTGCGGTTGTATGCTATTAACTTGGGTGTTGTGAGTTTATTCACAGATCCACTTTTTACGTTTTTAGCGATGTTGTCTGATGTATTCTATCAATTTGAATGAATGAATATCGTTTTGTTTTTGTAAAAAAAAAAATTCAAGTGGATCATTTCCTTTAGTTTGAGTTAACTACATATATGACATGGTTCATCAACATAATGAATGTGATGGGTTTTTAGGTATATTATTTTTTTTTGGTATCAGTATTTATGTATATTTTCATTGATGAAAGGAGTATAATTAAATAAAATGATATCTAATTTCAATGCAAAGGAACACAAGATATAATTTGTTTTATATGTTATTATATATTATTACATAAAATAGGAAAATCAGAAACCTAAGGGGCGTAAACCGAACCCAGGGAGAATTAAAATTACATACTATTATGAAGATCTCCCTTGGAAAAAAACTGATATGTGATAATCGAAAGAAAAAAAATAATGAAAAGGAAGTGCTATGTGGTAACTGAAAGAAAAAGAATAATAAAAATGAACCATTATGTGGTAATTGAAAGAAAAAATAATAATGAAAAGGAACTCCTAATAATAAAAAAGAATTGCTATCATTATCAAAAAAAGGAATTGCAATGACGTTATTGACTTTTTAAAAAAAATGACTTTTTGATGTGCTACCTGATTCAATTCATTGCAGACCTTTTTTGTCATAAAAATTAATTATGTCTGTCAAAAAGGGTGGGGTTTTGGTTATTAGGTTCAATTGCATGATAGTGAGAAAAATGAAAGTGGGTGAGAATTGATTTAGGGATTGTGAGATTGAAAGAAAGAGGACCCGAGATTTATGTTGAATACATAACATTGAAGCAATATTATGTTATAAAAAATATCAGTATATTGATGGTAAGAATTATGAATTGGAAGCATGTAGTACACGGTTCAATCCTCACCAGAATTTTTTTTTCAGAACTAAAAATTAGGGTTAAGACAACACTATTTAACATGTCTTTTTGTATGTATTATATATGTGGAAAAACTATGTCAACTATAATATTAGTTCTACATGCAAACCAATGAAATAAAGATGTTATTTTGGTGTGATTTAGAGACTTAGTAATAATTTTTAATCATCTTGTTTGTGCATATGCTTATTTATTTAGTTATGGATGAAGGCCACTTTTAAAATTAGATTTATTATAGTTACAGACACAAGATGATAAGTCTCAGATCAAATAACGGAGCAAACACATAAATCCTAGTTTTGGCTATGAACTACTTAAGAACAAGTTAGGAAAAATAAGTTGTTTATGCAATTTGTTATTCTTCAGCAACAAAAACAATTAACAAAAAAAAAAGAGAACAAATTCAAAAATCAATTTATATCTATATAATATAAGAAAGGAGTATATCGTGGAAAACTTATTTTTGCTTTTTTTTTCATTTCTGCCACGTCACCAATTTTGGAGTAAAATGTGTCCAAAATTGAATTTTTACAAGGGAATAATGTCAAGTAACTAAAATGATAATTGGTTGCCATATTTTTTAAAATGCACTGCACATGACTAAATGTGCCAACTACAACAATGTGTTTCTTAAGCATTAGATGCTTTTTGAGACCTAGGACTCCAAAAAATCTCTCTCCTTTAAGATACCTAATAAATATCATATCTTAAATGTTTGAGACCCTCACAATGGAGATAAGATGGTACACTTCTTTCTCTCTTCAATTCAAACTCGTTTGAGATTAGATTTCAAATTTGAAAACTAATTCATTTTCCCTCTTGCCTCTTTCTCTCATTTTATTCCTCCAAAAAAGTAAAAAGTATTCTTGTCAAGAAGAAGATAAATAACACGGGTATGATCAAACCCTTTTTTGTTTATTCATTTTTATCCCTTCATACCATCTTTATCTAACTACTTTTTTTTTTCTTCAACTTCACCACTAGCGAGAAGTTGCATCAAGGTCAAGGTGACAAGGTATACAAAACAACTTTCATATTTTTTTTTTCGAAGGAGCAAGTTTCATATTTTATTATTTTCATTTTTCTAATCTCAATATTTTTTGTCATTTTACAGAAAATTGTTACTTTTTTAAAACAGGTATACTAACATGAGAGATTCTACTGACATATATTTGTTTTTCCAGCAGTACAGGTTATAGATCAAAGTATATAAAACAAGATTCATATTTTTTTATTCTACAACTTTTCATAAATAACACCATTATCCTTCTTTTTTATTCATTTCATCTGCAACATTGATTTGCAGATTAGCATTAATAGAAAAAGGGAAATTTGACGTACTTTACATAGGGAACAAAACTAACTTTGAATCAACTTATTGGACCTCTTACTATAATTGGTTAAGTTACATAACAACATTTTAGAGTAATATTAATATACATACATAGTTAACAGATAGCAAAATATTAACCCATTTCATTTCAGTTCGGTAGCAACATAGAGAATAAGTTTGATCAAAGAATAAATATTAAAATATTAAAAATTGAATATATAAGTTCCCACAAGATTCAGAAGTCTTTCCATTTGTAGTTTTGTACCATACACTTTCCCCTATCAACCTACCATGCCTCCTAAAAATGAAACTACATGACTACCCTTAGAGACTGCCATAAAAGGAACTTTCGTGCTCTAGCCTCTAAAAAGCGTATGAGTAAAAATGAAACTACATGACTACGATTGAGACTGACATAAATGGAACTTTCGTGGCTCTGGCAAGTGGTTAATAGGATGCTTATACGCTCTTCCTTTATCGCTTGCCCTTTGAGACTTTGCCTTCCCGTTTTTTTGAGTTTTTTTTTATCTTTTGATAAGGCTACTTCCAATAAACTTATGATCCCTCGATTAGAGGTGGCCCTGAGGGTAGGCGGGAGGGGCGGCAACCTAGTGCATCATCTTCTTTTTGGTAGCCCAAACCATAAGAACTCCACGGTTAAACGTGCTTGACTTGTAGCAATTTTGACATGGGTGACCTTTTGATAAGTTTCCCGAAAGCGTGTGAGTGAAAACATAACACGCTGAAAAGACTCGTGTTGATTTGTGGGGTCAGTCGAAAATCCTGAAAGTCGAATGGGATGTTACAGATATATTTCTTTTCACTTTGATTAATTCTTTTGAAAATATATTTTTAGAGAATTTTGATTATAAATTAATCTTTTTTAACAAAAAATGCAAGAACAAAAATATTGTAGTAATTAAAGCGGCACAATTTTATTGTTTCGCCCAGGACACCAAAAATCTTAGGACCGGCCTGTCCTCGATCAACCCAGAGCTTAAGCAAATTTCGGCTATTAAGATAAATTTGATTTATTTGGGAATGGTACTTTCTAATTCCCTCAGTCTATAAGAAAAAAGAATTAAAATTTTATACTAGATGTCTACCTGTGAATCGCACGAGTAAGTTTTATTGGATTATTATTGACAATGATTATAGTTTAAAGAAACATTATAGAATATTTGATATGAATGTTTGTTATATTGACTAGCGAAATGACAGACACTCACGTGTCCGTCTTTCTACTCTTTTTATTGCGCTAACGCGTGTAAATATGAACGATATTTTATACGAAATTTTGATTTTGATTAAAATTATAAGTATAAATATTTGTGACTTTTAAACTGTAACAAACTCAAAAAACCATGTTTATCTTTAAATTAAACAAACAACTTACATGTAATGTCTGTCACATTCCCAAATTAAAAAAAAAATGAAGTAGAAGAGAGGTAAAATAGTAAAATGAAAATAGAATAAAAACAAAACTTTATAAATGGTAGAAGGTAGATCATGAAAGATTGAAAGTTGTAGAGCACGTTCGAATCGTTATTGTCATCCATAAAAAAAATTTGTAATTAAAAATATGCAATATTTTAATAGTTTATATCTTATGAGGAAATCAGAATATACAGTCTTTATCATACAAGAAATCACAAATTATAATTGTCTTTTAGTATATCATAACTATTGAAAATATGACTTTAATGAAAAAAATTACATACACAACTAAATAGTATATTAGCACAAATGATTTTCTATTTATGGGAAAATTTGTAGGATTATAAAACTAAAAAAATTAAAATGTGGGTTATATCATGGGTAGCTATTTCTCTCCATTTTTTTTGGTATTTTTATGAATTTAATTCCTATTTTTTTATTTATATTTTTTTATTTAATTAATAAAAAGAGGGAAATAGAAACGTGGAGGGTGGTTAGTTATAGGATTATAATAATATATGATTTTTTAAATTTAATTAATAAAATGAGAGCTTTGAAGCAAAAAGTTATGGTAGAGTTTGTAGGATTATAACAATAGAGTTCTGGAGGCTGGGTAGCTATATGATTATAACTAGGGTCTTGTTAACGAGTGCCCCCGGAGCACTCTTTAAGCGTTCTAAATTAAGTAATTATTCTTTTAAAATGTCAAAGTTTTCAATTTCCAATGCACTGATTACACAAATTTTAATAAAAAGTTATTATTTAAGGTCCTTAACTAGTGCTCCTGGGGCACTAGTAGGTCCTTAATTTGTGTAAAATGAACAAATTAAGGGTGTGTTTGGTAAAAAGAAGCTATAAGCTAGCTGATAGCTGATGGCTAATAGCTGATAGCTTATAGCTGAAAAGCTCGCTTATTAAAATTAATGTGTTTGGTAAAATTAGTTGTTGAAGTGGCTGATAAATATAAAATGACATAAAAGTAAATATATAATTTATTTATTATTTTGTTTATAAACAATTTTACTTAATATATTTATTTTTAAATATTTTAATTAATTTCATCTTTAAAATGGTAAATGTGGTATATAAATTAAATTGTGATTTTTGTGTAATCAAACGTTTTAACTTTGATATAATATATATTTTAAAAAACTTTTATATAATATATCTTTTTATTTTTTGAAAATTATATAGTTTTATTTGAAATTATAAATAATATATAAACTAATAGAATGTAAGAGGATCTATATATAAAAAGAAAAAAGAAAGTGTTTCGCTGTTCAGCAAACCGGAAAAGAAAAATAAATTGGCAGTTACTTTGATAACTTGGGTTTAGTGGTCATTTGTTTAAAAAATAATAAAATAAAAATAAAGGTTAAAAATGGAAGAAAATGTCAAAAGCTATAAGCTATAAGCTCAAAAGCTACTTGAAGGGTGTGTTTGGTAACACAAATAAGCTAGCTTATAGCTTTTTAGATTAGCTTATAAGCTTGCTTGATAAAATTAGATGTGTTTGGTAACAAGCTTTTTTCATTAGCTTATAGCTTTTTTCCAGATGCTATTTCAAGTAGCTTTTGAGCTTATAGCTTATAGCTTTTGACATTTTCTTCCATTTTTAACCTTTATTTTTATTTTATTATTTTTTAAACAAATGACCACTAAACCCAAGTTATCAAAGTAACTGCCAATTTATTTTTCTTTTCCGGTTTGCTGAACAGCGAAACACTTTCTTTTTTCTTTTTATATATAGATCCTCTTACATTCTATTAGTTTATATATTATTTATAATTTCAAATAAAACAGTATAATTTTCAAAAAATAAAAAGATATACTATATAAAAGTTCTTTTAATATATATATATTATATCAAAGTTAAAACGTTTAATTACAGAAAAATCACAATTTAATTTATATACCACATTTACCATTTTAAAGATGAAATTAATTAAAATATTTAAAAATAAATATATTAAGTAAAATTGTTTATAAACAAAATAATAATTAAAATAGATATTTACTTTTATGTCATTTTATATTTATCAGCCACTTCAACAACTAATTTTACCAAATACATTAATAAGCGAGCTTTTTCAGCTATAAGCTATCAGCTATCAGTCATCAGCTATCAGCTAGCTTTTCAGCTATCAGCTAGCTTATAACTTATTTTTACCAAACACACCCGAAATAGCATCTGGAAAAAAGCTATAAGCTAATGAAAAAAGCTTGTTACCAAACACATCTAATTTTATCAAGCAAGCTTATAAGCTGATCCAAAAAGCTATAAGCTAGCTTATTTGTGTTACCAAACACACCCTAAAATGAACAATACGGATCGTATTAACTTTACATAATTAGTTTCATATATATCGTGACAATGGTCAATTATTCCTTTTATCTACAAGTCCAAATATGAGTTTGTTATAATGTATTGCCTTTTGAGTGTCCATTTTCGGGTTTTTAGGTGATTTGTGTTTGATTGCTTTGCTAATTTTTCAGAGGCAGGTTTGGTTAGCTTTTTGATGTATTCTTTAGGATGTAATTGGTTTCTTGTATTTTTTTAAGGCACATCTAGTGTGATTATTATTATTATTATTTTCAAAAAAACATACTTTTGGGGGTTTAGAATGAATATTTCTTGTATTTCATTCAAAATCCCTAATTCTTCATATGAATAAAATTGTTTGATGAATCTGTACCAATTTGATGAATAAAAAAATATTAGTATATTACTCTTTCTTGATAGAAAATATAGTATATTGCTTTTTTTTTTTAAGAAAGAAAATATAGTATATTGCTAATAGCCCCTTAAATTAAAAGAAACAAATCTAAAGGTATATGGATATGAAACGGGGAAAGAAAGTTATTTTTTATGTTTAGCCAATATATTGGTAAAAGAAAATGTTTAACCATTGTGTCAGGGCTTTTTGGACAGAAAGTTAGGTTAAGTATCATTTTAGGTACACATAATTTTAGAGAAGTTAGGGCTAAATAATTCAAAGAGGATGAATTAGCTTGGTGACTGAATTATATAAAATCGAATATCTCTTAATTTTTTATTCTTCAACTCTTTCACTTTTTTGAATGTGTTATGTTGTTTTCAAATCTAATGACCACACAAAACTTCTTTGTTTTCCAGATAATTTAAACGTTTAAAAATTTCTGTCCATATAGTAGATTAAAACTAGTAGGTACCATATATAACAATAAGTCAAGTACATCAATCGTGTACTGCATAACTATAAAATAAAACTATGTAATTAAAGATGATATTCTAAACAGAAAACAACATACCATATTAGCAAAGCCCTTCAAAAAAAAAAAAAAAATCATATTAGCAATACACATCATTTATTGATTCAAGAAGTTCTTGATATGAGACACCATTTCTTGTGTCCTAACATGAGAAAGTTGATAGTTATGCAACACTTGAAACGCATGTCCAACACCTTTATACACAAAAGTTTCAACTTTTTTCCCTGCTTTAACCATACAATTTGAAAACTCCAAGTTTCTATCTCTAAGTATATCCAATTCCGAAACACACATCATAATAGAAGGAACCCTCAAATCTCTCAGCTTAGCAATTCCATTTGCAAGAGGATTACAATAAGGATGATCGCGCGTAATGGAAACTCCAATGGGAAGAGACAATCGCCAATAAGTATCGGAAACAGGTAAACTAAGCGCGGAATTTTGTTGTTGACGAAAATGTTTCTCGGAATTTGTCCTTTCTTCTCCTCCGAAAAAAGGTTGAATCAATATAACACCTTTTAAAGATAACGGATTCAAATTCAAACACGATGAAGCGTTTGAATTTGATCCCAGGCGCGTAGCAACAACATTGTAAGCTATATTAGCTCCGGCGCTATCACCACATAGAAAAAGAGAAGAAATGTTGCAATGTTTCAACCACCAAGTTTGGTTTTTAGTATATAAAGCTTCATGTTTGATCCACATGAGAGCATTGAAAGCGTCGTCGTAAGCAGAAGGAAGACGATTTTCGGGGGCTACACGGTAATTAACCGAGACAACAACGCAATTTGCTTTCAAAGAAAGGTTGTTTAAGAATTCATGGTAACAAATCCATGAAACTGAACCAACACAAAATCCACCACCATGGAAATAAACAAGCAAAGGAAGCTTGTTATTGTTATTATGAGAGGTTGATGTTGGGAGATAGACACGTGCCCATAAATTTTTTTCTTTGTTGATTGTAATGTCTCTTGAAGTTACACCATTTTCTGATTGAAGTTTGCATGAGACATTGGGAACAATTTGTGGTCTTTCTACATGTCCATCTTTGTGAACTTTTATGAGTCCTTCAATTTCTTCAATGATGATGAGTCCCTTTTGGTGATGAATGTTCTTTGGTTGGTGGTTGAGTGAAATTGTAGTCATGATGAAAATTGTGGAAAAGGAGTGAAAATGATCCAAATGAAAATGGAAATGAAAGTTTTGTTTGTGATGGCATAATGGGGTAATGGTTTAGTCCTTTTTATAGAGGTTGGAGAAAAAAGAAGCTTTCCATGCTCTTCTGTTAAAAACCAGTGGCAATATGCTCAATATCTCATAAAGATTCTTGTTTGAATTTGAGAAATCTTTATATTTTGACTATGTTTGATTGAATGTATCGATAAATTTGCAACGAGTTTGACGAAATCACATTGATATTATAATTTTATTTAAGTTTTAAAATGTAGTTTTTTTTTCAAAATTGTGATCTACTATGATTCCACTAAATTGTCCATACGGTTTTCCAAATTTGTCCTTTGGTGATAGGGGTTGAGACACCGAAAGACTTAAAGAGTATTAAGAAGGAGATCCAAAGTTCGAATCATGTTGCTAACAAATAAACCAATGACATTTGTCTATAAAAAAAATCCAAACATTTATGTATTATTTGGATAACCGTTTTATTTTCCTGTTACGTCTAATCATTTTGTTACCGTCCAAGGCCACACAAGAACAAATTCATTATTAAATTGAACAAGGAATCTAAACTGAATAAGGGAATGTATATGGGATAAACATTATTCTTATCTGATCATGGAGGTGAAAGGAGAATTTCTTGTGTTACTTTTTGTATTAGGAGATTAAGCATGCGCAACAAGTTATTATGACATTTAAATTCCATGACTTTTGTTCTTCATGCATACAAAAGGATGAAAATATATACATGACCTATCTGAATGGCCTATACATATGAACGTACTATTTTTTTACTCAATATGAATGTACTATATTTGAAATATAAGGATATATCCTTTTAACTCGAAGTACATGCAAATAAAGTAAAGTTAATGCATACAAATAGATAATTCAGATTTTGATAATAATATAATATAAGTATATTTTAGAAGACAAACTTAATATTTCTTTCGTTTCATATTAATAGTTAAATTACATTTTTTGTCCTTTAAGTTAATTTTAGATGGACATGTATAACCCTAAATGGTCTATACAGATTCTTAGTGCTTTTAATGTTTTTTTTAATCTAATTTCGCACCCGTACACAGATTTGTTAGCTAGGTTGCATTAATGATGAGTGTGTTTTTCTCATAAAGATATAAAGACCATATATTAAAAAAAAGCAAGAGATAAACCACAAAATACATGTGAGTAATGTAGTGGTCTAGTGGTTTTTCACTTACACTAATTTCATATCATGCACACAGCTACTGTTAGTTTAAAGTGAACAATTTACTTCTTTTTTAATATAAATCAATGCATCCTTGTAGGCAACTATAGATATTAATTAATCTATTAAACTAATTGAGATTCATTTAAGAGTTTGAACACTCCCTTATGATGTTAGATTGAGACCTTAGTATGTTCATCCTTAAGGTTTCATGTTCTCCGTTTAAGAGTTTTCTCACTTTAGAATAGCTAATTAAATCCAAGAATATTTACTTTTATCAATCTTTCAACAAATTGTTCTCCGTTTGGGCATTTCTCATCCTTCATATATAACAACCAAATACGAAGGAAAGTACAGTGAAAGAATTAAACTTTGGGCAAAAATATTCGAATTTCTCTTTCATTGATATATTACATGTTCTTTGACTATATATTGAAGATAGGGATGTGGTTTTGTTTGTTTTGGAAACAAAGGCTGTTTCAAAATAGAATATGCAAAAGTAGGCAGGCAGCCAGGCACGTATGGTACGCGGAGTATTTTTTTTTTCTTCTTCTGAAAATCAAGTTTCATGTGTAGTTTTATTGTAACAACAATTTTTTTACTTTTAAAAAGTTGAATATAACATTTTTCATCATTTTTTAACACAATATTTTTATATTAGTTTTCTTAACAAGTACCCCAAGATACATTATTTAGCATTTCCCTTTAATATAAACAAATTTATGCCAAAAAGATGAATCATCAACTATCAATGTGATCAAAACAATCAGTGTTTCATTTTAACAAGCAAAAATTCATTAAGATGAGTAAAGGGGTACTCAAAACCTATTATAAAATTAGAGTATAAAACTCAGAAAATGGATTATTCCACCAAGAAAAAAAAAACACTAAATATTTTTCCCTTCTTTATTGATAAACCAAGGTAACGATAACCTATTCAAAACAATTAGTATAAAATACATTATGTGTTTATCTTTTACATGGGTTTTTTTATCTAAAAGTTTCTAACCAAGAGTTTACATTAATAAAAATTCGAATCAGGCTTAAATAGTTTCTTAACCGAAAGTAACTACCTAAATAATTTTATTTTATTTTTTAAAAATAACTACCTAAAGAATGCTCTTTTTTTTTATAGCTTTAGTGCATCAAAATTGGCACAGGAAAGTGTGGTAAGAACAAAATTGGACTATAAAAAAGTTTTCAAATATTCAATAGCCCCTATTTAGAAGATTTTATTCCAAGAATCAAAATATCATGCAATCGTTCAACATCGTGGTGGTACATGATCCACCTAATTGAGGCACGGGGAACTACCCTTAAAAAAATTCCAATCTCTACACTAAATTCTGAAGTGGGACTCACAAAGTACCATATGGGTCACATTAACTTTACATAGTTTCATGTGGTGGCAATGGTCAATTATTCTTTTTTATCTATAAGTCCATATATGAGTTTGTTTTGATATGTGAAAGTGAAGGGGTTGTGTTGTGGCCATCTCGATCCATGTGTGTGTAGCCAAAACCATGATAGACACTGAGCCGGTTAAAGGGACAAAGTTTCGTCTCCAAGGCATACATAATTCAAGTAGTTAAGTTGGCAATGCATGCATCTTTTATTTTAAAGATAAATATATTTTTGGTCCCTCTATTTTGTTAAAATTTAAATATATGAGAAAATATGCAATGGTGTTATATGAACTTGTATTCTAAGATACAATGAGAATCGCCTCACTTTTTAAGTCAATCGATGGCATCCACAGATAACATAATTTATTTTTCAAAATGCTTTTGAAAATCTGCTTGTGTTGTACAAATTCTTGGTTCATCGATCCTTTGGATCTTGAAAGCCTTGATATGGACGAAGTTTGGATTGAATCGATGTACACAAAAGTAGGATGAAAAAAATAAACATAATTTGTGAGTCCATTTTTATTGATTAAATAACTAAATATCAACATATATTTTCTATAAATGTGTTTATACTTGGGTGAAGAAGGAACATAAGTATCCATTTTACAAAATAGAAAATCTCGACCCTTTTAAACACATAAGTTCTCCGTCTACCAAATTTAAATGAGTTTTACCACATGCAACACTTTTTTCAACTTTTGAAGGGGATTCTTAGTTTCCCATGTCAACCTATACGTACGATACTTAAAGTCCTTGAAGGGGCACTTAAATAGCTTGAAGTAGAATCAGTTTTGTGTGATGAAATAATAGGAATCACCTCATCTTATAGAGGAGTTCTTGAAATCAAGAAGGCTTAATTCCACTTTTCCCCCCTATATTTTGCCAATTGTGCGATTTTGCACCCCATGTTTTTTTTTGAGCGATTTTGCACCCCAACATTTACCCCCTTTCTGATTTTGTAGCCCCTTCTGATTTTTTTGCTGATGTGTTGAATTTTTTGCTGATGTGTTGCCATGTGTGTTGCCATGTGTGTAATTTCATTTTTTAAAAAAATAAAAATTGAAAATAAAAATAAGCCTTCTCTTTTTTGTGTTTTTTTCAGTTTCAACAAAAAAAACAAAACATAGAATCATCAAAGTATGAATCAAATCCTATCCAGGAAAACAGCAAGCCAGAACCGCAAAATCGAACGGAACATAACCACTACTACAACAAGAAGATGACTAGCAACAATGGTAGAAGCATCAAAGTAGCAAAGGAAAATTCCTTCTTGGAAGCACCACTGGTAGGAAGTACGGAAGGAAGAGAACATTCCTCCCCATTGAAGAAGACTTTCGTGGGAAACCCGTCACCACCACGAACAACACTGATTCCAGGAGTAGTTTTCTTTGTGAATGAGATTACTGACTGTTGTTTCCCAGGCACCCTAGGATCTGTACGAGGGTTAGCTCCATTTGTTTCTCCAACAAGGTAGTTCAATCCCTCCAAACCTTGCATTATTATCGTGCTATTAACACCACCTATTTCTATGGCGCTTCTCCACCCTTTATTATAATCTGACAGTAAAATTAGTCTCACCCTTTATTAAAAAGATTGCCCCCACTCTCACCCTAATTTCAGAAGAAGGGGTGAACCAGAGAAAACACAATGAAGTTCAACCCTAGGGTTTCAAGCAGCCGTCGCAAGAGCCGCAAGGCACATTTCACCGCCCCATCAAGCGTCCGTCGTGTGTTGATGAGCGCACCTCTCTCCGGTGACCTCCGTTCAAAGTACAACGTGCGCTCTCTCCCCGTTCGTAAGGATGATGAAGTTCAGGTTGTGAGAGGAACCTTCAAGGGACGTGAAGGGAAGGTTGTTCAGGTTTATCGCAGGAAATGGGTGATTCATATTGAAAGGATTACACGTGAGAAGGTTAATGGTCAAACTGTGAATGTTGGTGTTAATCCTTCGAAGGTTGTGATTACCAAGATTCGTTTGGATAAAGATAGGAAAAGCTTGCTTGATCGTAAGGCCAAGGGTCGTGCTGCTGCTGATAAGGAAAAGGGTACCAAGTTTGCTCCTGAGGACATTATGCAAAACGTTGATTAGTTTAATCATATTATTACTGTTGGTGGTTTGAATATTTTGTGGTTTAGATCTGAATTATTTGCAGAATTTTGGGAAGTTTATGTTTTGTTTAATTTATGAAATGCTTGACATTATCACTGTTAAAGTTTGTTGATGTTCTGTTTTATTTATCTGTTTTTACTTTTAAAAAAAAAAAAAAAGAAGGCTTATTTTTATTTTCAATTTTTATTTTTTTAAAAAATGAAATTACACACATGGCAACACACATGGCAACACATCAGCAAAAAATTCAACACATCAGCAAAAAAATCAGAAGGGGCTACAAAATCAGAAAGGGGGTAAATGTTGGGGTGCAAAATCGCTCAAAAAAAAACATGGGGTGCAAAATCGCACAATTGGCAAAATATAGGGGGGAAAAGTGGAATTAAGCCAATCAAGAACTAGGGTTTTGCTGCTCCCTATCGATGATGTGAAGAGAGACATTATTCTTCCCCCTGAGTCAACAATTTTTATCTTAGGAGTTATTTTAGATGTTAATAATTTTATATTTGAGAAAATAAAAATGGATGGAAGACACCTTGTCAAAAATATTTTGTATCGTAGAGAAAATGATGTAACAATTTATTGTCATGGAACCATAATGTGATGATGGATATAATATGATTGATGAAAGTTATAACTTTATCACGTAAATCTTTAAGAACAAAGTGAGGATTCAGGAGTAGTGAAGGTTGTTGGAACAAAATTGGATGTGTGCAATGTCTCTGAAGTTTTGATGATAACAAAGTAATGAAGAATAACTGGATATGCTAATATATGTTTAAGTGTGCAGGACCATAGATTAAAATTTATCAAGGTCTGAACATATATGAGAGCATCAGAAACGCAAGAGAAGCTAAAAGATTTGGTAGAAGATTTGAAGAAAGATCAACCAGAAGTCAACTTTTGGATCAGAAGAAGAGTTGTACTCAGGGGCTGCTAAAAATCAAAATCTGAAGCATCAACGTCTGAAGGTCACCAGACTCTGCAGGTTATGAGACTCTGAAGGACACGTCAAATTTTGTCTTCTTCTGATGATGTCTATCAAACTCAGGTAGTACAGTTTGTCTTCTTCTGAATCACACGCTAAGTCAAATTCAAGGACAAAATGAATGAAACGGATAATTCTATTTGCAGCAATGGATTTCAAATGTCTTTTCAAACGACACTAATCATGTCAGGCAACATTCCAATGTCTTGGTTTATAGCTTCTCAAGGACTTTTAATGTCCTGACACTTCTCCAATGTTTCTCAAATCCTTGCCTATATAAGGAGCTGAAGACTTGAAGAAATTAACGAGACTCTGCAGTTTTTACAAGCACCCTTACTCTGTCAAAATCCATAACGCACAAACACTTAAGAATTTCTTACTAAGTTCAATATCTTAGAAATTCTAAGTTTTAAGAGTCTTGCTCTGTTTTGTAATTGTTTACACCTCTGATTGTATATCAAGTGTAAAATCAAACAATCTTTTATTTGATTAAGTTAGATTGTAAGAAGTTTCTTTCAATTGTGATTGAGCATTAGAAGTCTCTTGCTTGCATGCTTGAGCATTTGTAATCTTTAGTGATTATAGTGAAAATCCCTTGGAAGTGCAAGGGGACTGGACCGCTTCTGGTTTGTGGGAGAAACCAGTATAATTGCTTTGTGTCTACTCTCTCTCTCTCTCTGTTTGTATTTAATCCGCTGCATAACCAAAAATCTGACTCATACTCTGAACAAAACTTCATCTGACTCGGACTCTGATCAGTGAGCACTTTGAAAAAGTTTGAAAAAATCAACACAACTCAACCACCCTTCTTGTATTTTTCTCAACTTCAAAGATGAACAGAGAGAAGAGAGCTTATCTCTATAGATGAAATATGTGAATTAATTTGATAATATTTTCAACTAAAGTAATAAAGTTCGATAAAAACTTGAAAAAAAACAAGATAGATTGGGATAGATGAAAGTTTTTGAACGTGTTCCGCAAACGGTCAAACTAATGTTTATTGGTAATCTGCAAATGGTCTGCAATTATTTACTGATGCCCTAAAACACTTTATTTTATACTAGTACTTGGACCCGTGCGATGCACGGGAAGTTGATTATATCATTGACTTATAAATATGGTAGTTGAACATGAAATGTTATAATAATTGTTGTTTTGCATGAGTTATTGCTTCCAAAAGACAACAACACAAAAACAACAACAACAACAACAACAACCAAGCATTATTCCACTAAGTGGGTTGACTACATGGATCGAAATACGTCATATTGTTCTATCATAAACCATATTTAGATCCAACTCATTAATCTTTAAATCTTTCCTAATAGTTTCTATTATAGTTTTTCTAGGTCTTCTTATACCTCTTGTAATATTTTTATCCTTTATTTGGTCTACTCTTCTTACTACAGAATCTAAAGGTCTTTTCTCTACATGTCCAAACCACCTAAGTCTGTTTTCCACAATATTTTATACTATAGGTGCTACCTCAACTATCTCTATAATGTTGTCATTTCTAATCTTATTTCATCCAGTCTTACCACACACCCAACACAACATCCTCATCTCCGCTACACTTATTTTATTCTCGTGTTGGTTCTTGACCGTCCAACACTCTGTTCCATAAAACATCGTTGGTCTGGCAATTGTATGATATTTTTCCCTTCAACTTGAATGGTACTTTTGTATCACATAAAACACTTAAGGCTCTTCTCCATTTCAACCATCCAACTTGAATACGATGATTTACATCTGCTTTTATTTCTTCTTCAGTTTGTACTATGGACCCAAGATATTTAAACTATGTAACTTGTATGATATGATATCCAACTTTCATGTCTAAGGTAGAACTACTACACCTTTTGCTGAAATTACATTACATATATTCTGTCTTGCTTCTACTCATTCGAAAGTCATACTCTTCTAAGGCTTGTCTCCAAGTCTCTGACATCCCATTCAATTCCTCCTTCGATGCTTCTACGGCTTATCACATCAGAGAGATTGTTGGTAAGAATTATTTAAAATCTCTTGTTGACTCTATTACAATATAATAGATCCAAAAATACAGATAAATAAAAAAACAAATAATTAGCGAATGTAATTACCTCTTAAAGAACAATTTTCAAATTTATGCATGATAGTGAATTTAGGTTCAATTAGGTAAAATAGATATAAAATTACAATATTAACCCTACTTATAGCTCCAAAAGATTGGTTAAGAGACTTAAGAACTTTTATATATAAGATAAGATAGATAAAATCATTCTTTCAAAAAAGAATAAAAGGCAAAATATTAGGAAATTTGTAACAACTATTTGCAAAAAATTAGGAAATTAAGAAAAACAAAGAAATAGAAAAAAAAATTAGGAAGAATATTTGCAACAACTTTTTTAGCTCCAAAAATTTGTCTAAGAGACTTAAGAACTTTTATGTAGAATTACTGTTTGAATGTTGCATGTTAAATATTGAATATTTGTTTGAGGTTTTAGTAGAAGTAATTTTAATCTCATTTTCAACAAATGGATAATAAAGTATTTTCTTTGTAATTTTGGTCGCTACAACTATTTTTAGTTTAACTTCTTATTAAATTTAGTATTATTTAGTTATTTGACAAAAAAAAATAGCCCCATTGATATTGTATGTCCAGATCCGCCCCTGTGCTACCCCAACTACTCTACAATGTTATCATTTCTAATATTGTCCCATCTAGTCTTACCTTACATCCAACGCAACATCTCCATCTCCGCACACTTACTTTATTCTCGTGTTGGTTCTTAACTATCCAACACTCTGTTCCATAAAACATCGCTAGTCTGAAAAATGTCTGATATTTTTTCACTTAAACTTAAACTTAAACTGTACGTTTGTATCACATAAAACAACTGAGGCTCTTCTCTATTTCAACCATCCAACTTGAATACGATGATTTACATCTGCTTTTATTTCTTGGTCATTTTATACTATGAACCCAAGATTGTACGCGGTTTTGGAAACTTGGACACGAACATTGCTTTATTATTTGTCTCATACACCTATGGTTATTTTTTTTGGCTAAACCTTTGGCTACTTTGTATTGACATAGATTGCAGGCTGATTTCCTTATGTTGTTGTTTTTCTTGTTTCCGTTTTTATTTTTCCTCTTGGATCATGCGTCTGATCCTTAAGACTCTGAACATTCAGAGTCTAAACCTTCAGAACCTGGTAATCCTGAGTCTGAAGCTTCGCAGAGCGTCTGAAAGCTTTGCTCTGCAAACTCAGCTTCTGATTACTTTGCAGAGCAAAGCTTTCAGACGCTCTGCGAAGCTTCTGACTCAGGATTACCAGGTTCTGAAGGTTCAGACTCTGAATGTTCAGAGTCTGAAGGATCAGACGCAGAAGTTCGCAAAGCGGAGTCTAGGCGATGGCTAGGCGAAGATAGACAGTAGCAAAACTCTGCTACTTCGCAGAGCAAACTCCTGGTCGCTCTGCGACTGTAGCAGGACTTAGAATTTTTCTAAAAACGTGTTTCAATCTTAAAAACCTTGATACCCAACTGCCCATTGATCTTTGAAAACATGCCAGGGACTCATTTTTGAACTTTAAAACATGCTGTAATCAAGGATTAAACGGGATCAAACATAGTATCATAATTGGGGGAAAAACTATCCTTTTCTTATACCTTAGCAATTTTGTTGTGAATCTCACACAATAATGACCCATAGGGGAAATTGCTACTCTAAGGAACTCACCTATTACTTGCTGATCATTGACAGCTTCCTTGTGCCAAAACCTAGTTTGGTCTTACTCTTTCCTTAAGCTTCCATTTACTTGAAACTTTTCCCAAAACTTGCTTGCTTTCAGTTCAAGAGATCAAGGAAGAAAGACTGATGGATCAAGGCCGCTGATGCTGCTAACCGAATTCTAGAGAGAGAGGGAGAGAAAATCTGATTTAGTGAGAGAAGGAAATGGGGAAGAATGAAGAAAGTTTCAATCTTATCCCTATTTATGCCCCTTCCTCTCAAATTACCATTTTGTCCCTACTCACTCATAATTCCTCTGTTACTGATAAAAGTTACGTCTAAGCGGGATATTACAGTTTTGGTCTAGTCCCCCCTCTTGTATATACTTTTCTCTTTTTTTAATAAATTTTTTTGAGCTTGGCGGCATAGGATGGGGAGTCATCGGAGTACCAACCTAGTTGGGATGTCGTTGCTTCTCCTTGATGCCTGCCCATGCTCCTGGTTTATCAACAAAAAAAACCAAGATATGTAAACTGTGTAACTTGTATGCTATGATCTCCAACTTTCACCTCTAAGGTAGGACTACTTCACCTTTTGCTGAAATTACATTAAATATACTATGTCTTGATTCTACTTAGACGAAAGTCATACGCTTCTAAGACTTGTCTCTAAGTATCCAACACCTCATTCAATTCCTCTCTCGACTCTCCAATTAAGACTGCATCATCTGCAAAACGCATACTTCTCGGTGCTAGCTGTTGGATGTGTTTCCTACGTACATCCAAAACTAATGTAAAAAGATAAGAGATTAGGGTTGACCCTTGGTCCAATCCTTGTTATGAAAAAATCATTGATAATATTCCAAAAGACAAATAATAATATTATCACATCAGAGAGATTGTTTGTTGGATATTTGAGTGTTGGCTTCATGTTTGCTAAAATCAAATAGACAAACAATTTGTGGTTCAGAAGCTGAAATCTCAAGGTAATGTCATCAGAAGCTGAATTGGTTCATCAGAAGCTGAACTGGGTCTTCAGAAGCTGAACAGTGCTTCAGAAGCTGATGACTTCGCTCTGCGACGCCACTTTGCTCTGCGAAGTACTTCAGACGCACTGTTTAGACGCTGACTTTCGTTGACCTTCAGACGCTGACTTTCGTTGACCTTCAGACGCACTGTTCAGACGCTGACTTTCGTTGACCTTCAAAAGCTGTATTTCAGAAGCATGTTCAGAAGCTGGTTTCTGCGTTCAGAATTTGTGTCTTCAAGCTGTTAATTCTCTCGCATAATCTTTTGAAGATTTAATTGAAGATTTATCCAAGCTTCGTATTTTTGCGTGAAGATATTTGTTGAAGATTGGATTCAATTATTTGTGAATATATTTTCAAGGAAATCTTTGGAAAATATATTTCTGAATAATATGTGAGCTTCTATTTGCTTCTAAAGAATTCTGGGATTATATCTTTGAAGATTTGGTTCGAATTTATGGTGCTGCTGAAGATTATAAATAGAAGGCGTTGCTATTGATGAAATTGGATCAAAAACCAGAAGTTAGCATTGAAAGAGTCTTAGGTTTTTGAGTCTGTTAGTTGTGAGCTTCGTGCTCTGTCTTTTTGTACACCACTCAAGTGTTTAGAGTTGGTTGTTTTTATTGAGTTGTAATCACTCAAGGCTTTTAAGCAAGAGTGACTGTTTTATGTTTTGAAGAGTGTCTTCAACTTTGTTTGATTTGTTAAAGTCTGATAATCACTGGGGCAGTGATTGACTGAGGGAAGTGAGAGGGGTCTCAGGTCTAGGAGTTCCTAGGTTGAAATACCACGGGTAGTGATTAAGTGAGAAGGGGCTGTGAAACAGGGGCTGTTGTCATGGGGGTTGTGAAACAGGAGCTGTGTCATAGGACTTCGAATTGATACTATTTTAGTAGATTTCCTTCCTGGCTTGGTAGCCTCCAGATGTAGGTGAAGTTTGCACCGAACTGGGTTAACAAATCATCTGTGTTCTTTACTTTCTGTCCTTTTTATTACTGCTTCTGAACTGCTATTTTCATACTCTGTTTTACGGTTCAGAACCAGTCCTGCCAGGAATTTCATTGTTGATAAGAATTATTTAAATTCTCTTGTTGACTTCATTACAATATAATAGATAAAAAAATAGAGATAAATAAAAAAAACAAATACATCAACGAATGTAATTATCTCATAAAAAACAATTTTCAAATTTATGCATGATAGTAAATTTAGGTTCAATTAGTTAAAAGAGATATAAAATTAAAATATTAAAACTATTTTTGACTCCAAAGATTGTTTAAGAGACTTGACAACTTTTGTACATAAGATAAGATAATAAATTTAGGTTCAATTAGTTAAAATAGATATAAAATTACAATATTAACGTTATTTTTGGCTCCAAAAGTTGTTTATGAAACTTAACATCTTTTATATATAAGATAGTGGAAAAATAATAGGGAATTTACGTTCAATAAGCTAAATAGAAAATATAGGTTCAATTAGTTAATATAGATATAGAATTACAATATTTACCCTATTTATGGCTAAAAAAATTGGTTAACAGACTTAAGAACTTTTATATATAGGATAAAATGTGTAAGATCATTCTTTCGCAAAAGAATACAAGGCAAAAAATTAGGAAATTTGTAACAATTATCTTGCCTCCAAAAATTTGCTTAAGAGACTTAAGAACTTTTATATATAAGATAAGATGAGATCATTTTTTAAAAAACAAAAAGAAACAAAAAATTATGAAAAAGATTAGCAACAACTTTTTTGGCTCCAAAAAGTTGGTTAAGCGACTTAAGAACTTGTATCTATAAGATAAGATATGCGATCATTTTCTTAAAAAATAAAGAAAGAGAAAAAAAATTAGGAAGAATATTTGCAACAACTTTTTTGCCTCCAAAAGTTTTTTTTTGTTGAAAGAAATATTTTTTGCCTCCAAAAAGTTGTCTAAGAGACTTTAATGTATACTTAAGTTTATATAATATGGGTTGTTAATTGGATTTTTTCATGTTATTAATATATTAGGCCTATAATATTAACACACTAAATAGTGATAGTAGTGTTAGTGTATAGATTATTTTTTTTACGCATGCTAATTGTTATATTTACTCCAACTAAGTAATTGGTTTATAATTATTACTATTATTTGTGTTTAATTGATTTTTACAATAAAATAATTAATAATCATATAAATAATTCAAATATTTGTTTTATTTTAATTATCAGTGTAAAAGATTTCATTATTAACAAGGATTCATAAATGTTAAATGAGGTAAATTATGTTAGTCTAACTATAAAAAATTTCAATTTATTATATTTGTGTGAATTAATGATGGTCGGATTTAGGCAAGTGTACCAAATCATTTACCAAGTAAAAGTGATAAGTAAAGTATCATATCCACATGGATTATCGTTCCAACCAGACAATTCACGTTACTTATTTGGGAACATAAAATAGTAAATAAAAGATAAATGGGGGTTTTGCAATTTATTCTGTTTGCAACATAGCAGAAGTTTAGGAGTTAACCTGTTTTTAATTGCACAATGTTAGTAGCGGTTAGGGTTCTTCAAATCCCCTCTATTAATTTGTTGGATTGAATTAATGGTCAAACATTATTCATATTTGGTTTTTATTTTTATGTTTTCTTTTTAAGTGATGAGTTCGTGGGGTTTTAATTGCTACCAGTTGTCAAGTTGTACCTACTGATCACACGGATTTGTACGCGTGGGCCCTTACTCTCTCAGAGGTTTGGTTTATTCCCCTCCAGCTTTCGAGTTGCAACCTTACACCGGAGTTTCTACACGGGTTAGTGTTTAGGGTCGTCAATCATGTACTTTCACGTGTAGAGGTACGTGTGAGTTCTTACTCTCTTAGAGGTGTTTGAAACAGTGATGGATACTAGGGTTCCTAAACTCTCTATGTCTTAAAGGTTCCCTCATCTATTGAATCTTAGAAGGACATCAACATATTCTCCCTCTCGGTAGTTCTACAAACAGACAACCCTATCTCGTCTACCTTACCGATGCCCAAAGATTTGTAAGAAGTGTAATTCTCGTTCTCGCAGGATAAATGTTCTACACAATGTCTGAGACAATGTGTACGACAAGTACAGTAGAATAACAAACAAACATAAATAAAGTAAAGTGTGATAAAGAAGAACACAAGAGAATTGACAACCCAGTTCGGTGCAACGTCACCTACATCTTGGGGGCATCCACCCAAGAAAGGAAATTCACTCTCAATAGTATTAGTTTCTAGTCTTATGTGAACAAACCTTGTTCACTGCCTCTTCACTTAATACTACCCGTGTATTTCTATCTAGGACTCTCCCTAAATATGAGAAACCTCTCCCACTTTCTCTCAATCACTATCCCCAATGATTGACTCAATCACGGTTACAATAAAGTAGGAGAACAACTCCAATACACAAACTAACTTGCTAGATACACTAGAGTGGTATACAAAACACAAACTATAACTCAACTAAAACAAATCATCTCTAAGGCTTTGATAATCAATGACGGCACATAGAGAGGTATACAAAATAAAACACGAAACCCTAATGACTCAATTCTTTAATGTTGATTTCGTGAGTAGTGGCTATGGTTGAGTCTCCTTATATAGCCATTGTTCTGCATGAATTTTTTCTTCAATGGGCTAAACAAATCCGTTGTCCATAATTATATTTTCAGCAACAATCTTCTAGAAGCCCAAAATATATTTGTCCCAAATCTATTTTGAAAATAACTTCAAACACACGACAACTTAAACCGACATCAAGAAAACTTCTAGAAACACACACTTTTTGGAGCACAAGTAACATATCCGAAGCTTCTGGAAATATATGCGAACACCATTACTCTAAAGAATGCGAAATGCGGCCACCGCCTTGACTCAAGATGTTGTACTACATGCTAGAACATTGTGTACCACATCTTGTCTGAACGTATTGTTTTAACAAAATGAAACCAATCAACATTCAAAAACACAACAATCTCCCCCTTTGGCAAATTTTGGCTAAAACAATCTTCAACAAAAAATATGTGTGTAGGAGGGAAAAACTCTTCAAAACTTCCTCAGTTTAAAAAATTCTTCAGATAGAAGCATACACATAGTATCTTAAAAAAATCATCTTCAAAAGAAATCTTCAAAAAATTTCAGAGAAACACAAGCAACGGAATTGAGAAAGAGTAACACAACCAGAATTCTGCTACACACTTCAACACAACACCATAGAAGAAAAAACACCACGAACACAACCAGCTTCAACCTTACTAGGCATATACCATAACAGCTTCCAGCAGATAACATAAAAGTCATAAGTCATAACACAAACATATACTACTCCCCTCTGTTAGCAGAATTTGGCAAAGGTAGAAGGAAAAACAACCATTGTACGAGATTATTATAGGCTAGAATAAAGAAAAATATCCCAAGAGTCAGTGGCGAAACCAAATTTTTATTTATGGAGGGGCCATATTTTTAAGATATAAATATATATTGTGACAAAAATAATTACAATTAAAGTTGTAGTCAAGTGGTTCGTTTGTTTTTATGTTGCTCCCCTAACCATGGTTCGAGGACCTAACGCTGGAAGGTGAGGCGCTTAACCGCTTTGTCAAAGTGTAAAGACATAATTTGTAAATCAATCGTTAATATATATATATATATATATATATATATATATATATATAACATAACATTTAGTTAAAAATGTGTATATATACCTATTAAAAATGAATTTTTTAAAACTTTGGGGAGGTTTTCATGATTTGCATGATTTCTTCTTGAATTACATCAAAATTAAAATCTATCACCAGTTTTGTCGATTTGTATGATTTCTTCTTGAATTACATCAAAACACCCTAAAATTGCTATGTTTCGGGAAAAAAATAGAATTACATGACTCAAATAAAAAACATTACAAATATCCTCAAAACCATAAGCAATTGTTGTAATAGTACTCTCTTTTGAATTAAAACTATATAAGAATAACTGAAAAAGATGCTAAGAATAACGTAAGATGATCTGTCATAAATTAACATATTCAATAAAAAAATTAAATGTAATTCTAGTGTGTGCTTGACATAAGTCAACACACTAGTATTAATTAAATTCATAAAAAATTAATTAAAATGAGAAATCCAAGCTGCCTTTCTTATGTTTTGAGCTGATTTATGGAAATGTTTTTAATAAAGAAGGGGAAAAGGTTTTATCTAAAAATAAATAAAAGGAGGTCTTGTGAGCTTAGCTTGAGACAATGCATTGGGCCGGAATTTGAACTTTGAATATTCTATTTATTGATTTTTAATCGTTATACTATTTGATATAAAAAAATTAAGTGCAATAGTGATACATAAAGAAAACGAGGGAAAATTCAAAAACCAAAATTCATTCAATTGGTTTCCACATTCAGAATTGAGAACCTTTCACTTTAACTCGCCACCACCACTATCATGTACTTTTCTCCCTCTCTCTACTCTGCATCGTTTGAATTGTTTTTGCAGAATTCAAAATTTTTTCTTTGTTTGAATTTGTTGTTTGATGATGGATATAAAAAATAAGGTAGATGAAACCATTTGACTTGTTTCAGGATTTACAATCATGCAATTAAATATATGACCATATAAATCTTTACATTAACCGGCATTGACTGTATTTTATTAAAAATAAAACAACGACGTATTTACAATCATACAATTGTGTCCTTTTTGTGTTCATACAACTTTTATGAATTTCATATATGATCATACAATTTCAATATAATCAAATTCATATAATATTTGTGTATTTCACAATTAAATATACGATCATATAAATCTTTACATTAATCGACAATATGACTAGTTAAGACACAACAATATCGTTATAAAATATGGGTCATTGTTATTACTTTTTGTTGTCAATATTGTTATAAGTTGCTACAATGTTTCAATTTTACTTATTTCAAAGCAATCTTGAAATTTTAAATATATTTATCAAGGTATAATGTGTACAAATTTTTAGCTTATTTATGTCATGAATATTTCCATGTGTTTTATAGCATGTAATAAATAAAAGTTTTAGCTTACAACAAACAACAACATAGTATTTTAAATTTTATCTTACAATAAACAATAAACAACAATGGATATTTTTAGCTTACAACAAATAAAAATTAAGACCAATTGTTGAACAACTCGAGCGACCACCAATTAGTTAACTACTGTTGGAAGCGAGGAAGCGAACAACAGTTAACTGTTTTGGGGAATATTTTAGTATTTTTGGGATGTTAAAACGCAAAATCCAATTTTGATTGAGACAAGTAAATTTCAGTTGCATAACAATTACAAATTAACGGACCCGTGTGAATGCAGAGTCTTTTACTAGTTATGAGTTAAGCGTATTGTCAATAAAAGCTTAAAATAAAAGTACAGTTAATTTAGTTCAGATGCAACCATTGCATCAGTCTTGTCCTCCTTCATGAATAGAACATTGAACATAACATACATATATAAGTGGAATGTTTACTTAATGTCTTAATAAACACTTAAATGTAAGCATTAATAAAAGCCCATTATTATACCTAAAAGCAGAAGCGGTTTTGTGGTCAAAATCAGAAATAGCGACTCCAACGAATTTTTCACCAACATCTAGACTCATCAATCGTCCAGGTTCTTGAATAGTTGTTTTACTTAAATTTTGAAACATCTATATCTGTTTCAAAAACCTCATCTCCTAAATTTAAACAACAAATTGAAAGACTGGCCTATTTAATCGAATCCTTTCGGTAAACAAATGATGCAGAGAACAAATTGAAACATTTAATCGAATTCTTTTTTAGTAAACAAACTGATGTAGAGTAGAGAAAGAAAGAGGTAGAGTAGAGAGAGACCTGACAGTGCTGAAATGGAAGATGAAACATTTAATTGAATCATTTTTTTCCAGTAAACAAACTGATGTAGAGTAGAGAGAGGGGTAGAGTAGAGAGAGATCTGACGGTGCTGAAATGGAACTTGAAACATTTAATCAAATTCTTTTTTCAGTAAACAAACTATGCAGAGTAGAGAGACCCGACAGTGCTGAAATGGAAGGAAATTTAGGTTTTTTTATATTTAGAATAAAACAAATTTATCAAGGTACAATGTGTACAATTTTTTAGCTTATTTATGTCATAATTACTAATATGTGCTTATAGCATGTAATAAATAAAAAATTTAGTTTATAATAAACGAAAACTTAGTATTTTAATTTTTATCTTACAATAAATATTTTTAGCTTACAAAAAATAAAAATTAAGATCAATTGTTAAACAACTCAAGATTATACATATTTTGCAAATACTGAATTTTGTCATTGACACACTTAGGCTGAGAGAAACAGTAATGACTTTCAAATAAAAGAATACATATTTCAAAACCTCCATTATCAGGTATTTTTCTCCCTCTCTTTACTCTGCATCGTATGAATCATTTTCGCAAAATTCATAATCTTTTTCTTTGTTTGAATTTTTCGTTTGTTGCTGGATATATGAAATGAGGCAGATGAAACCATTTAACAGGCAATGATCATATTTTATTAAAAAAACAAAGACGTATTTACAGTGATACAATTGTGTCTTTTTGTGTTCATACAATGTTTATGAATTTCATATATGATCATACAATTTCAGTATAATCAAATTCATATAATATTTGTGTATTTCACGGTTAAATACATGACCATATAATCTTTACAATTTGTATATATAAATAAATGGTTATAATCAAGAGAAACACAAAAATTAATTTACAAACCGCAGAATCAATATACATTTAATTATAACTTTTCAAAGATGTTTCAAAAGTCATAACCAATTATCAAAAACTGATACAATCAATTATACCATGAAGATTTACGCGAAAGCACTATTTGAGAAAAAACATGCACATGATAAAAATATTTTCAAGGTAATGATAATTATGCAATTTCAAAAACAATTATAATTTTTCTTGTCGTACACTAAAATTTAGATGATAAAAAATATTACTATGCGACAATAAAGGAAAATCATATTGGCTAATAATTGTATTCTCAACATTTAAGTTGATGATCGTCGTTTTATAAAAGTAAATTTTTGTTAAATCCACTGAGTGGGTGTTTGATTGCACGTTGAAATGTGGTAGACGTACGTTTGGAATTCTAAACGTGAGTTTGCTTTACTAAATATGTGTTTGAGTGTTTTTTGAAAAATTCATCTGACCTTCAAAATCAATTCCAATAGAAGCAAGGAATATTGATTCTTCCCTATTGCCCTTGTATATTTTTCAGTTATTACCTTTTCGTGATTCTTTTGTTGTTAGAAATGGGTTTTATTTAACGCATACACCCTCTTCTTTTTACCGGCAATGATAACAAAATGTTTCTATACTTTGTAAATTAGTGCATCAACGCTATTGTCTAATTATTTTTCCAATATTGACATTATGTTGTTGCCTTTAAATATTTGTATTTGTTATATTTTAAAACGATTATAACATAACCTTTCAAAAGAAAACAAAATCAATTAAATAATTAAATTAATAATCTATGACTAATTTTTTCAAAATCATTTATAAATTATGAAATTTATTTATTTTTGTAAACAAAATGAGTAAATTTATTAATACAACATAAATTTAATTTATGATATAAAATAGAAATGAAATCTAATTTTAATTACACATACCTATTTCGGTAATTATACACCCAAAATCAATTTTGATTCAAATTATCCAAACAACATGAATTGATAAGAATCACTTTTGCTTTAATATATCCAAACATAAATCAATTAAGTTCAACTCACTTTTAGACAAAATCAATTCTCGTCACCGCAGAACCAAACACACACTGACTACGGTGCTCGATATGACTCACGACTACTAACAAGTAAATTTGCAAGGAATATGAAATCACCCAAGACACTTTTTAATAAATGAAGCTAAGGAAAAAATCTTGTTGTTAAAACGAGTAAATGTCTCAACAAATTTTTTTTACCGTATTTGATGAATAAATTAAAACTAAGTCCTTATAAACAAATGATATTTTCTTCTTTAGTGTCTATTTTTACATGAAATACATGTAGAAAGAACACTAATGAGACAACAAAAAAAGATAAATTTCATAAAAGTAAAAAGAAAACACTGGTAAATTAATAGTTTTGAGAAATAGAGATGATGTAAAAAGAAATAAAGTTGGAGACTAATATTACCATGCTCCCTGAACTTACACCATTAGGAAGTCTTACTCCGGTATGATCAGAACTATCTTCTTGTTAACGAAATCCTAATACCCCTATCAAATACCAATATATAAGCAGATGATTTTAACGTAATTAATTAGCTCTATATACAACCTAGAATGTAAACAAATTTATATATTTCAGAGTCCGTTGCAAATAAAGAGGGTCTACTCGATACATCTATGAAAAATAGATTTTTAACGGGTCTTAGAAACAACTTTCCTTTCAATAAGTCTCTCAATTTTTTTTATGAATTTCATATATGATTATACAATTTTAATACAATAAAATTCATATAATATATTTGTGTATTTCAGAATTAAATATATGACCATATAAATTAACTGCCAATACGATTAGTTAAGACACAACAACAACATTATAAATATCAGTCTTTGTTATTATTTTATATGCCAATATTGTTATAAGTTGTTGTAATGTTTAAAATTTATTTATTTCAAAGCAATTTTGAAATTTTGAAATATATTTATCAAAGTATAATGTGTACAAATTTTTAGATTATTTATGTCATGAATATTTCTATGTGTTCTATAGCATGTAATGCATGACCCCGATTCCCGAGACTACTAATTAAGCGAAAAATCATGCAACACAACTAATCGGAATCTAACAAATCACCAAATAACTCATACAAATTTCTCATAAAGAACATCTCATCAACAATCATCACAACACAACGGAAATAAATCATCACAACATAATAATCATCTCGGATCGCAACATCAATATCTCAAATAAATACATCCTCATAAAATTCAACAAGAAAATAAATCCCGGACTCCTAGATCAAAACACCTAATCTAGACATCCTCGGAAAATAAAAGCGACATAAACGGAGAATAGGCGTGTCATCCCCAACACAACTCACCGAGCGCTACTCCTCAACCTGAAAGTCTACATGCACAAGGGTTGAACCCACGGATGAGGCGACAATAAAGCCACTAGAGGGTAAGATATACATTCAACAAAGGAGTATAATAAACACACATAAGTTTCAGGCAAAACATCACTTAACACTTAAATACCTGTCGCGGTGATTTTCGGATGTCCAGCTATTTATTAGCGTTGACTCACAAAATTAAGATTCACCACCGAGCTTTTATTTTTTCCAAGGAAAAGGGGAAAAGTTCGAATAAACTCTAAATTTTTAGAGATTAAAGGTTCGGGGGTTGGTAACGTAAAGGGAAGGTATTAACACCCTAAACGTTTATAGTACTCTATAGGAACCTCTTGCTTTTTTTTTTTTTTTTGCGCTCAAAGAAATTGTTATTTGCTTGTGAAAAATGTTAGTGCGACAATTATAAAAAGAAAATATGTTTTTTTTTTAGGTTTTTGATTTGGAAAGACAAAGTCTTTTGCCTACGTACCCGAGCGGGATCAAAATCACGTAGTTCGGGGTAAAAAGTCGAGTGATTTGTTGATTGATTTTAATTTTTGAAAATGGTTTGTTAAAAGATAAAGAGCCAAAATGGTGAAAATAAAGTTGATTTAGTTGATGTTGCTTTAAAGAAATAAAGCCTAAATATGATTAACATTGATTGAAACTTTGTTAAGGAAATGAAGATAGAATGGGATTGATAAAGATCAAAGTTTTTTATAAAAAGGAACACCTTTTTTGAAATTGTTATTTTTTGATTATGTGAATATTTTTTATTGATTTTTTGATTTAATCTAAAAAAAACCTAAAATTAAAATGACGATAAAACTAACGTGCGAGAAATTCGTCGAGACACTTGATCAAAACAAATCCTTTTTCCTTGGAAAATAAACTAAACTATTCTGCATAAAAATGAATACAATGCATATTCTTATTTATATCTTTACATTTATTCCTAAAGTACATTCTAAAAGCATAAATAAATAGATAAAATGACAAATAAAATAAAATGCATGAGATGATGATAGATATGAATAAATAAGATGCTAAAAATAAAGAGACAATAAAAAGAAATTAAAAAAAAACGCAAAGGAAAATAAATGAAATAACAGGGGGTGCAGAAAATAAAATGGGGGGTGCAGGAAGCAAAAAAGAACATATTTGGGTTAAATGGGCCCAAAAAGGTTGGGCCAACAGGGTTAAACCTGGGCCGTCTGATTTAATTCGAGGGCCTTGATCTGATCACGGGGAGGCGCATTAACGGTCGTCTGATTTAGATCAGAGGGCCTGGGAGGTGAGGGTGCACGCTAAGGCGTGCACCGGCATCCACATAATTAGGGAGGGGTATAAATATCTCATCCCTTCACAAAAACCTCACTTTTCTCTTTTACTTCTCTCTCTACCCTTCTCTCTTCTCTCCTCTCTCTCTAAACCTCCGGGCGGAGGGATTTTCGACGACGGCCGGCGCGGTGGCCGCCCGACCAAGGTAGTAGCGGCGCCGCCGCGCCGGAGTGAAAAATTCTTATTTTTTTAATTTTTCTTCACCCTTTCTAATCTTTTTCCCCTTCTCTTTTCATTTCTTCTCTTAAAATTTTCAAAAAAAGTATACAGAGCCCTAGATCTAAAAAATAAAAAAATGGTATACCTTTTGTGCTTTTTTGTTTGTGTTTGATGGAGGAAAAAAAAGGAGTGGGTTGTTTAGGTTTTGTGTTGGTGGTGGCGTGGTGGTTGTGTGGTGGTTATGTTGTTTTGTGTTGTTGTGGTTGTTTCAGTTTTGTATTGTGTACGTTGCTGGTTTTTTCTCTATTGTTACTTTTGATAACAATTTCCTCCTCCCATTGTCTTTGATCTTGGTTCCAATATATAGGCACCATTGGTGTATCCTTATATCCATTGGCTTAATTGCATTCTGGTTTATTGTGTGTGTTTGGCAAAAGTTTTGGTTAACAATGATTAAAAAGGGAAGAAAGTGATTTTGCCTTGTGAATTTGGTGAAGGTTGGAAAATGGGATTTGCTGCAAAACGGTAGCAAGAGGGGCGCCCCTCTGTGTGCCGATTGCTTTTCAAATTTTTTTTACTTTTTGTAATTTTGAATTTAAAAAAAAATTAAAAATAATAAAAGAAAAGTAAATTATACTAATAATAATAATAATAACAAAAAACATAATAACAATAATAATTATTAAAATGAGAATAAAAGTAAAGACTAAAAATAAAATAGAATAAATAAAAATAAAAAGTGGGCCTAAAACGAACAAAAAATGAGGTATTTTAAAATACCTCTCTGCCGAAATTTTCCTCGAAAGGACAAAAAGTTTCGGGCCAAAAGACATATAAAATGGAATCTTAGGTCAAAAATTGGGGTATGACAATATTCATCAATACAAAAAGCATGGTTATTACTCATGCATAATTCACAAATCATAGTATACCTTCATCATTATATAATTACCAACTTGATTATACATCATCAACAATTAAATCACAATTTCAAATATAAATCACCATCAACACAATTATGAATCATTCCATAATTTTCCCACACCAACAATTAACATGCATTTACCACATAAATGCACAAGTTCACACCAAAACATTACCAAGCACGACTTATGTGAATGTAATACGCCTAATATGACTCTACATGCATGTGGTACCATAGTGATCTTAAATCACCCACCAATTTATTCTTGATCTTAAATCAAGCACCGAAGTTTATTCTCGATCTTAAACCGAACACCAAAGTTTATTCTTGATCTTAAATCAAGCACCAATGTTTATTCTTGATCTTAAATCAAGTATCAATAACTGACTATGAATGCATGTAATGTTTACGTAAAGACTCGACAATGCACATCACAAAAAGTCATGATCTTAAATCATGCTACATTTCATCACCAGTTTATTTGCATTATCAAATCAATACATTCCACACAAAACATATCAACACCACATCACCATTTAAATCACAACCATAAAGCAATAAGTCACATCCAGCATCATTCACTTCATATCAATGCATTTCACCAAGTTTAATCATAAACACATCATTCTCGCATTTATTCACCATAAATCACATTGTAACACCCATAATAAGATTGCCTAGGATCTTATACGAGTATTAAAATTTCGTACTGGATACATTAATTTACAATATAAAAGTTCATACAAATATTACAACACATTGTAATATTACATCCAAAGTTAATACAATTCTCTTGTTACATGTACATCGAGTACCACAACATATAATACAATCAAACTTTAAACAAATAACATCAGCACGATCAGTCCGTAGCCTTCTCCTTACCCTTGTTGCGTGCTGATTGCGATCCTGCCTGTGAACCTGCACCAGAAGGAATGGGATGAGACATAATGTCTCAGTGAGCTCTACCCAACCTACTGTTTGGCAACCACAGGGAACCTAGGGTCGCCATGCCTACCTTGGCAATTTGGGGAATTCTAGAATCGCCAAGTCTTTAAACCTGCCTATAACTTTAACTATAATCTTCCTGTAACTATAACTGTAACTATGACTGTATAACATAAAGCAGTTAAAGTGTTTTATGTTAGCTGTTAGCGTTGAACAAACAATTATCTGAGTTCATTTTACGGAGGGCACCCCGGGTGGAGCAACCCCGAGATACGTCTCCCTATGACCCGATGAAACTCCTGACAATCAGGCTAGCACCGGACTCCCTATGAAATTGCATGTGGATAACCCTCTCGGAGAAATCCCATCCGGCGTATCCCGGAGTCTGCTGAACACGCCTATGACTTTGAATTATTATTATACTTTGACTTTGATAAAAGAGTGTATAAACAATATACATGTCTATGACTTTGATCATGCAAACATTTCCTATAATCCTTAACCTTTGACATGGGGTACGTGGCTTATCGTTCTCATAAGCCTACTATGACTGTTAAGCATTTCCTATTACATTATATCCTTAAGTGGATAAACTACGAATTGGTCTTCAACCTATAACTCTCATTTCCTAACAAGGAACTCAACGTAACACTATCATATGCCGTCTTAGGCTTGTCTATTCCTTTAACCTTTATACTCATCATGCGTTGCTAATCCCGTGTTCATTTTATTCCGTATACGTTATATGCCCTCGAATATGCCCACAATGGTGTTTTTCTCATAAAATAAGGTTTTCATTGAAAAAGGTTATTAAAAGCCTTGCCTAACACATACACAGTGCACAGAACGAAGCAGAACAGCCTTGAAATGTCTATTCAACTTCGCTCTGCGAAGTCTACTTCGCTTTGCGAAGGTAGGCAGTGATGCCTCGCCAAACAGTAACCCTGAGTTCGCACTGCGAACGTGTCAGCACAGGAATGGCTCAAAACTTGCTTCTTTTCACCATTTTTAACATAATAAGGCATACCCAAGCATCATAACAGTATAAAGAACGAATTACAACTAG
The DNA here is from genome assembly GCA_018208015.1 of Medicago ruthenica. Taxonomy (NCBI): domain Eukaryota; kingdom Viridiplantae; phylum Streptophyta; class Magnoliopsida; order Fabales; family Fabaceae; genus Medicago; species Medicago ruthenica. The sequence goes on along the minus strand of CM031377.1, from coordinate 89,116,142 downwards.
AAATTGAATGATTAACATGTGATTGAACAAGGAATTAGCAAACACAAGGAATTAGGGTAAAAACTCTAAAACTCTATAACTTACCCATGATGCAAAACACATGAAAACCACTCTAAGAGGGTTCTAACAACCCAAGAGAGCTCACCTATTTTCTGGTATAAGCTGGTCAAGTTCCAACTCTAGCTTTCACTTGTGAAATCCCCTTTCTCCTTGGTTTTCTATAACTTCCTCTTACTCCAAAATTCCATAACAAGCTTGCTTGAGATACAAGGGTTTAATGAAGGAGTTACTACTTAAAGAGGTGATGATTTGATGAGATGATCAAGGTGAGGGTGGGGGACGAAAATGGAAGAAGAATGGGAGAGGAATTTTCAGATTTTGTGTAAAAGGAAAAATGAGTAAAAACCTTATAAATTTTCATATTTATCCTTTAAGCTTCTTCCCCCTTTATTACAGTTTTGCCACTCCATCCATTTAAAATCCTATAACTCTGATACATGCCTTGCTTAAGCGGGATATTACACTCTACCCCCCTTAAGGAAATTTCGTCCTCGAAATTTAGAAATTACCTGTAAAGAGATGTGGATAACTTTCCTGCATCTCCGATTCCAATTCCCATGTAGCTTCACCATAAGGAGAACCTTTCCATAACACTTTGACAATCGGGATCTCTTTGTTCCTCAACGCTTTGACATCACGTTCAATTATCCGTTCCGGTTCGGGCCGAAAAGTCAAATCCGACCTCAAGTCGATAGATTCTAACTCTACTGGTTGGTGAGGATCAGGAATAAACTTCCTTAACTATGAAACATGGAAAACATCATGTAATCCCGACATCGCCGGTGGCAGAGCCAACTGGTAAGCTGCTGGTCCGACTCGTTTAAGTATCTCAAATGGCCCAATAAATCTTGGACTCAATTTCTTAGTCCTGAAAACACCTCGTAGTCCTAGCTTAGGGGTAACTTTCAGAAAAACATGATCTCCCACTTCGAATTCTAGAGGTCTTCGCCTCTTGTCCGCATAACTCTTCTGTCGACTTTGAGCAGTTCTAATCTTATCTTGAATGGATTTAATCTTTAAAGTGGTTTCCTGGATAATCTCAGGTCCCAAAATACTTTTATCTCCAACCTCTGACCAACAAAGCGGTGTCCTACACCTCCTGCCATACAGTGCCTCATATGGCGCCATCCCGATGCTAGAATGGTAACTGTTATTATAAGAAAATTCAATCAACGGCAAATGGTGATTCCAATTTCCTCCATCCTCTAAAATGCATGCACGTAACATATCTTCCAATGTCTGTATAGTTCTCTCCGATTGTCCATCTGTTTGAGGATGATGAGACGTACTCAACTTTAACCTTGTTCCCAAAGCCTTCTGAAAAGCTTTCCAAAAGTGAGAAGTGAAGATAGGATCTCTATCTGACACAATGCTGGTTGGAACACCATGAAGTTTCACAATCTCCGCTATGAACAATTCTGCATACTGAGCAGCCCTGTAAGTAGTCCTAACCGGTAAGAAGTGTGCAGACTTAGTTAACCGATCGACAACTACCCAAATTGAATCATGTCCCCGTTGAGTCCGAGGTAACCCTGTCACAAAATCCATAGAGATTTCTTCCCATTTCCACTGAGGGATTTCCAATGGCACAAGCATCCCTGCAGGTCTCTGATGTTCTATCTTAACTTGTTGACACACAATACAACGTGAAACAAATTCTGCAATATCGGTCTTCATTCCCGGCCACCAATAATCTTTCTTTAAATCTTGGTACATTTTAGTGGTACCTGGGTGAATACTGAAACTACTCTTGTGTGCTTCTTCCAAAATCAACCTTTTCAAATTAGCATCATTAGGAACACAAACTCTATCTTCAAACAACAGAGTACCATCAGACGCCTTTGAAAATTCGGAATGTCCAATCCTCCTCTGAAGTTCCATATCTAATTCCTGAGCTTGTGTGATTCTGGACCGCAAATCACAGGAAACATCTAATCTTTGCAACCAAGTGCCATTACCCATCTCAGTAACACTGAGGTTCAGGTCTCTAAATTTCTCATACAGCCCACAAGTGTGCATCAGCACTTCTGCTCTAATCAAAGATTTCCTGCTTAAGGCATCAGCCACAACATTCGCCTTCCCCGGGTGATACTTTAACTCAAAATCAAAATCCTTTAAATATTCCATCCATCTTCTCTGTCTCATATTCAATTCCCGTTGATCGAACAAATACTTTAAACTTTTATGGTCACTGAACAAGTCGAATTGTGCTCCATATAAATGGTGTCTCCATACTTTCAGAGCAAAAACTATTGCTGCCAATTCGAGGTCATGAGTGGGGTAATTCTCCTCATGAGATTTAAGCTGCCGAGAAGCATAAGCTATAACATTACCTTCTTGCATGAGCACACTGCCTAGTCCTTTAGAGGACGCATCACAATAAACCACATATTTCTTTTCAGGGTCAGGTATTGCTAAAACTGGAGCCTTGGATAATTTCTTTCTCAAAGTCCGGAAACTTTTCTCACAATCTTCGTCCCAAACGAACGGCACATCTTTCCTTGTGAGGCGTGTCAATGGCAAAGCAATCTGTGAAAATCTCATAATAAATCTCCGGTAGTAACCTGCTAAACCCAGGAAACTCCGAACTTCTGTTACATTTGTTGGTCTGGCCCAATTAAGGACAGCTTCAACCTTTGATGAGTCAACTGACACTCCTCCTTTAGAAATAACATGCCCCAAAAACTGGATTTCCGATAACCAAAATTCACATTTGGTGAATTTTGCATATAACTGATTTTCTCTGAGAATGTCCAAAACAATCCTCAGATGTTGAGCATGTTCCTGTGAGTCCTTCGAATAAATCAAAATATCATCTATGAAGATTACAACAAACTGATCCAGGTAAGGCTGGAATATTCTATTCATATAATCCATGAACACTGCTGGAGCATTAGTCACTCCAAACGGCATAACCAGAAATTCATAATGTCCGTAACGTGTTCTGAACGCCGTCTTGGACACATCTGACGATTTGATACGAATCTGGTGGTATCCTGATCTGAGATCAATCTTTGAAAACACTGCAGCTCCTTTGAGTTGATCCAAAAGATCATCTATTCTCGGTAACGGATACTTGTTCTTAATAGTTACTTTATTCAACCGACGGTAGTCAATGCACAATCTCATGCTACCATCCTTCTTCTTAACCAATAACACTGGCGCACCCCAAGGTGACACACTGGGCCTGATGAAATGTTTCTGAATCAAGTCTTCTAACTGAGACTTCAATTCCTTTAACTCTGATGGTGACATTCTATAAGGCGCCACTGATACTGGTTCTGATCCTGGGATGAGATCAATAGAAAACTTAACTTCCCGTTCCGGGGGTAAATTACTTATCTCTGAAGGGAAAACATCCAAATAGTCACTGACAACAGGAATGTCACTGGGACTCAGTTCTGATTCCGAAGTCACAGTAACCATCACATAAAAACCATTATCCTGGGCACACATAAGCTGAGTAAGCTGATGCGTGCGATTGATTAACTCTGATAAAGCCACACCTTCGGTCGTATCATCTGTAGGCATAAAGATACACTTCTCCGCACATCCAATATACACATGATTGGCAGATAACCAATCCATCCCTAAGATCACATCAAGGTGTATCATGGGAAGACACACCAAATCTATATAGTATGTCTTACTAGATACAGTAATCGGGCAATTTTCACAGATAAAACTAGCTACAACTCCGCCCTCAGTAGCGGTGGATACCGTCATAGGAGGTATCAACGATGACATTGACAACTGTAACGCTTCTACACACTTGTAAGAAATAAATGAACATGTAGCACCACAATCAAAAAGCACTTTAACTGGAGTTTGGCCTAAGTAACACATACCGGCAATTAAATCTTCATTAGCCAAAGCCTTCTGACCATCAAGGGAGTATACCCTGCCCTTACTTGTTGTAGTATCTCCCGCTCCACTTTTACTTCTTCTTTCTGGACAATTTGCCAAAAAGTGCCCCGGCTGCCTACACCCGAAACACACACCTGTTTGCTTCATGCATTCACCGTGATGCATTTTCCCACAATATTTACAAGCTGGACTCGCCTGGTATTGAAACGTCTGCTTACCCCTCTTAGGGGAACCCTTAGGCTTGTTCTCTTGATACCTATCTGGAAATTTGCCTTTTCTCTTTTCAAACAGTGCAGCTTTCTCTCTTGCAGTCTTAGCAAAACCCGCTTCCGCAACCAAGCTATCATGAACCATCTCATCGTAACTGGTATTCCTTTGAAGACTCACTGCTGTATCAATTTCACCTCTCAAACCACGCCTATACTGATTCATCTTCCAATTCTCATTAGCGGCATACTCGTTGTGAGAGGAGTAGTACGACAATTCTTCAAACTTCTTTGTAAACTCGGTGACTGACATGCCACCCTGCTTCAACTCAAGGAATTCCTGTTCCTTCTTTACTTTGTAGGACATAGGGATATACTTCTCTAGCATAGCTTCCTTGAAGTTGTCCCAGTTAATCTCAACATCATTTGCTAACATTCGGCGTTGAGCGGATTCCCACCAATCTTCCGCCGCGCCTCTGAACTGGTTAGTGGCCAACAATACTTTACTTTCCTCAGGGCAATCCACCATCCGGAACACTTTCTCTATCTGTTTCAGCCATCTCTTGGCCTCTGGAGGTTCACCTTCCCCATTGAACTCAGGAGGGTGATTTCTGTTAAACTCCCGGTAGGACGGATTCGCCACTGCTGGTGGTGGTGTTTGCTGTTGAGCACCTTGTCCATGGTGCATCATTCCCATCCATTCTTGCTGAGCCTGAGCCTGTTGTTGGGCTTGCTGCTGCATCATAAGCATCATCTGCTGATGCTGTAACGCAGCCTGAGCTTGCTGCTCCTGGTACTGTTGCTGCAACGCCTGCTGTTGTTGCATCATTTGAGCCCAAAATTGCATAACAGGGTCTCCTCCGGCTTCCTCAGCATTAGCCTGATTTGATCTAGGCCTGCCAGGACCTCTTCTCCTCCCAGACATATTATCCTAACTGTCACACACAAGTCAAAGTGATCAGTTTCAACTAGATATAACATTTAGAATAATGTCCCGGATCCAAGAGATCCATAAACTTGAATTGTATTTTAATGACCCATGGCACAGTCTGAATCGACCTGCTCTGATACCAAATTGTAACACCCATAGTAAGATTGCCTAGGATCTTATACGAGTATTAAAATTTCGTACTGGATACATTAATTTACAATATAAAAGTTCATACAAATATTACAACACATTGTAATATTACATCCAAAGTTAATACAATTCTCTTGTTACATGTACATCGAGTACCACAACATATAATACAATCAAACTTTAAACAAATAACATCAGCACGATCAGTCCGTAGCCTTCTTCTTACCCTTGTTGCGTGCTGATTGTGATCCTGCCTGTGAACCTGCACCAGAAGGAATGGGATGAGACATAATGTCTCAGTGAGCTCTACCCAACCTACTGTTTGGCAACCACAGGGAACCTAGGGTCGCCATGCCTACCTTGGCAATTTGGGGAATTCTAGAATCGCCAAGTCTTTAAACCTGCCTATAACTTTAACTATAATCTTCCTGTAACTATAACTGTAACTATGACTGTATAACATAAAGCAGTTAAAGTGTTTTATGTTAGCTGTTAGCGTTGAACAAACAATTATCTGAGTTCATTTTACGGAGGGCACCCCGGGTGGAGCAACCCCGAGATACGTCTCCCTATGACCCGATGAAACTCCTGACAATCAGGCTAGCACCGGACTCCCTATGAAATTGCATGTGGATAACCCTCTCGGAGAAATCCCATCCGGCGTATCCCGGAGTCTGCTGAACACGCCTATGACTTTGAATTATTATTATACTTTGACTTTGATAAAAGAGTGTATAAACAATATACATGTCTATGACTTTGATCATGCAAACATTTCCTATAATCCTTAACCTTTGACATGGGGTACGTGGCTTATCGTTCTCATAAGCCTACTATGACTGTTAAGCATTTCCTATTACATTATATCCTTAAGTGGATAAACTACGAATTGGTCTTCAACCTATAACTCTCATTTCCTAACAAGGAACTCAACGTAACACTATCATATGCCGTCTTAGGCTTGTCTATTCCTTTAACCTTTATACTCATCATGCGTTGCTAATCCCGTGTTCATTTTATTCCGTATACGTTATATGCCCTCGAATATGCCCACAATGGTGTTTTTCTCATAAAATAAGGTTTTCATTGAAAAAGGTTATTAAAAGCCTTGCCTAACACATACACAGTGCACAGAACGAAGCAGAACAGCCTTGAAATGTCTATTCAACTTCGCTCTGCGAAGTCTACTTCGCTTTGCGAAGGTAGGCAGTGATGCCTCGCCAAACAGTAACCCTGAGTTCGCACTGCGAACGTGTCAGCACAGGAATGGCTCAAAACTTGCTTCTTTTCACCATTTTTAACATAATAAGGCATACCCAAGCATCATAACAGTATAAAGAACGAATTACAACTAGAAATTGAATGATTAACATGTGATTGAACAAGGAATTAGCAAACACAAGGAATTAGGGTAAAAACTCTAAAACTCTATAACTTACCCATGATGCAAAACACATGAAAACCACTCTAAGAGGGTTCTAACAACCCAAGAGAGCTCACCTATTTTCTGGTATAAGCTGGTCAAGTTCCAACTCTAGCTTTCACTTGTGAAATCCCCTTTCTCCTTGGTTTTCTATAACTTCCTCTTACTCCAAAATTCCATAACAAGCTTGCTTGAGATACAAGGGTTTAATGAAGGAGTTACTACTTAAAGAGGTGATGATTTGATGAGATGATCAAGGTGAGGGTGGGGGACGAAAATGGAAGAAGAATGGGAGAGGAATTTTCAGATTTTGTGTAAAAGGAAAAATGAGTAAAAACCTTATAAATTTTCATATTTATCCTTTAAGCTTCTTCCCCCTTTATTACAGTTTTGCCACTCCATCCATTTAAAATCCTATAACTCTGATACATGCCTTGCTTAAGCGGGATATTACACACATAATCCACATTTCTTGAATAAATTAAGTAAGGCTACCTCAACCTATTACTACACCACATTATATTCATGATTCAACTTCGTTCATACTAGTGTAATTGATTATTAAGTGTTGATACAAAATCCTCTTTTAATATTTTAATGATTCCAAACATATTTAAAATCATTTTGTCTTGTTATCTACTAATGATTTTTGTGAGAAATGTTTCATAAAGAATAATCTCAAGAAAGATCTCAAGAATGATCTCATCTCACAACAAAAAAAGGCAAGACCGCAAAAAGACAAGAATGAACTTTAATGGGAATACATCATCAAGGAACAAATTCAAGAATGATCTTTGTCTCACCATAGAAGGAAAAATCATATGATTAAAGACAAGATCACTAATGGGCCTTAAATGCTTCTTTTGATCCATTAAAGGAAAAGGTCATCTACATAAAGTATCTAAAGTGACATAAGCAAATAGGTCATCACATGACATCATCAAAGTCACTTCCATACAGCTGGTAGCATTTTCAAACGGCTGCAAAGCTTGCAAAACACGTGAATCTCATCTTGTGCAAAGCTAGAAATCCCAGAACGTTCTGGTGATCATTCTGCAAGTGTAAAATTCACATTTTCTCTCAAGGCTTTAACTTGGAGCGCAAGACTCTTTCAAATTAAAGCACAAACAACTGTTTCAAGGCCTGGGCAGCAATACTCTCATCTCCTGTAAATAGAGGAAGGCTTGGAAGACAAAAACCAAGAGTTTGCAAATTAAATCATCTCTCTCTCAAAGTGAAATAATCACTCTCTCTCAAACTCTTCACAACATCTCTCTCTAAAGTTTCTAGATCATACTCTTACGAGTTTTTTGGTAAAATCTCAAACATGTGTTGAGTATTTTATTTGATCGAAAAAACCTCTCATTATACAAAAGTGTACTATACTCTCAAGTCTATTCGTAACGATAGTTTGAGAAGGAATTTGTAACAACCTTTCTTGTGCGAAAGCAAAGAATTGTTGAAGCCTGCCGAGATTGATAATACGGTTTTTGTAACGGACTGATCTGGTGTGAACAAGACAATGGACTGATCTGGTGTGATCAAGACCTTATAGTGCTAGTCAGAAGTTTCTGTTAGCAGGATACTATAGTGGAAAATCTCACACGAAGTGTGGGGACTGGAAGTAGCCGGTTTTGGTGAATCAGGATAAATCTCTAGTGTTCTCTTCTCTCTTCCCTTATCTTTTATTATTGTCTACACAACGCACACACACTTTTACTTTCAGTATTAATTATTATCATATCTCTCCAGATCAATCTGGTCCTAAATTAAATAACCAATATTAATCCAGAGTGCTCTGGTCCTAGTACTATCTTTAATATTACTCTTGCTATTTAATATAATCATTCTCCATAACAATCTGGTCCTAAATTAAATAACCAATATTAATCCAGAGTGCTTCTGGTCCTAGTATCATCTTTAATATTACTCTTGCTATATAATATAATCATTATCCAGAATAATCTGGTCCTAATTAAATAACCATATTAATCCAGAGTTCTCTAGTCCTATATTTATATTGTTTTATCATTCTGTCTTTATTTAATTATTCTCCAGAGTACTCTGGTCCTCGCTATAATTCCTTTACTTTTCAACTTAATATAATTTTTCTCATTCTGCTTAAATCATTCTCTAGAACATTCTGGTCTTTATTTACTTTAAATAACTATTCTCTATCTAATCATTACCAAGAACTTTTCTTGAGTATATAACCTTGTTAAAAGTTTCAGGATTAAAATTTAAAAAGGGTCACAATTCAAATCCCCCTTTCTTGCGACGTTTATTGCTACTTCATTAAGTTCATTTCGACACTTATCAAGTTTCACAAAATCGTCAAGTACGTCTCAAAATTAAACTTTATAATCAATTTATCGCAAGCAATCATTAACCATCGGTAATTCATCAAAACAGCATAAAAGAAATGCCAATGGATGTCCGGAAACATCCCCCAAGAACCAAAACACACAGAACAACACATGTTGTATCTGTCATGGTCGCTCAGAGACCAGGGACTTCGCTGAGCGAGGGCATTTACTACGGGAAGACCTCAAATTCCACCCCAAAATCCCATTTTTCATCCCAATTGACCCAAAATCTTTTTACAAACAATACCCATGATCAATACACTTAAATTGAACAATGGATACACAAGTGAAACATCAAATTGACATTAATTCTCAAGGTTTTTTGGTAAATTTCAAAGTTCGTCTCAAAATTCTATTTTCATCAACAACTTAGCAAATAAGCTAGTATAACAACATCAACAGTATTTCATCAAGTTCAACATCACTATAATCACCTATTCAAACTATTCCAACAACAACTTATTCATTTAAGGAGCAACTTAACTCATTTTCACTTAATTAAGTCATTTTAGCAAAACATCACCACCAACAACAACAACAACAACAACTTAATTCTCATTAAAGCTACACAACCAACATAATATTTTCATGCTTTTCATCATATGGCAGCAACTTGGTCAAAACAATAGCAACTTAATCAAATTCACTTAATTAATCAATCTTTCCAAAATCACTTAAATCACAACTTATTCAACATAACTTCATGATTTCTTAAACAAAACACATACCTCATGCTCATAGTCAACTTCATAAACAACAAACCTCATTCAATTATTATGTTAATCGTCAAGATCATCAAAATTCACAAAGGTATCAATTAATCATATTAAAACATGAATTTTGACATGAAGAAGATGCAATTTCATCAAAGTTTAACATGCTTAATTTGATCAGCAAAAAGGAGCACAAAATTCACCAAAAATAGCAACAATTATCATGCAATTAATCATAATTAAAAACACTCAAACCTCATAATTGCTTATTAGACCCATTTGGTAAAAGTAATCTCCCCTCATACCTTAATCTCCCTCATACCTTAATTCTTCGCTTACTACTTCTAGTTGAATTCCCCTTTTCCCCTTGAGCTCTTATAGTTTCCTCTTCTCCAAGCCTCTCCTCTCTCTCTATTCTCTCACTTGCCTCTCAAAATTTTGTGTTAGAATGTTTAACCTAATTCACCACCACTCACTATTAGTCTATTTATAATATGGTTTTAGGGTTACTCCCACTAATGGGTTTAGTCACAATTAACTCACAATTATTTTCTCTACACTCTTACTTCACTTAAACCCCCCATATTAATTATACATCACTATTCTCTAAAAATTCAAATTACCAGTTCTAACATATTTACAAAAATGCTACTCAAGCACTAATAATTCCACTAACCCACCAATCACACATAAATAATCAATTAACAAATATAATTAAATAAATAATACCAATTGATAGTAACAGATAAACCTAATGCTAAAAATCGGGCAGTTACATGTAATAAATAAAAATTTTAGCTTACAATAAACAACAACAAAGTATTTTAATTTTTAGCTTACAATAAACAATAAACAACAATGAATATTTTTAGCTTACAATAAATAAAAATTAAGATCAATTGTTGAACAACTCGAGATTGTACATATTTTCCAAATCCAAAATTTTGTCAATGAACTACAACATATCATATTATCTTTTAAAAAACATATTAAATAGCATGTAAAAATAAAAAATTTAGCTTACAATAAACAATAAACAACAATAAATATTTTTAGCTTACAATAAATAAAAATTAAGATCAATTGTTGAACAACTCGAGATTTTATATATTTTTCAAATCCTAAATTTTGTTATGAACAACAACATATTGTATCATCTTTTAAAAAAACATATTGAACAATAATAATAATAATAATATATTATTATCATTATGTAGTACTAGCTCTTTTTATTGCGTTAATGTTTGAAAATTATGAACGGTGTTTTTTTTATGAAATTTTTATTTTGATTAAAACAAAAAATATAAATCTTTGTTGCTTTTAAGATATAACAAACCAAACTAACCATGATTATCTATTTCATTGGCACCAACAGTATAACAAAAAAATATAATTTAAATTCTTATTTTTTTAATGACTCCAACAACAATCTTTATTATAGAAAAAGTTGTTTAAGGGTATAACTGAGATAATGAAAAAGTAATCATAGATATACTCATATAATTTGTTACACTTTTTAAATGATAAAGGAAAAAATGGGACATATATATACTCATATCGTGTTTGTTACACTTTTATCTTAATATTTGAATTTATTCTTATCTATTTGTCATATGTGTTATTTGTATTGAAAATTGAGGGTAATTTTGGAAAGAGAAAAAACCAGTCCAAAAGAGCTAAACCAGACTATTTTCTTTATATATAGTAAGTATAAATATACTATTATTGGAACTTGATCAATAAGAAGATGTCTTATGTGTAAAGCGAGTTCATGAATACTACATAAAATGGAGGAATATACTACTCACGGTGGTTCCTTCACAAGCTTCATGGATAGTGGAAAAGGTTTTTAATGCAGCAATAACCTTTTCAAATGTCAATGATAATGTTTTTTAGCAGAATCACTTCTCTATTAAGTGAATGTATAATGATTTAAGAGGTGAATTTGCTAAGGTTAGTTGGAGGAAAATGACATGCAATAACCCTCCTCCTCCAAAATGTTTGTTTGTTATTTGGCTAGCTATACATGGTAGATTGTCAACTTGTGATGGATTGAGTAAATTCAGAATATAATACTGTGCATAATCGTGCACCTTGTGCAAAAAGGAGACTGTGTGAATGATTAAATGCAAATGTAGGTGATTAAAAAAACAATTCTGTCAAAAATGATGTTTTGTCTTTGTTACCATAGTGCAATGGCAGTTAACTATCATTGACACTCAATGATATCTAACTGCCGCTGGTACGACGTTAATTAACTACGAGTATTTTAGTATTTTTGGGATGTTAAAAAGCAATGTGTGAAATTAAAAGAGCAAAATCGAAATTTGATTGAGACAAGTAGTGATTATTACGCAAAGCCCAAAACACACCATACTCCATCTAAACGATACTCTTTCCCGTCGTTTAACCAATACCTCAAAACCAAACCCTTAGAAAACCCGCTTCTCTTCATTTCCTCTTCATTCTTCACTCTTCTCTCACTTCGATTCTTCAACTTTCTTCATTCATTTTCGTTCTTGTTATTGTTGCAAAAAAAAACGAAAAATGTCGTCTCTAAGAGTGTTGAACCCTAACGCCGAAGTTCTGAACAAATCGGCGGCGTTACATATGAATATCAATGCTGCTAAGGGTTTACAAGATGTTCTTAAATCAAATCTCGGTCCTAAAGGAACCATCAAAATGTATTATACTTTCTCCGTTTCTGATTTTGAATTTGATTTTATTTTTTTATTTTTTTTATTTGTGTAACTCTATTGTATTGTATGAATCAGGCTTGTTGGTGGTGCTGGTGATATTAAACTCACTAAAGATGGTAACACTCTCTTGAAAGAGATGGTTAGTGCTTTCACTTTAATCCCTTTGCATTTGTTTTGCTATGATCTACTATCTTTGTATGATGAAAACTACATATTTAGTTGCATTTATTTATTTAGTTAGTTAATTTTGTTTTATGTAATTAGTTAGCTATGATCTACTATCTGTGTCAGTGTCGTGTTTGGTGTCTATGTCATTTCTATTTGTGATCGTGTTCGGTACTACATATTTAGTGCATTTATTTATTTAGTTAGTTTTGTTTTATGTAATTAGTTAGCTATGATCTACTATCTCTGTATCAGTGTCGTGTTTGGTGTCTGTATTATTTCTATTTCATGACCGTGTTTGGTATTCGTGTCATTTCTATTTTATGAAATTATTAACCATGTTGACGAAATCAATCTCAAGAAAAGAGAGAAAAAGTAGCTCTTGAGTAAGAAGATATAGAATAGTTTCTCTTTTCTTAATCTCCTACTTTCGTTTTACGATGATCTTCAATATATGTAGCACCTACCCTTCTTATTCACGTGTTCGTATCGGTATCCATTTGTTTGATTACGTACATCTTCTCAAATTAATACATGTGTCATGTCCGGTATACATATGTGTTGGGACTTCAAATTTTTTAGATTATGTTTTATGTTAACTTGGAACAATTATAGTAAAACTGGCACATGTTAAATTGAATTAGTTCTATTTTCTCAAATTATAGACGTATTTTTAGTGTCCAGTATCCGTGTTTGTGTCAGGACTTCATAGTTGAAGTTTATGATTGCATCGAAAAACGGTCATGGTAAAGGTTACACATGTGTCACTGCTGTGTTAGGTTTTATGATTGCATCGAAAAACGGTTATGGTAAAGGTTACACATGTGTTACTGCTGTGTTAGGTATGTCAGTGTCACTACTTCATAGTCTATGTTTGTATTTGTGAGATAGTTGTTTCTAGCCAGCTGTATTAAGGTATGTCAAAATAGAATACCACATCAACATAACTGCCAGTGCACGTTAAGTTGATGCAAGGTGGAGGATAACATGCTTATAAATCCACAGAATCTGTCCTGTCTAAACAGATTAGAATTTGTAACACACATTTCAATATATGAAAATATGAGAACGATTCTCTCAACTTTTCTTTTCTTTAACGATATTTACGTTGATACAGTTATGGTAAAATAAAATGCATTTCTGTGGTATTTTTCTTTTTTTTTTTGTTGAAAATTGTGGAATGCTGAGCTGGTTTTGTTTGTTGTTGTTACAGCAAATCCAGAATCCGACGGCTATCATGATTGCTCGGACAGCGGTTGCACAGGATGACATTAGTGGCGATGGCACTACTTCTACTGTCCTCTTCATCGGGGAACTCATGAAGCAATCTGAGCGTTACATCGATGAAGGTTAATGATTTTTTCTCTCTGTTATGTCTGTATTTGTCAAGCAATTTGCACCACTTGAACACAGTGTTATCAAGAGGATCTAAATATAGCATTATTTTGTTTAGATGAACATTTCAATAAGCACTTGAAGGAAAAGAAAAGTTCAGATGATATTTTAATGGCTGTAACTATTCTAACTAATAGCTTTTCATATGTACAAATCAACCTTTTCATTTTGACATTTTTAGCTGCTCCCTGACCTTTCCATGGGCACCCATAAAATTTTTGCAAGTTAGGAATTGAATACTTATTTCAGTTGAAAAGATTCCATATCATGGTGTTCCAAATTAGGCCCTTTTCCCCACTGAAAAACATGAATTGCCATTACAGTTTTTGTGATTAATCATTGGAATAAGATTTAGAGTATAGGAAAAATGTAATTTGGGTGATGATAAGAAATCCTCCAAGTCGGATAAAAAAATACATGTGCGCAAGACACAATAATTGTAGTCGCATCTGAAATAGGTTTATGGGCAAAGCATATAGATTCCTCCGCGTCGGATAAAAAAAAAAATACATGTGCGCAAGACACAAGAAATGTAGTCGCATCTGAAATAGGTTTGTTGGCAAAGCATATAGACTTCTTAAACTGCGATGGATAGCCATTTTGTTTTGTTTTGTATCTTTTCTGTCATTACTTTGCATCAAATGCTAATAGCCTAAGATATATATGAACATTCTAGGTATGCATCCACGCGTATTGGTTGATGGATTTGAAATTGCAAAAAGAGCCACTCTTCAATTTCTTGAGAAGTTCAAGACTCCTGTTGTAATGGGTGGTGAGCCCGACAAAGAGATTCTCAAGATGGTAGCAAGAACCACCGTGAGGACAAAGGTGGTTTTTTTTTCATTTAATCCTTCTTTAAGACGGTCATTTGATCAACTTTTATATTTATAGGTAGAATGAACAAATAATTTATCAACATAGTTTTTCACTTGGCGTTTAAAATTATATTCTTATTATTTTTATTTCTTTCTTATTTGCAGCTGTATGAGTCACTTGCTGATCAATTGACTAATATAATTGTTGATGCGGTGAGTGCATATCAAGATATTTATTGAGTCCTTGTTGATTTGAAAATTTAGTTTGTGGTGATTTGGCCTTGAATATGTAGATTATAATTTATTTGGATCTTTTACAATCGGGTGTTTATTGAATTTGCCATAATAGGTTTTATGCATCCGAAAGCCCGAAGAAGCAATTGATCTGTTTATGGTCGAGATTATGCACATGCGGCACAAATTTGATGTTGACACACGCTTGGTATGTTGTTAGCCACTCTTTTGCTGAATGTGTTCATTATTTTTGTTGGCAGATATAAACTTATAATTCACTGTGTGCTGGGTTACCTACAGTTTCCTAAGTAACTCTCTTGTAATCATTTGGTTCATCTATTTTTTCTAGGTTGAGGGTCTCGTCCTTGATCATGGTTCCCGACACCCTGACATGAAGCGACGTGCAGAGAACTGCTACATCTTGACATGCAATGTATCTCTAGAGTATGAAAAGAGGTAATCAACTCAATTGGTTCTTTTTCACCTATTACTATAAACAAATGTCAGTGCGTTTCAAGAGTTAAAGACACTATCATGCATTTTTCTTCAATCTATGAAACACTGATACACTGTTTTCTGTCACATTGTCTTGGATACCCATATATGTCGGTGCAGTATCGAAGACCCATTTTTCAAATAAAAATTCTGATACAAATTTGATGTGCTGTTGACACCTTCCTTGTCATTTCAGCTCGTAAAACTGAGAGACCGTTGCTGGTTCCTCGGTTTTGATTATAAGTAGGCATATCTGGGTCTGTAGGTTGCCAGTTGGAGAGGGGGGAGGGGGGATGAAGGAATGAAGCAATGGATATAGTATTCTTTTCGCCGCATTTGGGTTTCTTTTTTGTTACCCAACTCAACTTGGATAAAGTTGTATGGTCTAGTGTAGTCCTGTCGAGTTTGGTCACAAAATATTAAAATTTTGTTATTTGAATATATTTGCCAGATGCCAAGTATTAACCATCCCTTAGATACTATTATGGAAGTATTAAACATCATTAGTTTTTAGATTAAGTAAACTCGTACAAGTTTCTGTAGAATCTAAAGTTTGTCAAACTTTGTATGAGACTAATATTGGCAAATTTTCTCTTCTCAGTGAAATAAATTCAGGTTTTTTCTACTCCAATGCTGAACAGAGAGAGGCTATGGTTGTAGCTGAAAGGCGTCAGGTTGATGAAAAAGTTAAAAAAATCATTGAACTGAAAAGAAAGGTAAAATAGATTTTTCCCTTGTATGTATTGGTTCTCACATGTTCCTCTGTGGTCATGCTCTGGTCTTCTGCTATATTGCAAAAAATTGTAAATTGATCTCACTGCTCTTGTCTAACTACCTTCATGCTTATATGTATGCAGGTCTGTCCTGATAATGATAGCAATTTTGTTGTCATCAACCAAAAAGGAATTGATCCCCCATCATTGGACATGCTTGCAAGGGAAGGCGTAAGTAACTTATGAACACTCACTGGACATGCTTGCTAAATTACTTTTAAACTCACCCACTAGTCTGTCTTTTTTAGTAAAATTATCTTATATACGATGTAAACCAGAAAATAATATTACTGTTAGAACACTCGGTGCACCAATTGCATGTTGTTAGTGTGTTATGAACTCAGACTGATATCTGTCACTGTTTTCCTTGCCATATACCATTTCATCTGTTGATCATTTTGTCCTTTTGTTTTAGATAATTGCCCTTCGCAGAGCAAAGAGGAGAAACATGGAGAGATTGGTTTTGGCCTGTGGAGGTGAGGCTGTAAACTCTGTTGATGACTTGACTCCTGAATGTCTGGGTTGGGCAGGATTAGTGTATGAACATGTCCTTGGTGAAGAGAAATATACATTTGTGGAAAATGTGAAGAATCCCTTCTCTTGCACAATCTTGATTAAAGGTACATTTCTGAACAAATAGTGAATTTGTCAGGCAGATCCTTCTGTTATTTTTTTGGCACGATGCTTGCCGTACATCTTTACATCAACCTCTGTTTCATTTGATTGACATTGTTGGATTTAAGCTGAGATTAATCTGCTATGCCTTCTTAATGATCCAGGTCCCAATGACCACACGATAGCTCAGATTAAAGATGCCGTCCGTGATGGTTTGAGGGCAGTGAAGAATACCATTGAAGATGAATCTGTTGTCTTGGTAAGATTTTATTTGATTAGTCAGTCAATTATATTGATATCTGCAGTATACATTTTTCTTCTGGTCACATGCTTGTGCATGTTATTTATCCATTGCATATTTGTGTTTATTTACTCAATCAAATAAAGTTCTGGCGGTTCTTTAAACCTGTAGCGTACATTTTTTCTTTAAACCTGTAGTTTACATTTTAACCTGGATGTTATTATCCACTCCATAGGTTGTGTTAATTTCCTCAATCAGCTAAATTTTCAGTCTTTATAATGCAGACAGGTTTAGCCTTAATACAAAATGCTTAAGTTTCTGGGAAGGATGGCATAGTTAGAATGTTAGATGTTTCAGGACATAAGAATCAAATAGGAAGTCTTCTCTTTCTATGTATGGCTAAATAAGAATTTTTGGATCGAACTGTAATACAATGCTTTATAACTATTTATCTCTATTTAAGAATCAAATGAGGAAAAAGTGATGTAAACTTAACATATTTTACAAAACTTAACATATTTTTGGCTAGTTGTTGACAGAGTTATATCGTAATTTTTTTGCGATAAGGCACACATTACCTTCCTCCCTCATGCTTGAGTTGATGCAAAAATCTAATTGGGAGAAACAAAATGCTTTACATATGTTTAGGTAAAAAAACATTGAATCCATTTGTCTTGAGTTGTAAATAGTGGGAAAGCGAGCAACAAAACTACGAGGACAACGGATATAAGCAATTATGCTACTAGCTTTTGATAATAGTGCTTTATAGAATTTATATATCCTTCAATACAGAACTTTGGTTTGCACCTTCTTTTATGTTGATTGTGATAGACATGAAGTGAATTTCCTTGCCAATGTTCAGGGGGCTGGTGCATTTGAAGTTGCTGCTAGACAACATTTGATGAACGAAGTTAAGAAAACTGTTCAAGGGGTAATATAAGCGACTTATGTTTTCCTTATTTTATTTATTTTATCTGTGTCAGTTGCATATTTCAACAATGACGTTTGTAACTTTGAAACAGCGGGCACAACTTGGTGTTGAGGCTTTTGCTGATGCACTTCTTGTGGTGCCTAAGACGCTTGCTGAAAACTCTGGACTTGACACTCAAGATGTGATTATTGCCCTTAAGGTATGCTTCTTTTAAATCTATTATGCCTTCACTCCTCTAATGTGATTGTATACATGTTATCATATGGAAGTGGAGGACAGATTGACATTAATAGTACTCTCGCTAAATGCTTTTGCAGGGAGAGCATGACAGAGGGAATATTGTTGGTTTGAACCAAAACACTGGAGAGCCTATCGACCCTCAAATGGAGGGTATTTTTGACAACTACTCTGTGAAGCGTCAAATCATTAACTCAGGGTATGGTTTTACATTTTGACTATTTTTTACTGGGATCTTGAAAATGCTAGTACTATGTCATTACCAAGGGTGGGTGGGCATGGGTTGGATGCAATTTCTTGTTTTTTCCAGCCCAAACTAACATGGTCCATAAATTGTTGAATTCAAAATGTATAAAACAAATACAGTTGCAAAATAATATAAATACATAAGAAAACATAAAAAAAAAACACAGCGTGTAGCAAATGAAAGCAACGTTGCAGTAAACATGTATATAGACATAACAAATGGAACTTTGCATTAGTGGTGATGCTTATCTCCTCTCTGCATAGAATTTGTAATTGCATCTGTGCAACTGATTTAAAAATTCAACATACTTTGCACCAAAATATTAGGTTGTACACATGTTTCTTTTGATTACAATTATGTAGTTATATCTCTTTTACCGTCATGCAGGCCAGTTATAGCATCTCAGTTGCTATTGGTGGATGAAGTAATTCGTGCTGGGCGTAACATGCGGAAGCCAACTTAGACGTTCTTTCTTACATGAAGCTTCTCTTTTTTTTTGACGCGCCGATTGTGATTGTTATGAATTGTTGCTTACTATGAAAATGAAGCGTTGTATTTTGTTTTGCTTTTTCTATTCGAAGGACATTGTAGTATGAAGTCTACTATTGGCTGAATTTTGGGTCATTTTATAAAATTTGTAAGCATAATCTATGTTGTAGATCTAGTTGGAAATGTGATTCAGCTTTGAAAGTTGCTTTGTTTCAGTTCATGAGCATGAGTAACTTTCATTCTCTTTATTTTCATCTTGGTATTTTCGTATGAAAATTCTGCACCGAATGGATTGCTCAATAGCAATTTTTATTAAAAAAAAACTAGTGAGTTTGTTCCGGTTGCCTAAGCTTCCAAGCTGCACACGATGAAATGGAGAAAATCTAAGCATGTTGTTCAAGCTCTTGTATATTGTTTAAAATCAGCGTGTCTGTAACGGATGACTCATGCACTTTTAGTGAGTGCATTTTTTCTAATGTGTAATATTTTTATATTATACCATCTAAGGGAAAATTCTAGAGTGATGAAGTGCCATATTTGGTCCATAATGGATCAATTTGGTTCTCATAGTCACTATATGGTCACTCTACATTGTATCTGGAAAGAAACTTGATGCATTGTTGAAGGTTGGAAAGGCACCATTACCACACTCTCCTCGCTGAAAATCTTGCTCAAATCAGAAAAAAGTATATCTTTTGTCCAATTTTATAACCTATCCTGTTTTGTTTTCATTAGAAAACCACCTCAGGGCAAAATTGCTTTGGTAAGAAAGATTGTGACCCAACCTCTCCCTCTAGGTCCCCTGCATGCCATCATCAATGGCTAACTCGCAATATACACCATTAACAAGTAACAACTACCCTCCCCACCATGAGGCAACAAATGTTGCAAACAAGTGACTAATCCAAAATTTGTAGCAATTGCATCAGTACAGTTCTTGTGATTGTTTTTTTCTCATATAACTTAGCTACATGAAAGTCCTAAATCAATTGAGATTCATTTTCCATGGATGTGGGTGTTGGGGATTTTAGTGTTCTTGTAAGGCTCAGAAAAGGAAACATCACATTCTCTCACTACCACATGTGGCCATCCCATCTTGATCTTTCTGAACTCGTGTTCACCGTCATT
The DNA here is from genome assembly GCA_018208015.1 of Medicago ruthenica. Classification (NCBI taxonomy): domain Eukaryota; kingdom Viridiplantae; phylum Streptophyta; class Magnoliopsida; order Fabales; family Fabaceae; genus Medicago; species Medicago ruthenica. The sequence continues at coordinate 89,095,962 of CM031377.1, read as the reverse complement.
CTTCCTCTATGTCTTGTCTATGTTAAATCAAGGCAACTTATTAGCCTTCATCTACATGTTTTTACAGCATGCATTTGTGACCTTCGTCGCTGCAACGTTGAGCTAGAGAGAAGTGTAGGTGTAGACCAAATGGTTGAACATGATGGAAAAGTATGTAGTTCAGACTTCAGAGGACACATAATAACGTTTTGTGAGTCAATTTAATCTAACTGTTGACTAAAAGGGGTCTATATGACACTTGCACTCTAGAAGCTGTTACCACTGTTGCCATCTAAGTAAAATATTCCATGGTATAACTCGATTCCTATTTGATCGTTTCATGAATAACTATGAACATGTTTGTTTTAAATTTTAGTGGAAGTAAACTGGAAAATACTTGATCGTTTGTACCTTTTATCAAATGAAAAGAAAGTTTTGTGCTTTACTTGAAATCTTGTTTTAGACATGTTTACACTTTAACAATTTATATTTTAATTATATTCTCTAATTAATATCATGTATGCTTTTTTACACTTTGCATCTATCTATAGTATGTATAAGGAGAATAAATGGTTTTGGATTGATTTTTTCACTTCTAATTATACCCCTAAACAAATTTGTATATAAAAATGTTATACCTTTGACTTCATTAAAAAAAATTGTTATATTTTTTTGAAGCATATTATATTTGTTATATTGTTGGTATCATTGGAAAAGATAAATATAGATTGTTACAATATGAAAGTGCAAAATATCTATTATCTATTGATATTTTTTTAATCAAAATATCATAAAAATATTGTTTGTAATTTATACGCATTAACGCAATAAAAAAATTGAACATACATGTAACCGCTAGTTTATGATAATGAAAATACATCAAGATAAAACTTTTTTTGAAACCCTCATCCAAAGATCAATTAATCTAAGATATCAATCTCATCATCCACTTGGAGATGCCTTATATAAAACTAACCACAAAAATTGACATCAGCAGATTTGATATCCCATACATTGAGATGAACACACTCCATTATTCTAATTTTACATCACCACCAGACCAATAAATACATGAATAATTAACATGAGTAATGGGATAAAATCATAATTTTTTATTTATTACTACCTCCGTTCCTTTTTAATTGTCACTTTTTGATATTTTACACAAACCAAGATAATTAATAAATGTCACTACTTTTGATACAATAATTTATATTTTTACTATAATAACCTTATTCATTTAATATATCATCTCATATATTTCTCTCTCCGTAATAAATAACTAAGGATAAAATTGGTAAAACATTATTTAAAGTTGCATTGAACTTTGAAAGTGACAGTTAAAAAGAAACAATTTTTTTTTTCAAAAGTGACAATTAAAAAGGAATGGAGGGAGTATTATGTGTGAATAATTGAGGTGAAGAGGGCAAAAGCGTGTTATGTTATGTTAGGTAAAATAAGTGGAAGGTGATCGTGGGCACGTGCGGGCTCTATTGACTCACAAGTATTGTGATTATGTACCGCAAAATCTAGTCTAGTACCGTTTTAGTTATTGTTTTTCATCATCATCATCATCATGATGGCAGTGTCAGAAGTGGGAAACAAGCAAGTGATATTCAAAGGATACATAGATGGAATTCCTAAAGAGACTGATATGGAAATCAAAGTTTCAAATAACAATCAACAACTTCCATCACAATCACAAGCTCTTCTTGTCAAAAATCTTTATCTATCTTGTGATCCATACATGCGTGGTCGTATGCGTGATTTTCATGGATCTTATATTCCTCCTTTTCTTCCTTCTAAGGTACTCCATATACAATACCTTCAATTTAGTTGTTAATTCGTTTTTGAACAATAGAAATATTATCTAATCCTTCGTGGCACCGACACTTCTGATGTAAGGTGTCTGACACGACACCACATGTGCCGATATAGTCAATTAGTTCATTTTTTAAAATGAATATGAGTGTCCACGTGTAAGTCTTGTGTTGAAGCAAACATACACTAATTTGATAGATTTAAATTAGATTAGGGACTACCTTTACATTTCTATAGTTCAGTACAGGAAATAGTGTATGCTTACTACTGCTAAGTGCAAACCTCTCTTCCTTCTTTTTCACTGATTTTATTTATATTTGTAATTGTAGTAGTAGATATGTTGAAGTTGAACACATGTGTTTAATCTATTTTGACTTTGATGAATGAAGGTGCTTGAAGGATTTGGTGTATCTAAAGTAATACAATCTGATAATCCAAATTTCAAGGCCGGTGATTACATTTCGGGGTTTACTGGCTGGGAGGAATACAGCATCATCACTAAAACAGACCAGTTGAGAAAAATTGAGCCTGATGATCACATTCCTCTTTCCTTCCATCTTGGTCTTCTAGGTATCTATCTTGAATGCTAAATACTTCTCTTCACATTAATTTGATAAATAATTAATCTGTTTTTTTTTTATAGGGGAAATGTTAGTATTTTCACTTTTACCAGAGTTTGAACCTTGTTCCTTTAACCTTTCGTTCAAATCAGTTGAGTTACTCAACCCTCTTTAATTAATCCGTTTTAATTTATAGGAATGCCGGGATTTACGGCATATGCTGGATTTTATGAGGTGTGTTCTCCAAAAAGTGGAGAATATGTTTTTGTATCAGCAGCATCAGGTGCTGTGGGTCAACTTGTTGGTCAACTTGCTAAGTTGCATGGTTGCTATGTTGTTGGAAGTGCTGGCTCAAAAGAAAAGGTATGTTTCTCTATTTTTCTTTAATGTATAGTTATCAAAAGTAAGACTTAGTAACCGTGTCGAAGCTTTCATTTAGGCGAATGTATATGTTTATAAAAATCACTGATAATGTCTTCATATGCTGTTTCTCACAATAACCTCCAAGCAAAAATTGATTGCAAGAGCATCACAATAAAGCAAAACATCCCAATTATGTTGTCATCTTTAGCTCTATCAATTATCTGCAGCAACCGAAAAATGTAATGATCACGTAAGAAAAGATAATGAATACAAAATCATGGGGGAGATCAACGAAACATGAGAAAAAACCATCTGAAATTAGGCAGACTAAACCTATTGCAGAAACTTCCCCGAAATCCGCTAACTTGTGAGCGCAGTTATTTATTCTCTATAGATGTCAGTGATCTTGATTTACATAGTAGAAGTAAGGAGACCATTATTCCATTTGTTTGTAATTTGCCAATGAACAACTTGGACTACCGGAGAAGAGTTACGCTCCAACCAGAACTGATGCCACCCTTTCTTATAGCTTATGAACAAGTGTTTATTTAGCTCTTAGTTACATTTTGAATAATTTATTCACAGTTTATTTAGCTTATCTTACAACTTAAGGACTTGTATAAGTGTATGAGGTATGAGAGAACTTGCAAAAGAAGTTTATGAAATCATCCATATGATATTTTCAACTATTTTTAATAAACTTCCTTAGATAGCTTATGAATATATCTTACAACTTATATCAAAACAGTTTAATCACATTTTTCATTTTGTCATAAAATAACTTATAGATAAGTGCTTATCTGATGAACACTTTTTCAATAAGCATTTGATTCATTTGTTTGCAGAAACGTATAGATAATTAGACACACATGTATGCAGACACAAATACTTAAACCAGACATATAGTTTAGTTTGCTTTTTGACTCACCAAATCTGTCACATTAGGTTGAACTTCTAAAGAATAAACTTGGATTCGACGAAGCTTTTAACTATAAGGAAGAATTAGACCTGGATGCAGCTCTAAAAAGGTGAGTTTCACGTATAAGGCAATTGTCTCAGGAAATTTAAATGATTTAAGTAGTTTGCTTGAAAATTAAACTTCCTTATACAAGCATTTCTGAGTCTAATCGGGACCTGTTTGGATAAGATGTATTCATATAATCTATAACCTGTTTTGAAGAGTTATCCTGAAGATCTTAGGAAATAAGCTGAAAGCACGGGTCTGTTTGGGTTCTCTTATTTGAGTTTATCTACTTCCATAAGCACTTGTGAGACTGTTTCGGAGAGCTTATGGAAACAACTTATGACGTGTCAATAAACTGTTTTAAGTTTATTTCCATAAGCTCTCTAGGATAGCTAATGAAAACATTTTATAGTTTGTATGAAAATAGTTTAACTTGATTTTATATTTTGTTATTGAATTAGCATATACATAAGCACTTATATGATAAACGCTTAGTTAAGTTGTCTATTCAAACAGGGCCCTTATGGACATGTCATAAATTGTTTCCATAAGTTCTCCTGTATTTCAAGTGCTTATACCACTAGATAAGTTCAAATAAGTCAATCTAATAATTACTTGCTATCCTTCGTTTATCTAAACTTTTTCGCTGGCTCAATTGACAGGTATTTTCCTGAAGGCATTGACATCTATTTTGATAACGTGGGCGGTGACATGCTTGATGCGGCCCTCCTTAACATGAAGATTCATGGCAGAATTGCAGTTTGTGGGATGATTTCTCAGCAAAGCATTTCTGATCCTAAAGGGATTCACAATTTATCCTCTCTCATTTACAAGCGCATAAGAATGCAGGGTTTTTTGCAAAGCGATTACTTGAACTTGTACCCAAAATTCTTGGAACAGGTTTCAAGTTTCTACAAACAAGGAAAGATTGTGTATTTTGAAGACATGAATGAAGGCTTGGAAAGTGCTCCAGCTGCTTTTGTTGGACTTTTCCTCGGCAAGAACGTCGGTAAGCAAGTCATTCGTGTTGCAAATGAATGATTTTCACCTTATCAGATGTTCACCTTATGTTGTAAAACGCATCATAGTTCCAAATCAATATTGTAAAACGTATCATGGTTGCAATGTTGCGAACTTTGATATTGCAACAAAATTTGAAGAAATACATCAGACAGAAATGAAACATATGATACATTTCAATATCTTTGGACATATTTGAACTGTGGCATGGCCTTATCGTGTTACGTTTATTCTATTATGATAGAAAATGTTGATTTTTCAATATGTATTAATTATTCTACCAGAGAAATAGTATATGTATTTGTTTTGATTTCTTTGCATTTGGTTTTGCTCATTTGAGTCTCAAGTTAGATTATTTCACTAGCAAATAAACAAACAGGTCCTCAACACTGAACTTCTGAGTTGTAAGAGTGAACTTTTAACAATTTTATTTTTTCTTAAGAAACTTTTAACAAAATTTTTGAGATCCTAACGAAATTGTGGAGAGATATGGTTGAGAGGATAATGAAAAATATGTGAATGCATCAGCTAGTGTTGAGGCAACGACCTATGACTGAGGAACTCTAAATGTCATCCCATCATAAAAAACTCACTATAAATCAAACTGGAAGCCAAGGTCTTTCTACAATTTGTAACAAAACACATTCCAAGGGTTATGGTCTAAGGGTGGTTATATTTAATCATGATTCATTAACCTCCAATCTAATGCTTCCCGTATTTGATCGCCTAATTCATCGTTACAATCATGTTCAGAGCCACAATCTTTTTTACTCATGTTGAGGCTTTTGGCTCGTGCAGGTAAAATCCTATGGGTTTATTCCAAATACCTTTGCTTCAAATTTATTCATGGATTTTCTATTTAGAATTGATCACCCTCTAGCTGCTTTGGCTGTTTTCAACGTTAGAATTGATCATAAGGCATCCGTCTTTGATTTCACATGTTCTTAGACTCATCTTGAGGATGCCTTATTATCCTAACAATGTTGTTACTCATGGATTTTCTATTTAGAATTGATCAACCACTATTGCTTTTGTTTTTGTGTAGATATGTCTGAGAACCCAAATAACCCAAATAGAAGACTGAGATTGGGTAAAGAGACGATGACTAGAAGCCTCTTGTGGGAAACGATGGCTGCAAACCCTCATGTACCTAAGAGGGGAAGAAGCCGGAGGCCCATTGATGGTGAAGGAAATTCTGAGCCGATACCGTCACAGGTGGATGACCCGACCCAGCATCTAAATTATTAGGATCAGCTACACGATACCACGACGGTGGTTATGACGCACGACAGTATGAGGAAGCGGTTGAGGGTCACGACATTGACCATGTGGAGGCTGATGCGGTGGCTGATGAGGATGACAACGACGATGAGGCAGCCCCACATCCCTTGGCGGTTGAAGGGCCTCCCTTTCCTGAGGGTCGTGAGGATTTATCTGCGTTGTCCTCATACGCTACTCATGTTGTAGTGCCGCTGTGGTACAATGCAAATAATGTAAGTGTATTTATTTTTTAAACTAATTTTTATACGCGAAACTTCAAAAAATTTATATGCGAAATGTTTTTGGTTTAATTAATTTTTACAAGTGTTGAAATTTTTTTACGATTTTGATTTGTCTGTGTTGTTTTTATTATGGATTATGGTGTTTAGTGTTTAGTATTTTTGGATTAATGTTATTATGGATTATACTCCTAAATGTTACGTATTATTATAACTTTTTTTTATTATTTCAGCTTCATAAAACCCGCAAACTTAAATGCATTAATCATGGGCCTAAGGTGTGAGATCTCCAGTGTCCATCAAAGAGCTAGTTATGGTTTTGGGATTCGATAAGGGCGAGTGGTCTGAATGATTTGTTGTTTACAGGGTACCCTATTGTGAATCATGTCTTCCTTATGACTCTTTACGAGAGGTGGCATACCGAGACTAGGAGTTTTCACATGCCGATAGAGGAGATGACCGTCACATTATATGATGTGGCGTGTCTGCTGGACATTTCCATTGAAGGGCGGATGCTGAGCCATGCGAAGAAGGTGTCTCAAGATGATGGAGTGACATTGATGGTTAGGTACTTAGGTGTTTCAGAATTTGTAGCTGTTAAAAATTGCAAAAATGAATATGGTGCCTACATTAGTTATAAAGGGTTGAAGGAGCTTTATGAGGAGCACCTCACTGCAACTACCAGATTGGCGCACGCACGGACGAGGGAGGACGTAGAGGAGAGAGAGGCGTAGGCTTTGTTGTGTTAGGAGTTTTCTCTTATATCTGCTTGGATGTACGTTGTTTGGTGATAAAAGCAACAGACATGTCGAGTTGATATAACTGCAAACGATGGAGGAGCTTGGTTCGATGAATCGGTACTCGTGGGGAGGGATGACATTGGCACGCCTTTACCATTTTCTATCTGAGGCCACTTCACCTAAGAATAAATCGATGAGGGCAAACTTAACATTCTTTAAGGTAATAATTTAAATTTCTTATCCTTGTGTATCTGAATAAAATGTTTGATGGTAATAACTTATAATTTATTATGCTTGTGCATCTAAATAAAATGTTTGATGGTAATAACTTATAATTTTTTATGCTTGTGTATCTTAATAATTTTAATTTCTTGTGCATGGATGGTTTTTGGCGCATTTTCCTGAAGTTTACCCAGCTGATGATAATGAAGAGTATCTCCCAAACAATAGTAGTCAATAGCGGATATCAGCGCGTAGCGGCCGGCCCCAAAAGTGCTATAGCGGGATAGCGCATAGCGCTATGACCGCTATTTGAACACAAGAGTCAAAAGAAACAGAGTTTGATTGTACTCTTGAAGCTGATGCTGACATGGCAGTGTTGTCCACAAACAACAACAAAAATAAGGAAACAGAGATAACAGTGAAACAGAATCATAGCAGAAAGGCAGAAACGGTGAAATTTGAAACAGGAACAGAAGAAGTAACAGAACAGAGCTTTTGCGGAACAGGAACAGGACAGGAACTGAACAAAAGAAGTAACAGAACAAAAGCTATGGTAAAGAAGAAGTTACCACTATTTTAGGGTGAGAACAGCGAACGACGGCGAACGAACTACAAAGAACGGTGAACGACGGCGAGAACACGAACGTGAACGGCGAACGATGTAGAGGAAGAGAGAAGTTGGGTGCTGTTGTGTTTTGGAAAATTGGAACGGCGCAGAAGAAGAATGAAAGAAGAAGAGAAGTTAGGGTTGAAGAAAAGTAAAAAATGCCCTCATTTTTTTTTAAAAACCAAGGACAATTTCGGATTTTCTCTTAATTTTTTTTGCGGTTTTGAACCGCACCGCTACGTCGCGCTAGCGCCGCTACTGGCCGCTATTCCAAACCGCTACGCTATGCATATTAGCGTAGCGGTCCGCCGCCGCTATTGGCCGTTATTGACTACTATGTCCCAAACTGGCCATGCGCTTCCAGATGGATACCACACAGGGGTCATGGAGCAGTGAAGACCTACCGGTTGGCGCTTGATCGTTTGGAGATGGATGATGTATGTTGGATGTCGTACGAAGAGCATAGGGAGATCCAGGCATTTGAGGATATATGTTGGTATTCAGGATGGTTGATGTGCGGTCGTGGAAAGATGTATTGTCACTTGCTTGAGCGGGTTAAAAGGCAGTACGGGTACGTGCAGGACATCCACAGACCTCCGACATTTGTGCGTGCTATGCGAGATACCCAGGTTGTGTAAACTTTTCTCGATTATCGTGTTCACACCATTCATCAGGTTCAGTGGGGTCAGCAGGTGGATGTACCATGAGAGTGTTGAAGTAAAAATCTTTTTGATGAATATTTTAATGATAACAAACCTCGTGGAATAAATGATAAGTTTTATGAATAGTGATCTATTGATGCTTGCACTTGAGTTTTTGTTTAAAGAACAGGAATCACATAAGTGGATAAGTTAGAAGCCACTCACATCAATAAGTGCATTATATCTACTCAACAGTGAAAGAATGAGTATATCATCAGTTGAAACAACTATATCAAATTTCCATGAAGATTCATAGCTCAAGAATCATGATGGAAGAACTTGAATCATGATGGAAGAACTTACATCACAAGCTACACAAGAATGTGCTTGAAGTTATGTGACAAAACTCACATTGAGTATTATGTTATATGATTTGAAGATCCACCATGAGAAAACAAGATAAAAGGAAATATGCATACAAGTTATGAAGATTCTCAGAACCTCCTCAAAATGTCATACTTCCAAAGCTTCTAAAGATAAGAAGTTCAGAGTTCAGAATGTTCATATGAACAGAGTTCAGAAAGTTCATATGAATGGAGTTCATAATGATCATGAACATTAACCCAGAATATTTCAAGAAATAATTAAGGATTACTTCATGGATCAATAAGAATATTTAAAGTCATTTGTTACAAACAATGATGAACTAAATGCAAAGAAATATTCTTTTGGACTTCAAAGAAAGAATCATCTTGTTTGTCAAAACAAATGATCTCTCATTTATATGCTTGAAGAAGTTTTGAATGGAATAAATAACAACCTTCATAAGGTTCCGAATGTTTAAGAACATCAGAATATTCAAGATAAAGTACAACTGTCAAAAAGGCAGGAACCCAGAAGAAACATTCTGAAGTTCATATGAAGAACCCATAAACATTTTGAAGTTCATATGTATGGACCCAGAAAGAGTTTAAAAGGCTGTTCAGAAGGTTGCTCAGAAGGTTCATCAGAGCAAACCTAGAAATTAGTGTCCACACCAAGAACATGCAAGAATAGACGTGACATGAACATATCATATGCAAAAAAGGATTTCGACTTTGGATCAAGAAATCATTAAAGGCATCTATTATGATTAAAAGATTAATGGACTTTGATTGTTTTTTGTATTTAATATGTGTTCTTGAGTGATTAACTAAGACAGGAACAAAGTATAAATCAAACCAAGAATCAAGTGATCAAAGAACATTAAAGCTTATGAATCCAGTCAGAGTTCAGAAGGTTCGAAGATAGTTCAGAAGGTTGTTCTTAAGGTTTATCAAGAACAAGCCCAAAAATATATGAACATTATCAAGAACATTCAAGGCTCACATGACATAAATAAAACCAGAAAAGTATTGTGACTTAGACCAATCAAGGAATAAAGGCATCTATTTGGATTAAAGACAAAAAACATATTCATTGTTCATTAAAGACTTATGAACAAGTGAAGTACAAAACTTTAGGAATATTCCTTTAAGAATATCATCCTAGATGTTGTACATATTGCACTTCATTGATGTTTTACTATTAGAATTTGATTACATCAAATGGAAGTCTTACAAATCATCTTAAGTAAAACAAAGGAACATTCTAAAGTTCAGAAAGTTTATTTCCAGCACATGCTTTAAATTTGACAGCACAGTAAAGTGGTTGCAAAAGTGAAAGCAAAAACCAAGAAAGCAATCTCAAGTCAAAATCAATTAGATTTTGACACATAAGGGAGTTGGTACTATACAAGACCAGCAAGATCCCCTAAAGCATGGGCATGAAGTGACAACTCCACTTTCCTCTCTCATGCACAAGTTCCAAGGCAGATTTGCAAAGGCTTTGGTCCAGGAACTTTCTGAAGTATACACGAAAAACAATGTTCATGTACAAACCCAGAAATTCATCTGACATTCATAGGATGAGCCCAAAAATTCATCTGACATTCATCCATAAGAACCCAGGAACTTTTGAAGTTCATAACTGATGAACACATGAACATTCTGAAGTATCCTGATGAACCCATGAACATTCTGAAGTACAGAATGTTGATCAAGATTTTCAAGCAAAAGTTGCTAAGTCTCAGGACACATGGCCCAAGACTATTGGACACATCCTAACAACTACATGAGGTCAAGAAACACTATAAAAGGAGCTTAAGACACGCTTTGAAAACACACAGCTTAAAAGCATACTTAAACAACTTATTAAAAGTGTTTAAAGCTTCATAGCAAAACTGATTACACAAATCAACTTTAAAGATTTCTAAAATATTAAAGAGTGTGAATCAGTTCTCTCTTATCTTTTTAAAGATAATCTTATTCTTCTCTTCTTTTTGTCTTCATTCTTTCAAACTTCCAATCATTTGTAAAGAGAAAATCTCATCTAGCTTTAAGGGTATTAAAGTGTAGGTTGAGTGAAAAGAAAAGTGTAAAGTCTTGCGTGACTTAACAAAGAATATTGTAAGCCTGTTGAGGCTGGATAATACAATTTTTGCCTGCTGAGGCTAAGAGAATAAAGGAGGTAAAGTCCCTAGTGGCAAAAGTGTAAGGTGCAAGAGTTGAGAAGGTTGTCTCAAGCATCATAGTGGAAAACTCTCACAGTTGTGAGGAGTGGAAAACTCTTATGTGTCATATTCTCTACCTTTACTCTTTATTTTCAGCATAAATGTTTGAATTCACTTTACACACCATTATCACTTTGTTCATTATTTATTACACTAACAGTTCTGAACGTACTTCAGAACGTTCTGAACTTAACCAAGTTTTTATTTCTTCCAAGTATCAACTTGAGAATGATTTACCACAAGTGTAGGTTAAATTTAAAAAGGGTCACAATTCAAACCCCCTTTCTTGTGACTACTATTTCCACTTCAGGGAGTACGCAGACATATATGTCATCTGGTACGGTCGGGTGTCTCACCCAAAGATTTTGCCACCTATTGAGGGATCTCCTCCGAGGCCAGCAAATGAGGAGCAAATTATTGCACAACAGCAGCAGAAGGAGAGAGGCTCGCCTGATACCATTGAGATGATTAGTGCCGCTGTTAGCCAGGCTGATGAATATTTGGGTCAAGAGGGGTTGAGCACTGAGGAGTTGTATCAGGCCTTGCGCGATGTTAGGTGGAGGTTGACACCGGTATTGACTAGGAGGCGTATGAGGCCGAAGAGGCAGCAAAATGAGGAGGAGGAGTAGTGTCATTTTTAGGGCTTGTTGTTAGTTAGCATACATTTTGTCCGTATTTTGATGATATTTGTCCGTTTGTTCGTGTTTTGTATTTGGTTGACTTTAATGTTGGTACATTTCTATCGTATTATGCTAATTCGTATGAAAAACAATGTTTATAATTCATATGTTCGTGATTTTTTAATGTTGATGAGAAAAAACTGAAAAATAGGGAATTATATAAGTTCAAACAGGTTGTAACTGCATATTTTGGCCGCTACAGGTTCTGCCTTCAGGACGCAACGACAGATAACTACCGCTGCTCCAGCGGCAGCTAACTGCCGTTGTGAAGTGAACCAGCGGCAGCTTGCTACCGTTGAATTTTTTGTGTGGATGGGGTTCCACCTACACTTTCTGTGGTCCACAACCCACATAAAGTTCTATATATAGGCAGTGTTGTTTTCATTGCATCCAAACTCAACACTTACTGCATCTACAACTTATAAGATGTGTGGTGATGGTTGAACACCTTCCCTTTCATCACCACTCCTCTTAAAAACTAAACAAAAAACCACCAAACTAAACACTTTCTATTACTTTTTTTTGTTTTGTATGTGGAGGCGTAGACAGTTTATAAGATGCATGGTGATGTGAGAGAAGATGTTCAACCATACAATGGTAGGATAACCTTCTCTTACATCACCACTCCTCTTAAAAACTAAACAAAAAAAACATAAATAAGTTATGTGCCAAATCTTATTGATTTTTTTTTTTGTTTTTAGCTTTTTCCCTTTTATCACCTTTCATTTTGTCATTTTCGTTCACTCATTTATGGTTTTTCTACATGCATTGGTTGATCGTTTGATTTTGCAGCACCCTAAGATGAAAAAATGTGGTGTTATGGGAAATAAGATGTCAACGACAGCTAACTACCGTTGGAAACTAAACCGGCGGTAGTTTACTGCCGTTGCGTAGGTCACAGTGGCAGTTAACTGCCGTTGGGATCATTTATGTCAATTTCTGGTGTTTCTTAACATTGTTTGAAGTGGAAAAAGCAATTTTCAAACATTTATGACCATGTGATTAGTAAAATGCTAGTAAGGAAGCAACCTATTTTGATAAGAATTTAATTAATATTGGGGGTTAATTTGACAATAAGTGACTTACTTCATCGACTAATTTGACAAAAAATAATTAATACAGCTAATTTGACTCATATCACAAAACTAAAAGTGCACCACACTTATCAGCAACTTGTCCAAGCCTTCGATAATCCCAAATTCCAATCTCGCAAATTTTCTGCTTGGGTCTAAAATTTCTCCTCCAACACTGGAATTCCCCTTACGAACGAGAGAATCAGTGAAAACATCAAAATATAAAGAATTCAAAAAGACACACATCAAAGTACTACTTTACCAACTCTTAAATTGAGTAATTATTCATTTGAAATAAAGCAGACATAAATATAAGTAGCCTTGGCCTCTAGAGTTCTCCGACTTTTAGAGATCCATTGGCTAAGGTAAAAACAGTGGCAACCTTGTCATTCATACCATAATTTATAAGCTCAGTCATTATCATAATAGGGATTTGATTATCAAGTTGAACATCACCATGAAGATGCTTCATAACAATATCACGATACACACTAATTGCTTCATATGTTCTACCTTCAACACAAAGTGCAGTTACTAGCTTTGCAAAACAATCTTTATCTGGTTTAAAACCTTTAGAAAGCATGGCATTGACCAAATGTAAGGTATCATCCACCTTGTTGGAATCCAGAAATGCCTTCAATAAAACAGTATGTGTGACAGGGACAACTCTATAAGAACAATTGGTTTGAATCATGTTAAAGAAAAACTTGGTAGCATCATGGAGTCTCCCTAATTCACAACATTTATGAATGATTAAAGTCCAACCATCTATAGATAATTCAATTCCTAACTTAACCTTTATACCCAAAAGTTGGTACACTTGTGGCATGACATCATCATTCAATTTACAAACGGACTCCAGAACCTTGTTAAAGGTAACCTTATCAGGGTAATAAGGAACCCTAAACATGAGTCCGATAAATACTGAAAGACTGGGAATGTCATTTTTATGGCAAAGGTGAAAAAGTGTAATGTTGAAAGTGAAAAAATCACGGGAATTGGTTTTTGTGGCCAACAGAGGTAAAGTAGACAAATTTGTTATCAGGCGAATGTTGCAGGGTGATAACAGCTCCACTGTCCCAATGTCGTTGAGAGTTGCAGGAAGCTATAGCTCTAGACTAGAGGAAACTGTCTCAAGGCAAGAGTTTGAGGAATTCAAAAAGGCGAAGACTTCAGGAGCTACAAGAAAGGGTGTGGAGATGCTTGGAGGAAGATGTGCTATGACTTAGCCTAGTATCCAGAGGAGAAGTTCCCAACATTCACATATCATATCCTGGAGAATGAGATGCAGCCAGCTGCCCCAGAAACCAAGATGTAGCTCTCAACAAGGAAGTTGCATCTTCCAAGAAAGCATCTGATGCTAGAAAGAGAAAGGGAAAGGCTAAGCAAGGAGAGGAAGGGAAAGAAGTAACTGAGCAAGTGCAAGAGAATCCGTCCCATAATAGTCTCACAGAAGAGGAAAAGAAGAAGGGTGAAAATTAAAGAAGAGGAAAAAGGAAGAAAATAAGGGAAGGAAGAAATGATTGAAGCGAAAAGGACACTGAGATCCTGAGCGATGCAGCGCAGAGGTCTGCGAAAAAGAAAAAGAAGGAAGAGAAAGACAAGCCAGAGGAAGCTAAAGCGGTGGCTGAAGAAGAGATGGATAAGTCTGATGAAGAGTTTATGAATCTACTGACCCCTGTGTAGGTTAAGAAAACAAAGGTAGCAGGAGCGATGTTGTGGAAGAAGAATGTGATAAGGAAAAGCTAGAACAAAGTGAACCAGATGTGGTGAGTCAAGAACTAGAAGTGGCGGAGAAGGACATGTCAGAGAAGAAAGACGAAGTTGAGGAAGCAGGTTCTGTGTAGGAAGAAGAGGAATTGGACCTGGAGGATGTTGTTCAGAAAGTTATAGCTTTAGATGGCGTCCTTGAGCCAGTGATTATTGAAAATCAAGAGGATGCTCCCAACTTGCAGGAAGTTGTAGCTTCACCAGAGGATGTAGCACCCCAGGGCTATGTTTGGATTGGTGGTATGTGATGGAATGGAATGGAATGAAGTGGTGCATAATTATATTCCATTGTTTGGATTTGCAAAAAGTGAATGGAGTGGAATGGAATACAATGGAACTCGTTCCATCCAACACCACCCAAACCTTTAATTTTCAATTCACCCCAATTTGGGGTGTATCCAATGGAATAGAGTTTCATAACAAAAATTATACATTTTTACCCCTGTTTTTATTTTATTATAACTGAACTGCGACATGTTCCTCTCAACTACTGTTCTTACGTTTTTTTTTCTTCTCCTGTTTAATTTTTTCATTGTCGACATGTTTCCCTCTTAATCTTCGTATGCATGCTTGTTGTTTCTTGCTCTGACATGTTTTTTTTCTCTATGGATACCTTTTAAAAAGAAAAGGAACTTTGCTATGTTGATGTATGACTATATATTCTTCAATTTTATTTTTTCTATTTTACCAATAATTGACCTTGTATACATATTGATGAGTTATATTGAGTTTTGAACATGCATGTATATTCCTAGATTTGTTATAGAGTTTTGAACAAATGCATTTTGTTAAACATTTGGTTGGCATACCTATATCAAATTAGGATGCTCAACTCTTGTTTGAATGTTTTAACAGTTGAAGGTGATAAAGTTTTAGTAGTAATATGTTTATATTATAATAGTAATTTTTAAATAAGGGTAAAAATGGAATAAAAAATTATAATTTGTACCGTTCCGTTCACTTCACAAACAATGGAATGGAAAAATGATTTTATCACATCATAACATATCCAAACAATGGAATGAAATCTTTGTTCCATTCTGCTTCACTCCATTCTATTCCATTCTCCTCCATTCCGTTATGTTCCGTCAATACAAACAGATCCCAGAGCTCTCAACCAAAAGTGGATGTTGTGCAAATTCCAGCCGCTGAACTTCCCCCTCTTCTCAACCAGTCTAAGGTGCCAACAAAGAAAAGGACTTATAAGGTTGCTCAGTCTAAAGGAGTTGAGAAGGAGTTGCGCTCCAAGAAAGCCAAGAACTCTGACACAAGCAAGGCAAAATCTTAGCAGATCAACAAAGAGGCTAGCCTAGGGCAGAAGATGAAGAGCACTTCTGCAAGGGTAAAAGTTGTTTCTAAGTAAAAGTTGTTCAAAGATATAGCTTTGCAACTGGGTTGCATTTCAACGCCCTGACTTTCTCCCTACTCTTTATCATCTTTTATTTCTATCAATGAGTTAATATGAATATTAGTAGTTCTCGTGTTTTTAATTTTTGGTTCTGCAATTTTTAATTTTTAATTCTGCATATTTTTAATTCATGTCTTGCAATTTTAATTCTTAGTTTAGATAGCCACAACTCCTTATTACAAACTTTAAAATTGAGTTTGTTTACACATCTCATTTCATGTTTGGGGGAGGGATTGGAAGTTGTAGGCCTCAAGTAGTTTTCTTTTTCAGTTTCTTATTGTAGTGTGCTGATTAAGTAATGAAGTTGTTGGTTTAGTACTGAATTGAAGGCCTATGATGAATTATATAGTGAATAGAGTAGATATGGTAGTAAAATTAGAAAAGTAATAAGGTGTAAAAAAAATGGGCTCAAAACACAAGGGCCACCTATCAAAGTAAGATTGGGGTGATTCACACTCACCACTTTTCCAAAATAAGCGGGTGGTTCACAAAAGAAAAATTGGTTGCCTATCAAAGTAAAATTGGGGTGATTCACACTCACCACTTTCTCAAAATAGGTGGGCATCCCCCAAAAACAAAAGAGCAAACCATTGTCGTACGATGGGAGTGACTCACCCTCACTAACATCCCAAGAATGACCCGGTTTGAACTCTTTATAAGAAAGGAGGTTATTGACGTAAGATGGGAGTGACTCACCCTCACTAATATCCCAAGAATGACCTGACCTTCCTCTTAACTAAACAAAGTGAATTCTTATACCGCCTTAGAAAGCTTTATCTCTGAGAAACACCAAATGAGAAAGAGATGTGACATTTGATTTGTATGTTTGATGGCATGGTTAGTGTTTTTCTTTAAGGTGTTGTTTACATAGGAGCAATAGTAGGCTGCAATGCGCACACACACAAATTCAGTGTTGGAATAATAATAAGTTATGTTGTTAGGGGGTGATTAGAATTTTCTTGAGTAGCTATAGTCAAGGTTAGCTCACTCAGGAAAAACCAACTGCATGATTACTATGAGTGGGCAATGAATGAGAAACTGTTTTAGATCAGTGATTGACCTGCATCACTCAAGGACGAGCAATGTTCAAGTTTGGGGGTGTGATAACCGGAAAATAAGTTGGTTATCACGTTGCACTTAGCCCCCGTAATGGACAAGTAATTGAGTGATTGTATTGCCTAAAACATCTAGTTAGTGCCTATTTTAGGATTTTATAGTTTTAGTTGTTTTTAGTGTTATTTAGTACTCTTGAACTAGTCATGCTTGTCATGGATGTTTGATGGTGTATGTTAAGGAATGGCTCTGAAGATGTGGGAAGCTGCAGCATGGACTAAGGTTGCTTCGTTGAAGATTTGGAAAGCTGCAGTGCCTTGGATCTCTAGCCGGGTTGTACGAAGTACGAACACGTGGGACTGAGTCTGGCAATTGCTTAACGAGAAAGAATATAAGTTGTTCCCAATGATTGGAATCCTAAGAATAATAAAGGAATGTGTGAGGGAGTAGGCATAATAATAAAGGAATCCTAAATACATTTTCGGATTTAAATCCGTCATCATCGATCTTTCACAAAAATTCATCTTTGGATCTAATCTAAACCCATTTTTTTTATGAACATTAACACAGTTTTCTAAACTTTAGAATTTGTGATTTTCCTCAAATTTAGCAAACAAGAAGGTGAAGAAACTCGTATAAATTGTTGCTGCATTTTTTTTAGAACATGATTCAGTTGTTGGAAAGTGGATTTGTTGTGTTAATGTTGTTGTGGTACTTAATTAAGCTATAAGTGCTTAATTGAGCTGTTTCTACAAACATGCCGCCTTACATGTCCATATAAAATTAGTTAATAGTCCAAATGCCACAATCACAAACACTTACTTTTACTGTTTTTGTTTTATCGATGATTAACCAAATTGAATAGTAAACCCCTCCTAATTTTCTTTGAATCAAGAACATTACCAAGCTCAGCAACACCTGCAGCATAATTAATCAATTAACCAATATAAAAAAAAAAAAAAACAAATGAACAAGATAGATTTTGTGTCGTGCTGTTGTTGCTGGAATTCCTAGTCTGCTGAACTTGAATTTCATGTTTTTTTAATGGAAGGATTTTTTCTTCAAAAATTTAATGTTTTAGCTTAATTAAATTAAGTCTTTAATATAAAAAAATCCAGATGGAATAAAAAAATAGAAAATAATTAAAAAAATTTCCAACTCAACGTGCCAAATCATCAGTTTTACATAGTCAGCGTATCATGTAAGCATATTTGCACACTCAGGGATGAAAACCAAAGAATCTTGAAATGGCGAGGGGGAATCTCCAATTTTTTTTTTACGGGGGCTAAACCAAAACTCGCTCAAATGGCAGGAGAGAAACATCTATTAACCCTAAAAAATATAGATGACATTGAGATGGAATGACTTTGGGGTTCATTTTTCTTTATAATACAAAATTCTTCTCATTTGAAGAACTCAAAAATTGTATTGGAGGAGGGTTTTTAGAGTTTACATACTTCTTCAAATTTAATGTATGTAGTTGTAATATTTTTAAAATTAAAAATATATTAATTATACGCATTAATTTACCGTTTTCTTATGTATTTCAAACAAAGCCTTGCCTATTAATCCGACGTAAGTTGTTCTTGTGAATTCGGACTCAAATCTCACACCAATAAAACTATGATGTGTGAAGCAAAGGAAAATGGTAACCAATAACAAAGTAAACACAAGCAACAACAACAATAACAAACCTATATTTAATCTAGGAATCAGGTGTAAAACACAAAACCACAAGCAAAAGATAAAGAGAGAAGAGAAACAAACACACCAAGAAATGTTTACCCAGTTCGGTCCAACTTGACCTACTCTGGGGGAGTGATTGATCTCTCCAATCCACTATCAATGAGTTCTTACAAAGAGATACAAAAGAGTTACAATAAATTAGCTTCAACAAGCTCACAAAGAACAAACTCTAATTTCTACCATTTTTCCAATCTCACAAATAAACAAGACACTCAATGATTTTCACTCACCCAAGGTTTTAACAATGTTTCCCAACCCAAGAGAACCTCTGAAGATAACTCTAATCAAAGACCCTAAAACCTAAAGTTACCTCCTTTGATTTCCCAAGTTTCTCTCTCTTGAAGCTCTCCTAAAAAATGAAGTGTGAATCCTTAAATAGTACCATGTAGCAGTCAAAATCGTGTCATGATGACCAAAATCGTGTCACGATTCGTAACGTACGACCCAAGGTATGAACCTTATTTTCCAAATCATGTCACGATTTGGCCTCCAGGAACATCCTCTCATTCTGCCTCAAAATCGTATCACGGTTCAAGAATCATGTCACGATTCTTCACAAACCCAGAATCCAATTTTGAGTCATATTTCAACATTCCACCTTGACTCTAAATTGATGGTGATTGTAACAGTCCCCTGATTTTTAGTATTATGTTTATCTATTATTATTATTATTATTTATTATATTTGTTAATTATTTATTTGATGTGTGATTGGTGGGTTAGTGGATTTTTAAGTGATTAAGGGTATTTTAGTCATTTTAGCATGAGTGGCATTTTGTAATTATGTTAGAACTAGAAATTTGAATTTTAGAGAATAGTGGTGTATAAGTAAAATGGGAGGTTTAAATGAAGTAAAAGTGTAGAGAAAATAATTGTGAAAGTTAGATGTGACTAAACTCATTAATGTGAGTGACCCTAATGCATATTATATAAGGAATAGTAGTGAGTGTTGGTGAATTAGGTTAACCACATTTCACAAAACTTTGGCAAGAGGCAAGAGGCAAGAGGGAGAGAATAGAAGAGAAGAAGAAACTTAGAGAAAAGGAAGAGGGGAAAGCACTAGAAGGTAGAGACTCAAGCTAGGAAGCATTTTCTGTGAAGAATTGAGGTAAGGGGGAGGATTATTTTCATCAATTGGGTTTAATAAGCAAATGGGTAGTTTGAGTGTTTTAGCTTATAATTAATTTCATGATGTTTGTTGTTAATTATGTGAAATCTGTGCTCTATTTTGATGGTTAATTTGATTATGTTAAAACTTGGTGAATTCATGTTTTGTTCATGTCAAAATTCATGTTTTGTTATAGTAAAATTATAACTTGGTGAATTTTGGTGATTTTGATGAATAACATGATAATTGGATGATGTTTGTTGTTTAATAAGTTAATTTTGAGCATGAGTATGTGTTTTGTTTGAGAAATCATGAAATTATGTTGAATAAGTTGTGATTTAAGTGATAATTGTTTTGTTCATGGAAAATTGCTTAATTAAGTGAATTTGAATAAGTTGTTGCTATTGAATTAAGTTGTTACCATGATACATGAAAAGAATAAAAGAGATTATGATGATTATGAATTTTGTGATGAATTGAGTTGTTGTTGTGGTGTTTTGATGAAATAGTTTAATTGAATGAAAATGATTAAGTTGATGTTAGATTAAATAAGTTGTTAATATGATTGAGTTAAGTGATTATGTACATGTGGAACATGAAAGAAATATTGTTGTTGTTGTAAATCCATGCTGTTGTTGAATTGTTGGTAAAAAATGTGAAATTGAGACGAGGTTTGAAAATAAGTGAAAACATGGTGATTTTTTTTTTTAAGAAAGGTGATTATTGATTAAGTTGTTAAAAATGATTTTGAAGCATAACTGAGTAAGTAATGTTGGATAAATGTTTTTGATCGAATTTGGTGTGCTTGGTATCAAAAGGTGTCATTAAAATAGGATTTTCCGCGCGAAACGCGAAAAATCAGATTGTCCTGGGAGGGACGCACGACCGTGTGCCCTGACAGCACCGACCTTGCGTGACTCTCGACATTAATCAGCACGACCGTGCGTGTTAGGAGCACAACCGTGCGCCGCCTGTTTTGGCCCTGAAACCTCATTTTTCGTATTTTTAAAGGTTCCTAAGGCATGTGTTGGGTCCCAAACCCATAAACTTGATCAATGAGTGTTTAATTATGAAGTATAATGTTAATTAACATGATGTGTGATTAAAGATAACTTAGGATTGTACAGCTGTGAATTAAACTTGGGAATCTATCTTTAATTGAGCCGTGAAATGTATGCGATCATGATAATTGATTATGGAAGTGTGAATGATGTTGTAGCATGATTATAAAGTGAATTAATGATGGATTAAAGTAACTTGCTTAAAATAATCATGAGATGCGAACTATGTGAATGTTAAAGAATGTAAGCATGTTGTTTATGATGTGACGATGATTAAACTTGTTGAATGCATTAACATGATGTGACGATTGTAAGACCCTGATCCCCGAGACTACTAATTAAGCGATATATCATGCAGCACAACTAATCGGAATCTAAAAAATCACCAATTAACTCATACACATTTCTCATAATGAAAATCTCATCAACAATCATCACAACACATCGGAAATAAATCATTTCAACATAATAATCATCTCGGGTCTCAACATAAATATCTCAAATAAATACATCCTCATAAGATTCGACAAGAAAAATAAATCTCGGACTCCTAGATCAGAGCACCTAATCTAGACATCCTCGAAAATAAACGCGACATAAAAGGAGAATAGGCGTGATGTCATCCTCAGTACAACTCACTGAGCACTACTCCTCAACCTGCAAGTCTACATCCACAATGTTTACACCCAGGATGAGGCGACAATAAAGCCACTAGAGGGTAAGATATACATTCAACAAAAGGATAAAATAAACGCATGTAAGTTTCAGGCAAAAACATCACTTAACATATAAGTATTCATTAGTACATAAAGTCTGATTATTACTCATGCATAATTCACAATCCATAGCACACCCTCATCATTATATAATTACCAACTTAATTATACATCATCAACAATTAAATCATAATCTCGACTATAATTCATCAACAACAGAATTATAAAATCATTCATAGTTTCCACAATTCAACAAATAACATTTACCACGTAAATGCACAAGTTCACACCAAAACATTACCAAACATGATTCATGTGAATGTAATGCGCCTAATACGACTCTACATGCATGTGGTATCATAGTGATCTTAAATCATCCAACTATCAATATTGATCTTAAATCACCCAACTATCAAATAGTGATCTTAAATCACCCTACTTCTAGTTGAATTCCCCTCTTCCCCTTGAGCTTCTTCCAGTTTCCTCTTCTCCAATCCTCTCCTTTCTCTATTCTCTCACTTGCCTCTCAAAATTTTTGTGTTAAAATGATTAACCTAGCTTCACCACCACTCACTACTATTCTATTTATAATATGGATTAGGGTCACTCCCACTAATGGGCTTAGTCACAATAACTCACAGTTAGTTCCTCTATACTTTTACTTCACTTAAACCCCCCATATTAATTATACACTACTATTCTCTAAAATTCAAATTACTAGTTCTAGCATAATTACAAAAATGTCACTCAAGCACTAATAATTCCACTAACCCACCAATCACACATAGATAATCAATTAACAAATATAATTAATTAAATAATACTAATTAATAACAACAGATAAATATAATGCTAGAATCGGGTTGTTACAATGATGATAGTTGTGGCTTAATGCATTATAGTTATGATTAAATGATGATGTGGTGATAACATGAATGGTGTGGATGTATTGATTTGATAATGCAAATGATAGTTGTGAAAGTTGCATGAGTTAAAATCATGATTTATAGTTGTGTGCATTGTCAAGTCCATACGTGAACATCCATGCATTCATGGCCAGTCGAATGTAGATTAATTTAAGATCAAGATTTAATGTAGCTTGATTTAAGATCAAGATTTATAGTTGGGTGATTTAAGATCACTATGGTATTGCATGCACATGAGTCGTGTTTTGGCAATGTTTTGGTGTGAACTTGTGCATTTATGTGGTAAATGTCTAATTGTTGATGTGTGGAAATGTGAATGACTCATAATTATGTTGATGATGTATATTTAAGTTGGCAATTATACAATGATGAGAATGTGCTATGATTTATGAATCATGTTTTGGAATATTGATGAGTTTAAGTCGTTAATGTTGATGAATGAATTATGCATGTGTGGATAACCAGGTGTATTATGTTAATGTGATATAATTGTCGTTGATTGTAACCAGGCTTTATGTATTATTGAATACTTAAATGTTGTTGATGTTTTTGCCTGAACTTACATGCGTTTATTATATCCTTTTGTTGAACAGTATATCTTACCCTCCAGTAGCTTTGTTGTCGTCTCACCCTTGTGGTGTAGACTTGCAGGTTGAGGAGTAGAGTTGCTTGGTGAGTGTTTGATGAGGATGGCATCACAGCATACTCCATTTTATTTTGCTTTTGAGGATGTCTAGATTAGGTGCTCAAATCTAGGAGTTGTGGGGTTTTTATTTTACTTGTTGAATTATTTATGATGGATCTTTATAATCATGATGTTGATGTATTTACTTTGAGATTTTTATGATGAGACCCGAGATGATATTATGTTGAGATGATTATTTTTCGTTGTGCTGTGAATATTGTCGATGGAATTTTTATTATGAGAAATTTGTATGAGTTAAATGATGATTTGTAATATCTCGATTATGTTAAATTGTATGATTTATCGTTTAATTAGTAGTCTAGGGGATTAGGGTCTTACAGTGATGCCAATTTAACCATCTACCCCCATTCTACTTTTTCTTTTCCCTTGCATCCAACTACGCCAAGTAGCTCCACAAGCTTTCACCCTTTGCTTCTTCAACCCTCAGAATGCCTTCCGCCCTCTTGAAGATCCACAAGTCTACACCAAAACCTTGAAGATCTCTTTGCATCCAATCACCCTTGGTCTTTTAGGTAATCACACAAGCCACACCATACATTCTTCAACCTTCGGAATGCCTTACATCCTCTTGAAGAATTCACATGCTCACAAATAAAGCATAGCACCCAAGGTCTCCAAAGTCGTACCATTTATGGTGTCATTAACTCCACCTCAACTTTCAAATGCGTACATCCACTATGAATTTCACCTTGCAAACTCCACCTCAAAGGTTGATCACGAGTATTCTTCACACCGCCTCTCCAGGATAACCTTGAGTATTCTTTCCACTGCCTCTCCAGACTGATGTTGAGTGTTTAACGTCCCTCCAGACGATCACCGCTCTACAAGGCATCACTACCAAGGTGAGAAATGTCACCTTCTTCATCCTCCCAACAACACGTCACCAAAGCACCCGCATCCTTATAATCCTCAAAGACAACTTGAGCAGAGTCATTGTCCTCCGGACAATCCCTCTTGAAGTGACCCATCTTGTGACACTTAAAGCACTTATACTTTGACTTGTTACCGCTCTTTGAGCTTCCTCAGCTACCTCTACCTCCACCATTCCCTCTTGAAACATTTGGGCTTTCACTATTTTCATCCGCTCTGAAGTCCTTGGACTTGGTCAACTCCATGGTTCTTAAAGCCGCTTGGACTTCTTCCACCGTGACAGTGCCTTCTTTGCAATATAGCATGGTATCCTTGAAGGATTCAAATGATCTCGGTAGAGCACAAAATAAGAGTATAACTTTGTCTTCATCCTCAAGATGCACCTCAATGTTCTCCAAATCATCAAGGATTTTGTTGAACTCCGTTAGTTGCTCCATTACGGTCTTTGACTCCACCATCTTAAATGAATAGAGTTGTTGTTTTAGGAAGTGCCTGAGCCTAAAGACTTTGTCATATACAAAGACTCCAACTTTGACCACATCGATGTCACAGTTGGTTCCATCGCGACATCCCTCAAAACTTTGTCCCCGAGGCACAAGACAATGGCACTCATAGCCTTGTCCACCATCTCGGTCTTCTGCGCTTGTGACATGGTGACTGGAAACACACCTTCGCCCTTCAACTGCTTTCTCACACTTTTGATGTATCAACACCGCTTGCATCTTCACCTTCCATAACCCAAAATCGTTACTTCCGGTGAACTTCTCAATATCCCACTTTGAACCCATGGTACTCACTTAACCAATTCACTCCGTTGCCCCACGGTGGGCGCCAGTTGTTGTGAATTCGGACTCAAATCTCACACCAATAAAACTATGATGTGTGGATCAAAGGAAAGTAATAACCAATAACAAAGTAAACACAAGCAACAACAACAATAACAAACCTAGATTTAATCTAGGAATCAAGTGTGGAGCACAAAACCACAAGCAAAAGATAAAGAGAGAAGAGAAACAAACACACTAAGAAATGTTTACCCAGTTCGGTCCAACTTGACCTACTCTGGGGGAGTGATTGATCTCTCCAATCCACTATCAATGAGTTCTTACAAAGAGATACAAAAGGGTTACAATAAATTAGCTTCAACAAGCTCACAAAGAACAAACTCTAATTTCTATCATTTTCCCAATCTCACAAATGAACAAGACACTCAATGATTTTCACTCACCCAAGGTGTTAACAATGTTTCCCAACCCAAGAGAACATCTCAAGACAACTCTAATCAAATACCCTAAACCCTAAAGTTACCTCCTTTGATTTTCCAAGTTTTTCTCTCTTGAAGCTCTCCTAATAAATGAAGTGTGAATCCTTAAATAGTACTCTGTAGCAGTCAAAATCGTGTCATGACCAAAATCGTGTCACGATTCGTAACGTACGACCCATGATACGAACCTTATCCACAAAATCGTGTACATGATTTGACCTCCATGAACACCCTCCCATTCTGCCTCAAAATTGTGTCACAGTTCAAGAATCGTGTCACGATTCTTCACAAACTAATCCAATTTTGAGTCATATTTTAACGGCTGTCATTTACAGTATGAAGCCTGGATACTCCAAAATTGAGACGTACCCGTATCGGATACGTATCAGATACCGATACTCCACGGATACGTACCCACGAAATATCGGAATTAATTATTTTAATTTAAAATATATATTTTATCGGATAGTTATAAGATACTCGACAGATACACACAAATACTTATTAGATATTTCACAGAGACGTATCCTGGAAAAAAATGAAGGGTAAAGAAGTGAGACTGTGTTGTGAAAATTCAATGGAGATGTATATGATTCAATTTAAGATATGAATCACTATAATTGTTTTTTGATTAACCAATTAAAAATTATGTTTTTGGTGGATGAAAGTAACGAGAGAGAAGATTCAATCAATCAACATTAAACAAACTTTATTTTGAGTTATTTTATTGATGCATTTGTTGATATTCTAACATATCAATGAAAATAGAATATGATTCATACGAAAAAGGTTTCATTTTTTATTTTGATCACATGTATTATTTTTTGTAAATTGTGACTTTTATGATTATATATTATTGAAGAGTAATCAATGCTTATCTACTAACAATATATAAAAATCGAAGTACAGCAAAATTTCATAATCGTCCTTATTAAAACTCATGATCTCCTTAATTTAATGTGCATAATGGTCATTTTACAAAATTTAATTAAAATCGAAGTACAACAAAATTTCATAATCGTCCTTATTAAAACTCATGATCTCCTTAATTTTATGTGCATAATTGTCATTTTACAAAATTTAATTTATTTGTTCTTTGAAAAATTAATTACGGGTAATGTTCATCACAAGTGTAAGAATTTCCACGGATAACTATAAAACTAATTTATTTGTTTTTTAAAAAATTAGTTACGAATAATGTTCATATCTACTGACAATATATCTACTAACAATATATAAAAATCGAAGTACAATCGAATTTCATAATCGTACTTATTAAAACTCATGATCTCATTAATTTATGTGCATAATGGTCATTTTGGAAAATTTAATTTATTTGTTTTTTTAAAAAATTAATTACGGATAATACTCATCACAAGTGTAAGCAATTTCTACGGATAACTATGAAACTAATTTATTTGTTTTTAAAAAATTAATCACAGATAATGTTAATATCTACTAACATCTACTAACAATATATAAAAATCAAATTACAACAAAATTTCATAATCATCCTTATTAAAACTCATGATCTCTTTAATGTCGATATTTTGAAAATAGTCACGAGTTTTTAAAATTTTATCATATCGACTATCAAATATCGGTACATAAAAATTTTCTTCTGCATATATAAGAATATAAAATCATCAACGAGTGCGGTTTAAATATTTAACGGTGTTTGAAATATAACATAAAAATTTATTTAATAGACACACTACATTAATGTTGATATTTTGAAAATAGTCACGAGTTTCCAAAATTTTACCATATCAACTTTCTCATATATGTGTATAAAAATTTGTTTCCAAAATATAACATTAAAATTTATTTAATAGACATACTACATTAATGTTGATATTTTGAAAATAGTCACGAGTTTTCAAAATTTTATCATATCGACTATCACATATCAATACATACAAATTTTCTTCTGCATATACAAGCATATAAATTCCTCAACAAGTGCGATTTAAATATTTAACAGTGTTTTAAATATAAACTAAAAAATTATTTAATAAACACACTACATTAATGTTTATATTTTGCAAATAGTCATGTGTTTCCAAAAATTTATCATATCGAATTTCTCATATATGTATATAAAAATTTGTTTATGCAGACATAAGTACATAAAATCTGCAACGGGTGCGGTGCAAACATTGGATAGTCTTTTGCATATAAAATAAAAAGTTATTTAATAAAAACATTGCATTAATTTTGATTTTGAAAATAGTCACGAGTTTTCAAAATTTTATGTACATAAAAATTTGTTTTCGCATATATAAGCAAATAAAATTCATAACTGGTGTGACTCAACTATTTAACAAATTTTTGTTTATATAAGGAAAAAAATTAATACAAACATTACATTAATACTCATAATTTTCATTTAATATATATAAACATCCTACAATATTAACTATCTAATTATTTTTTATATAATTATCATAATGTTACGTGACCCGTGGGTCTTTTCCTGAGTTTTAATGGAAGGAGATGAACCTTAACCTTTTATTAAGTGTGTTTACTTCAATGATATTCGTAAGAGAGGTGGAAGGGTAAGATTGAGAAAAAATAGAGTTTACAAAGTTAACATGGGGATTAATGATTATTTCGGTATTATAATAAAATATTATAAAAATGTGTATGTAACTGGGTGCATCTACTAACAATATATAAAAATTGAAGTCCAGTAAAATTTCATAATCGTCCTTATTAAAACTCATGATCTCCTTAATTTTATGTTCATAATGGTCATTTTGCAAATTTTAATTTATTTGTTTTTTAAAAAATTAATTACGGATAATGGTCATCATATGTGTAACCAATTTCTACGGATAACTATGAAACTAATTAATTTATTTTTTTTAAAAAAAATTATTACGGATAATGGTTAAGTGTAACCAATTTCAATGGATAACTATGAAACTAATTTATTTGTTTTTTAAAAAATTAATTACGGATAATGTTCATTACAAGTGTAACAAGTTTTTTTGTCAAATTTTTTTTTGCAAAATTTCATAATCGTCCAACAAACATTGAATGATGTTTTGCATATAAAAAATATTAATAGAAACACTACATTGATGTTTATATATTGAAAATTATCACGAGTTTACAATATTTTATCATATCGACTTTCTTATATATGTATATAAAATTTGTTTCTGCAGATATAAATATTTAAAATCTGCAACGAGAATGATGCAAACATTGAACGGTGTTTTACATTAAATTTTGAAAATAATCACGAGTTTTCAAAATTTTATCATATCAACTATCACATATCGGTACATAAAAAGTTTCTTTTGCATATATAAGCATATAAAATCCTCAACGAGTGCAGTTTAAATATTTAACAGTGTTTTAAATATAAAATAAAAATTTATTTAATAGACACACTACATTAATGTTGATATTTGAAAATAGTCATGAGTCTCTAAAATTTTATCATATTGACTTTCTCATATATGTATATAAAATTTGTTTCTGCAGATATAAACATTTAAAATCTGCAACGGCAGCGGTGCAAACACACTACATTAATGTTGATATTTTGAATATAGCAATGAGTTTCTAAAATTTTATCATATTGACTTTCTCATATATGTATATAAAATTTGTTTATGTAAATATAAACATTTAAAATTTGCAACGAGAGCGATGCAAACATTGAACAGTGTTTTGCATATAGAATAAAAATTTAATTAATAGAAACATTGCATTAATGTTGATATTTTGAAAATAGTAATGAGTTTTCAAAATTTAATCATATCGACTATCACACATTGGTACATAAAAAATTTCTTCTGCATATATAAACATATAAAATCCTCAATAAGCGCGGTTTAAATATTTACCGGTGTTTTAAATATAAAATAAAAATTTATTTAATAGACACTGCATTAATGTTGATATTTTGAAAATAGTA
Organism: Medicago ruthenica; assembly: GCA_018208015.1. Taxonomy (NCBI): domain Eukaryota; kingdom Viridiplantae; phylum Streptophyta; class Magnoliopsida; order Fabales; family Fabaceae; genus Medicago; species Medicago ruthenica. Next base: position 89,066,645 of record CM031377.1, on the reverse strand, counting down.
CCGAGTTTCCAAAATTTTATCATATCGACTTTCTCATATACGTATAAAAAAATTTGTTTATGCAGATATAAGTACATAAAATCTGCAACGGGTGCGGTGTAAACATTGAACGGTCTTTTGCATATAAAATAAAAAGTTACTTAATAGAAACACTACATTAATTTTGATTTTGAAAATAGTCATGAGTTTTCAAAATTTTATCATATCGACTTTCTCATATATGTATAAAAACATTTGTTTATGCACATATAAGTACATAAAATCTGCAACAGATGCGGTGCAAACATTGTACATTATTTTGCATATAAAAAGAGTTATTTAATAGAAACACTAAATTAATTTTGATTTTGAAAATAGTCATGAATTTTCAAAATTATATCATTTCAACTTTCTCATATATCTACATAAAATTTTGTTAACGCATATATAAGCAAATAAAATTCTTAACTGGTGTGACTCAACTATTTAACAAATTTTTGTATATATAAAAAAAATATTTAATAGAAACATTACATTAATACTCATAATTTTCATTTAATATTTAAAAACATACTACAATATTAACATTCTATTTTTTATATAATTATTTTTCGCACGGGTCTTTACTAGTTTTTTTTAAGTATTTTACATGTATATAAATTTTAATATAAATATTTTGTTAACGTATCTTAACCTATCTTAAATTTTAAAATTTGACAAATCTACGTACCATATCGTATCGTACCCGCCCCATACTACTACTACGTATTCAGGCTTTATAGGATTATAGGTGAGAACACACCACACTCTTTGAAGAAATGTTATGCTTACATTGAGTAAGAAAGTGATAACAGCCATAGCCACCACATTCACAAAACCTCACTCTCTCTCTTCCATGGCCGCCACCGAAGAAACCCTACGCAAAACCCTAGCGGAGAAACTCTCCGCCGTTGAAATTCAAGCCAACACCGTCCGTTCACTCAAATCATCCTCCGCATCTAAACCTGACATCGATGCTGCTGTTCAAGCGTTAAACAATCTCAAACTCGAGAAATCTTCCATCGAGAAATCGCTTCAATCGCTGCTTTCTGGTTCCGGTAACGGTTCTGATTCGCGTGAAGCTTTTCGTCAATCTGTTAACAACACGCTTGAACGGCGTTTGTTTTATATTCCGTCGTTTAAGATTTATCGCGGTGTTGCTGGTTTTTATGATTATGGTCCTCCTGGTTGTGCCGTTAAATCCAACGTCCTTTCCTTTTGGCGTCAGGTGAATTGAATTTCTATGCACTGACGGTGTAATATGTGATGCTGTTATGTTGTTGGATTAGGAAATGTTTGGGTTGATTTATTTTAGCTTATTACTAGTTTAAGAATCTGTTAAACTATAGCTTATGACATGTTTATAAGTTGTTTTCATTTTATTTCCATAAGCACTTCAAGATAACTTGTGAAAGTAGCTTATATAAAAGTTTTGACTTTATATTTTTCTTGTAGAAATTGCTTATACATAGCACTTACATGATAAACACTTGGGCCCTGTTTCAATTAATAACTTTTCAAGTGCTTATGTACGAGCTATTTCAATAACAAAAGAAAAAATAAGGTGCTATCTCAGAGAGCTTTATGATAGTAAGTTGTTTTCATAAATTCCCTCATTTACAGTCTCACAAGTGCTTATGGCAGTAGATAAGCTCTAATGGGCCAATCCGATTAGGCCCTTAGACTTTAAGCACTTAATTAAGATTTTTATCCAAACTGGGCCTTATATAAGTCCATAAGTTGTTTCTGGAATATTTTCATTGGCTCTTTAGATAGGTTACCGAAATAGCTTATAGCTTATATGAGATTAATTTCTATGCATTGACGGAGTAAAATGTGATGTTATTATGTTCAATTAGAAGTTGTTTGGATTTGATTTATTTGAATTTATCTTCTAGAATAAGTAATTGTGAGATTGTTTGGGACAATACTAACGGCTCCGAGATTGTTTGGGACAATACAAACGGCTCCTAATCTACAACTTTTCGAAGATAGCTTGTTGAAACATCATATACTAGCTTTTATGAAAAGAATTTGACTTTATTTTATTTTCTGTTTTAGGAATAACTCATATATGAGGTTATTTAGATTAAGGGTTGTTTGGATTGATTTATTTGAATTTATCTATTGATATAAGTACTTGTGAGACTGTTTGAGAGAGCCCAAGTAAAATATGATATTTTGTTGGGTTATTAGGAGTTGTTTTGACTGGAGTTATATAAACTTATCTACCGACGCAAGTACTCACTCAATAGACTGTTAGAAAGAGCTTATGGAAACAACTTATGACATGTCCATAAGCAGTTTTAAATTTATTTCTATAAGCTCTCTGAGATAGCATGTTAAAATAGCTTATAGCTAGTGTGAAAACAATTTGACTATGTAATTGTGTTACAGAAATAGCTTATATATATGCACTTATGTTATAAGTTTTGCTATAAGCTCCTGAGTTGTTTATTCAAACAAGGCCCGGATCCTAAAATATCTATAAATATCTGCACTTGTGAAAAAGTTTTAGTGATTGTGTATACAAGTTAAATTCCAACTGTATTGTTATTGTCGTGTTCCATGTAGCATTTTGTTTTGGAGGAAAACATGCTTGAGGTTGATTGTCCATCTGTGACGCCGGAGGTTGTTCTGAAGGCTTCCGGTCACGTGGAGAAATTCACTGATCTCATGGTGAAGGACGAGAAAACCGGCACTTGTTACCGATGCTGATCACTTGCTCAAGGACTATTGCAATGAGAAGCTTCAGAAGGATCTCACATTGTCATCAGAAAAAGCTGCAGAGCTCAAGCACGTGCTTGCCATGCTGGACGATTTCTCATCTCAAGAACTTGGTGCTAAGATTAAGGAGTATGGTATCACAGCTCCTGAAACCAAGAATCCACTGTCTGATCCTTACCCTTTCAATTTGATGTTTCAAACTTCAATTGGTCCCTCTGGCTTAGCTCCTGGGTTCGTCACTTCTAACCTCCTTTTTCTTCTTTGTTGTTTGTGTTTATTATGATTTATGGTTATTATTATTATCATTATTATTTTGGTTATAAACCCTCGAAACAAAATGACAGATTCCTTAGAAACACAACCAACGGGGATTGGTCATGTAAGACCACTAATAAATTGTCCTGATCCCAACATAGCAAAGAAGTTCACACACTAGTTACCCTCCAAAAAGATGTGATGCGGCTCATATCGCCAATTCTTAGCCATGAAATTTCTCATTAGCTCTGTCTCATTTGTGTAAATATGATAGATGTGCTTTCCTTCCCTCACCAAACTGTGTAGGGAGTCTGAATGGCAAATCACATTTTAAAATCGGGCTCCTGGTACAGCTTGATCCCTTAAGCAAAGCCTGATGTGTGTGCTTTACGAAAGCCAAAATCTGTCATTTGGGAGTATTGACTGGGGGAGACTAGAATTCTAAAAAAGAAATTTATCAGTAGCACACCAAAGAATCTACATGCCACAAGGAATTGAAATTTAATGGGTTGCTGTATTTGATTTGCCAATCGAAATAAATTAGTCTTATCATCTGGAAGGACTAAAGTCTAACAATCACACACATGCCAGATAGCTCTAGCTCGAGAACATCTGAATAAGCAATGCCAGATAGCTTTATCGTGGTAAGAATATAACTCTTTTTTCAACTGAAACAGCTTTATGCGTCCAGAAACTGCACAGGGCATATTTGTTAATTTCAAGGATTTGTACTATTACAATGGAAACAAGCTACCCTTTGCTGCTGCACAAATTGGACAGGCTTTTAGAAATGAGGTTTGTTGGTTTTTATGTATGAATTTGCTCTCAGTGTTGGTGGCTTTCTGGAATCAGGGGATTTATTTAGTTGGTTTCTTTATCTTTCTGCAGATATCTCCCCGGCAAGGCCTTCTCAGAGTCCGTGAATTCACCTTGGCAGAAATTGAACACTTTGTTGACCCTGAAGATAAGTCTCATCCTAAGTATGCCGAAGTTGCTGACTTGGAGTTTTTCATGTTCCCAAGGGAAGAACAGATGTCTGGTCAGTCTGCAAAGAGAATCCGTCTCGGTGATGCTGTTTTAAAGGTCAGTTTCAATAATAGTGTAGTAGTCAATACCCTTTTCCCTCACAAAATTGTTGTCTATTCTTTACTAAACCACACATTATGATTATTTTGATTTTTGATCAGGGTATTGTCAACAATGAGACTCTTGGTTATTTCATTGGGAGAGTATATCTCTTCTTGACGCGTCTCGGTATAGACAAAGACCGTTTAAGATTCAGGCAGCATCTTGCCAATGAGATGGCTCATTATGCTGCTGACTGTTGGGATGCTGAGATTGAGTGTTCCTATGGTTGGATTGAGTGTGTTGGCATTGCCGATAGATCTGCATATGATTTGCGTGCTCACTCGGTAATTGCTCTTATTTACTAAATGCTTTGTGATAAACTTCAATAAACCAAGACAATGCAGGTCTGATGGTTAATTTTTTTGTTAAGTATAATTTCTAATTGGTTTGCTTACGACAGGATTCATGAACCTTGATGTGTCAATACTATTGCTATGAAACCATTAAATTGGTGTTACATTAATGTTTTGTTTTGATTGAAAATGTTATTTTCAGCTAAATCAAACAAAAAAATTAGGGCATGTGCATAGCAAGTGACCTTGTCATTACAAAACAATATTTTATTTATCACTTAACTTCCCCTGGCTATATTTAAAGGGGGGTAAAATGTATTTTATATATATAATATAAAAGCAACTAAAGAAATTAATTTTTCTAATGTGTGGTGTACTACATTCTCATAATGCTTTTGTATTCTATACTACAGGAGAAAAGTGGTACTCTGCTGGTGGCTCAGGAAAAATTTTCAGAACCTAAGGAAGTGGAGGTACTGTTTAATGTTGATTTATTGGCAACATTTTACACAACTATAAGTCGTTGTTCATCATTAATTAACTTGGTATGTGAATTATTTCAGAAATTGGTTATAAATCCCATAAAGAAAGAATTGGGCCTCGCATTCAAGGGTAATCAGAAGAAGGTGGTTGAAGCACTTGAGGTAATTTGTGTTGTAACTATTTTGGTATTTAGAACAGTGACTCGCAAATTGCTACTTGCATTACTCTTGAGAGATGGAATCTTCTCTGGCAGGCAATGAATGAGAAAGAAGCATTGGATATGAAGGCTGCTCTGGAATCAAAAGGCGAGGTTGAGTTTGAAGTATGTACGCTTGGGAAAACTGTAACTATTAATAAGAATATGGTGACCATTCACAAGGAGATAAAGAAAGAGCATCAGCGAGTTTTTACACCATCTGTGATTGAACCATCCTTTGGGATTGGACGGATAATATATTGCCTATTTGAGCATACTTTCTATACAAGGTCGAGTAAAGCTGGGGATGAACAGTTAAATGTATTTCGCTTTCCTTCACTTGTGGCTCCTATTAAGTGCACAGTTTTCCCTCTTGTTCAAAATCAGAAGTATGAAGATGTTGCCAAATTGATTTCTAAGTCGTTGACTGCTGCTGGAATTTCGCATAAAATTGACATTACAGGTATGTTGTTAAAGTTGAAGTTTTCGTTAACATGTAAATATACCGGTCGATTATGTTAAATAAAACTTTAGAGGTTTAGGCTGGATGATTGCATAAATGACTGTCAAAAGGAAATTATTTTAAATCAAAAGAAAATAGTGTGAAATTTCAAGGATAAGAGATCCTTCATACGGAAACAGGAAGAATAAAACAACTAAGAAAAGGAGTAAACACTAAACACCAATTTTGGCAAATTCCTTTCAAGTCAGTTAAGGAAACCCTATAAAAGGACTGCTATATAGAAGCTAATTGCCTAAACTTGTTGAAATCTTTTCGGTGCCTAATAAACCTTTGAAAAGATGTTATGCTCTGACCATTTCCTCCAAAACGGCACTCTTTTTATTCTATCAAAACCTCCGAAAAATTAGCAATGAAGTATGTGGCACACACCCAACATTCAAAATATTGTTACTTTGATATTTTTTTTTTTCAAATTACAAATGCACCCCATGGAGCTGAGGATACTATCTTAAAGGCAGTACTACTACTACTCGTTTGGTTATTGTCAGTTGCTATATTTCTTGTGAACAGCTGGCTCTTCAAACTGCTGCAGTCATGCTCCCTAGAAATGAATAATCTACAAACTAAAGGGATTTTTTCTTCATCGGCAGTAATGTCATAATTACTAGAGAATTTGAATTATGTAGAGCATCCACAATGGTGGACTATTAAAATTAGATTCTAAATAGGTCCCGCATATACACGTCACTCATATAATTTTTAATGTTAATACCTAATAAGCATTCAATCCCTCCAATGCATCACATCTACAAAATTTACTTAATTGGTCCCACCAATAACTACACATTAGTATTGCATTTCAACAATATTTTTTTTCTAGCAATAACTCTAACTTTAGTTATATTGTACTCCATTAATTATTCAATGAACCTAAAAAAATAATCTTTTCTTATATATGAGACCGGAGGGAGTAGTATTTTTTTAAAAGTTGATTGTGGGACCCGTGTTTCGTACAAGCCTTTTCTCTCTCTCTCTTCCCTCCTATTAGACATCCTCTCTAATGACCCTCCAATGAGAGTAGCTAATAAGCATACTTCTTTGCAAAGCATGTACCATTCGAGATGCTCGTAGAATGGTTGGCATGAAACTTACATTTTCAACTTCTTGATCGTTGGTCTCAATTGGATAATTCAATATAGTCTATGCGATCTATATAGTGCTTCAGTACATAGGAACGTTCACCTTGTAAATTTTTGAAGGCTTTATTAATTCTTGTAGAAGTGTGTGTTTGGTCTCTCAATAGGCTAGTAACATTCACCTTGTAAACCTTTTGCTAAATATGTCGAGCTAGACTAGGATTTAAATAGGCTAGGCCATCGGCTCCTCTTGGGCAGCATGGCCTATTTACATCTCTATTCAACAATCATATACTATTGTTTTTCTTGATGATACACATTAAATGGCTTAAACCTGTTTTGAATTTTTCAAAATTTCTTGAACGCTTAATTTTGTTTTGGGAATGAATTTATGCCGATTTTGCCATGAGCAAGATTAACCTTAGATTTTTGACTTCATATCTTGTAAAAATGTTAACAGGTACATCAATAGGAAAACGGTATGCAAGAACAGATGAACTTGGTGTGCCCTTTGCTGTAACTGTGGATTCAACAACGTCGGTGACTATTCGAGAGAGGGACAGCAAGGATCAAGTGCGTGTTGATGTGGAAAAAGCTGCCTCTGTTATTAGGGAGGTATCTGAAGGCCAGAGGACGTGGGAAGATGTCTGGTCTACTTTTCCTCACCACTCGTCTACAACAGCAGATGATTGAATTAATCAATTCATCAGTCTTGGTTGACCTTTCATGGTTTTCTGTTTGAAATTTTTGTGATGTTTTGAGTAATGACTATAACTACAGGGATATTACTAATTGTATCAACTATATACCCATTTTTCTTATGAAGTGTATGCAACATAGGCTAAGTCTAGTGTGGGAGAGCTTGAAAGGTCTCCCACCGTGAGAGAGTAGCTTTAACAGATGGATGTTGATGTCCCATGAGTGTTTATGATGCACTTGACACACCTGAACCCCTCCCAATAATTCTAGATCATTCTCTAACCTCTATGTCAGTGCACCTCCTCAATCATCTTTACCATACCGATCGGAAATTTTTTCCATCAACGAGATAAATCATTGATATGCTGAACAATGTCCTTGTGAGAGATAAAAAATCAGCAAATTTAAAAGCCTCTAATCCGTAAAACAAAACAACTTTGTATTTCGATGTCCTTTTTCTCCACTTCAAGTTGCAACTTGTAATTGTCCATTCCAGAACCTTATGCAGCGGAAGGTAGAACTTGATGATCAAAACCAAGCAAACAAATTCTAATACCCCAATGACAATTTTTTTACTAAAGATGCTACAATAAAAATGGGTTTCTAAAATCAAGTCAGAAAACATTAAATACTCCCAAATTTCATCAGAATTAGATGAATTTTGTCATCAATTTCATTGGAACATGTGATTCTTGGAATTGTTCCATATAATGGGTTTCTGGAGACGGAAAATAAAGAACCATTGATGTTTTACTGATTCATGTTACTAATCTTTTTTGGAATCCTTTCACCTTCATTGAGATTTTGAAGCTTACCCATACGAGGTAGATACAGTTGAATGTGGCCCTCAAACTAGTTCTCCATTAAAATAAACAAGAAATACCATAAAAAAGAAAGAAAAACAAAGGTCACTCATTTGATTTGGAATTACAGTTGATCCAGTTGAATCCGGATTGTGCCATATATAAGACAATTTTGGTGCGGTAAGGAGGCGACGGAGGTCGCAGGTGGCTGGCCGGCATGTGGAGACAGCGTGAAAACAATTTGTTGAAAGTTATAGTGAGAGATATGGTACATGCTAGTGTACAATACACCCACGGATTTTTCGGTCTTCCACCGTGGGTGATATGATACACTCATCCACCCTAGAAGGCATCATGGACTAAATAACCTACACAATTTGCAGTTTATTAGAATTTGACAAGTATGTGGTTTGTCAGTTGCTTCGACGTGTAGAACATATAACCGCATACTCTAGACATATGCTGGGATTGAGGGTTTTGGAAGGCCAAGTCTATTTTGTCATATATTTGAGATTTAAAAATATTGTAAGAATAATATGATACACGATCATATAATATTTCAATCATATGTTATTATTAGATACATTTTATAGCTTCTTTAATTTAAAAAAGCAAAATAGGTCCTTCTCTTCCTTCCAAAATCCTACATAAAAATATACCCTACTTGATATTTTTGGGACTCAACGAATTCCAAGATTAGATTGTTTTGTTTGTTCATAGTTACTATTGTGGATATTAGATTATGGGGCATAAAATAACCTAGAATGTTTTGCTTGGGTTGTATCAAGAAGCTAAGCCACTGATTTTCATTAGTTTCATAGAATTTTATAAACATTGGAGGGATTTTCGTATCTTGGTTGCGTGATTTATCCAAACACATTTTTTAGACTTGAGCTTGGTGATAAACTTTGTAGTGATACCACAACCTTTCATATTGTTTCAAATAAAAGCAGGAATGCCAAAGTATCTCATAAAAAAAAAAATCATTTTCAATGGTGCTGCTTCCTCGTAGACACATCACATGTCTAATATAATAGATATTTATTTCAAACAATGTATGGAAGTGGAAAATAACCCTTTAGCATGATCAACAAAGGTTGTTGTACATTTTTCCCTTTATCCTTTCATTAGGATTGGGATTTGGGACATGTTGGCCCACCAGTTGAAGTACCTTCAGAACCGCAATAAAGCCCCCATAAGGACTTGTCAACAGGGACGGATGTATTTAGTGGCTATGTGTGACTAAAGCCACACATGTAATTTCTCTATTTTTTTAAATAAATAAAAACATATGAATAGTGCTCAATTTTATGTTCTGCAATTGTGTTGAACTTGCTCATACATAAGCATTTCAAAAGATGAAGCATGTAATATCTAGTTGAGAATAATAAAACTAAGTACTTTGGTTGGAAAATCTAAAAGTTTCTGTTATTTAGTATTAATGTACCAAGTGAGATTAATACATATTCATATGATCATTTTTTAAAATATGTTCAGATTCTCGAAAAGGTTAAGCCGTTAATATTTGTTTGTTTGTCAAATGTCAAGTGTTGAACGTGTTTTTTTTTCAGTTATGAAAGTTGTGAAGAGTAACCTATGTAACAAAATGAGTGATTAGTGGCTAAACGAATGTTTTGTAACTTATATATAAAGAGATGTTATTTTAACAATTAACAATGATGTCATTTTAGTTCATTTTCAACAAATGAATAAGAGACGATTTTCATTGTAATGTATTGTATCAAACAATGTTACTTCTTATTTTTTAATACAATTTGTATTATTGTTCTTTGAAATTTTAGCCCCACATGTAACAAACGTCTAGATCCGCCCCTGCTTGTCAATTGCCACCTACTTAAAGCATTATAGCAATTGTTCTAGGGATCCCTCGGCTTAGCTAAAAAAACCCTTAATTTATTATCGTAATTTCCGATTACAAATTTATCAGAAGATAAGATCTAATCGACATTTTTTTGTATCGGATCATATCTGTCGATCAACAAATTTCAGAGGTTGAACAATCCACAAGACCCATAAAGCAACCGTCAAACATTATTTGTTCACATGATAGTCCATAATGATTTCATTCCCAATTAAAAAAAATATTGTCATGGATACTCTCCCTTTGATACGCCAGTTCCGACAGAGAGATAACATGTTAGGATCCTCTCTATTTATAAAAATAAATGGAGATTGTCATTTAAAAAGATACACACAATATAGATTTTAGGTCCTACCAACATGTGGGTCTCACCATCGTTAATTATTTTTAAATTTTATTGTGGCTTTATCTTTTCAAATAAAAAAATTGAGAAAATTCAAAATGGAGAGGATCTTGACTCAAAGATAACATCATTCTTTTCTCACTTCCAAATAGGTAATAAAAATAAAATGTTTTTTCTCAGTTGAATTGGTAAATAATAATAATGTTTCGTATTTGTGTCAGAATTTCTTTTATTGTTAATCAAAAGGATATAGTAGCTTATCATCCGTAGCTCGTTCACGAATTACTCTAATGTTGAACATCACTATATGGTTAGAAATTCTTTTCTTCTTTTTCTTTTCAGTAAAATATAAACTCAAATGTTGAACTAGGAATAATACAATCCAAATAACGTAAAAAAAAAAAGAATAATACAATCTAAATGATTGTGAACTGGGGCATTCCTCATCCACAATTCGAGATCAATTCAAGTGATTAAGATAGTTAGATATACACTAACAATACATATAGATAATTCATAAGTCAATAGGGTGTTAACAAACTAAAATTCTAATCTTAACTGTAGACTGATTTCTTCAACAAATGACCAAAGGTCACTGTTAATCAAAGATCCACAATCTTTGATTTCATTCAATTACGAAAAAAGATATTTACAGCTGTTTGCTCAAAAAAACTGTTGGTGGCCTATGAGATGAACAATCTAACCATATATCGACAAGTCATTTGTGAGACTGAGGGGATGCCAAATTTGGTGATAACCGCCATAAACTTCTTCCTCAAAATATAGTATAGAACAAACACATAGAGTGTAAATATTAAACAAACTAAGAAAGACAAAACACAAACAAAAGCATTATATATCAAACCGGGTAAAATGGAGTAGCCAGACCACTACGATGCCATGGGAAGCAAAAACGATGGGCACGAGTTGAGAGAGGAAACATCAATTGTGGATGAAAACTATACAGAGAATGCGAGTAAGAAACAAACTGAAACGCTGAGGTGAAACACGATGAGAGAAGACACTATACACCCAGACTCTCTAAACCCTAAAAGACACTATATGCTTGGAAATTCTTATTGTTAAGGAGGATAAAAAAAGGACAAAACTTACATGCATATCCTTTAAAAACACAATATGAACAAAATTCAACAATTTCTTTTATGGTATTTTGAGAGGTCTTTTATAGTATTTATTTTGTCAAATAGTGGCTGGGCTCATACATTTTAAATGCAGAGAAGTGAAAAGTTTGAAATTCTAACCACGACCTCTACATATTATTGTCCTTCCAACTAACAATTGAGTTGTGTTTACGAAACTCTTTTATGATATCTTTGATCACTTCACTATCTTTCATAATGATATTTATTTCTTTTATGATATCTTTGATCACTTCACTATCTTTCATAATGATATTTATTTAATGGGTCTTGCTAACAAGTGCCCTTAGGGTAAATGTTAAAGATTCTAAAATATAAATAATTTTTGAGTTTTATGTAGAAAAAATTACTTTTTAAAGTTTTAATGTGTTTTCTTCTTTATAACACTTGTTAACAAGTACCCTAAAGACACTTGTTATATTTTCCTTATTTAATATCATATTTTTTTCATCTCAATCGTCTTTCATAACTAATGATATTTGTTGGATATTTGGTTGTTGGCTTCATGTTTGCTAAAATCAAATGTACAAGCAATATGTGCTTCAGAAACTGAAATCTCAAGCTGTGCGTCTTCAGAATCTGGAAGCAGAACTTCAGAAGCTGACTGGGTGTTCATCAGAAGTTGAACTGTTCATCAGAAGCTGCATTTCAGAAGCACGTTTTCTGCGTTCAGAAGCTGCGTTCTTTCTTGTGTCTTGGAGCTGTTATTTTTTCTCACATAATCTTTTGAAGATTTAATTGAAGAATTCTCCAAGCTGATGTTTTCAGAAGAAAGAATAATTTTACAAGATATATTCTGAAGATTAGATTGTTTTATTTGTGAATATATTTCAAAGAAATCTTTGGAAATATATTTCAGAAATATAATTGCTTCTATTTGCTTCTAAAAGAATTCTGAAAATATATCTTTGAAGAAGATTTGATTCAAGAATTATGTTGCTGCTGAAGCTATAATTTGATTCAAGAATTATTTGCTGCTGAAGCTATAAATAGAGGACGCTGTCATTGAAGGAATTCAACTCAACCAAAGTTATCATTGAGAGATTAAGTCTTAGGTTTTGAGTCTATAAGCTTTGTGCTTTGTTTTTGTACACCACTCAAGTGTTTAGAGTTGGTTGCTTTTATTGAGTTGTAATTCACTTGAAGCTTTTAAGCAAAAGTGACGTACTGAGTTTTTAGGAGAGTGTCTCCATCTTTGATTGTTTAAGAGTCTGATAATCACTGGGGCAGTGATTACTTGAGTAGGAAGTAAGTGGGATCTTATATCTAGGAGTTCATAGGTAGAAATCTATACGGGTAGTGATTAAGTGAGAAGACTGAGAAACAGGGGCTGTTGTCATAGGTCTTTGAATTGATACTATTTAGTGGATTTCCTTCCTGGGTTGGTAGCCTCCAGACGTAGGTGTGTTTGTCACCGAAATGGGTTAACAAATCACTTGTGTTTTATTTTGCTTCTGAACTGTATACTCTGTTTTATAGTTCAGAATCAATCCTGCTAGGAATTTCAATTGGCATCAGAGCAGGCACCCTGCCTGTTTTAGGGTGAGCTCCAGTGAATGTATTTTCTGGCATAATGGAGAAAGAAGGAGGATTTGTAAACAGGCCACCTCTGTTGAATGGTTCCAACTATGATTATTGGAAATCACGCATGAGTGCTTTCCTTAAATCTATAGACAGCAAAACCTGGAAAGCAGTTCTGAAGGGTTGGGAACATCCTGTTGTGCTTGACAAAGAGGGTAAGAAGACAGCTGAATTAAAACCAGAGGAAGATTGGTCCAAGGTAGAAGATGAATTAGCTCTTGGAAACTCCAAAGCCTTGAATGCTATATTCAATGGAGTGGACAAGAATATGTTCAGACTGATCAAGCAGTGCACTGTGGCTAAGGATGCTTGGGAGATTCTTAAAACTACTCATGAAGGCACTTCCAAGGTAAAATTGTCTAGACTTCAACTTCTCACCACCAAATTTGAAAATCTCAAAATGTTGGAGTATGAGAACATACAGGATTTTTACATGAATGTTCTGGATATGGCCAACTCTTTTGATTCTCTTGGAGAAAGAATGTCTGATGAGAAACTTGTGAGGAAAATCCTCAGGTCTATTCCCAACAGATTTGACATGAAGGTGACTGCCATTGAGGAAGCACATGACATCTCCAGCATGAAGGTTGAGGAATTGATAGGATCTCTTCAGAACTTTGAAATAGCCAGAACTGATAAGAATGGGAAAAGTGTTGCTTTTGTAGCAAATGATGAAAGCTTATCAGAGGATCTTGTGATGCTGAGTAAACAGTTTAAGAAGATTCTGAAGCAGAGGACAAGAACTGATCAATCCAAAGGTGTTCAGTGTCATGAGTGTGAAGGATATGGCCACTCTAGGACAGAATGTGCAACATACCTCAAGAAATAGAAAAAGAGTTTGGTTGTGTCTTGGTCTGATGAAGATGATTCAGAAGGAGAAGTGGGGAATGAATCAGCCAAACATGTTGCTGCCTTTACTGGTAGATGCATGACTAATGATGAAGTTATGTGTTCTGAAACACTATCAGGTTCTGAGACATCATCTGATACTTAGTCAAGTGATGGAGAACTATCTTGTGAAGAACTGACTACCTATTACAAAGAACCTGCTGAGTTTTGCAAGAAGTTGCATGTTAAATTTGAAGAAGTGTGCAAGCTGCTGGAAGAACAGAAGAGAACTATCAGTCAACTTCAGTCTGAAAGAAGTGAACACTTAGAGAAAATCTCTGATCTCAAAGATGAGGTAACCCAGCTGAACTCTCAACTTGAAAATATGAAGAAACAAGTCAGAATGTTAAACACTGGTACTAATGTGTTAGAAGAGATTTTGGAGAGTCAGAACCAAGGGAAACCAAATGGAATTGGATATGATGATAGGACTCTGAACAACAAACAGCAACATCCAGCTAAAAGGTTCATTGCTGCTGTTAAAACATGTGATCCTATAATGAATAAACCTAAGTTGGAACACCAGAACCAACCTCAGGGATCTAAGAGCAAGAGGGCATCTCATCATTGTGGTAAAAAGGGGCACATAAAGCCATTCTGTTACAAGCTGCATGGATACCCCAAGCACTTTCAGCAAAGAAAATCTGAACCTGTTGTAGTCAATGTCAAGAAGGTATGGAGACCAAAATGTGAAAGTGTTGACAAGAGGTTGAAGAATAAGAAAGGAAAGGTTGTTGCTGCTGCCAGCAGGCCTACTCTTGTTGCAAAGAAGAGTTCTGTTGCTGGACCATCTAAAGTCTGGAGCAAGGTAGTGTTCCATGTCCCAAAGAAGAAGACACTAATAAGAAAGGAAGTGGATCCTAGTAAGTCTGAGGATCATGTTGAGCAAGATGTTCAAAACATCATGCCCTATGTTCAGTGTGCTGAGGGTGATGAAGATGGTGCTGATATAGTTACAAAAGCCTTAAATGCCAAGAAATTTGAAGATTTGAGGGGTCAAATGGGCTTTTGTCTTTTTTGAAGACTTTGCAGAATCTCTGAGTCTAATGAAGACTAAGCAGTTTCTGTTGCTGAGTCTGAAGACTGTCAAGTTTTTGACTGATGTCCTGGATTTCTTTGTGTGTTTCTGATCCTAATAATGTTCCTTGATGATGGTGCTGTGATGGGTTCTGTTGTGGGTTCTGAGTGTGTGGTATTGTGTTGGTTGTTTATAACCTCTGAATTTTTCTAAGTGTGTTCCTTTGTAACCTCTGTTGTTTCTCTGCTCCTGATGTTTTCTTGAGTGTTTTGTCAAAATTGTTTGGCTAAAAAGGGGGAGAAGTGTTTGTTCAGAAGTGTTCAGAATACAGGGGGAGTCTCTGTTTCAGGGGAAGTATATGTGCTCAGAACTGGAAGCTGATCTGATATGTTTCAGGAGCTGTGTGTCCTCAGAAGCTGCTATTGTATGTTTCAGGGGGAGTTTGTGTGAAATGTAGTGAATCATCCGCTGCTGACTCTGTTGCTACATTGCTACATTTGTGTTATGTTCTTCATGGCTGTGCAATTTTAATGTGTGAAGAATTTGCTTGTTGTGTTATCTCTGTGCTCAAATTGATTTTAGCCAAAAATTTGCCAAAGGGGAAGATTGTTGGATATTTGGTTGTTGGCTTCATGTTTGCTAAAATCAAATGTACAAGCAATATGTGCTTCAGAAACTGAAATCTCAAGCTGTGCGTCTTCAGAAGCTGGAAGCAGAACTTCAGAAGTTGACTGGGTGTTCATCAGAAGCTGACAGAAGCTGCATTTCAGAAGCACGTTTTCTGCGTTCAGAAGCTGTGTTCTTTCTTGTGTCTTGGAGCTGTTATTTTTTCTCACATAATCTTTTGAAGATTTAATTGAAGAATTCTCCAAGTTGATGTTTCCAGAAGAAAGAATAATTTTACAAGATATATTCTGAAGATTAGATTGTTTTATTTGTGAATATATTTTCAAAGAAATCTTTGGAAAATATATTTCAGAAATATAATTGCTTCTATTTGCTTCTAAAAGAATTCTGGAAATATATCTTTGAAGAAGATTTGATTCAAGAATTATGTTGCTGCTGAAGCTATAATTTGATTCAAGAATTATGTTGCTGCTGAAGCTATAAATAGAGGACGCTGTCATTGAAGAAATTCAACTCAACCAAAGTTATCATTGAGAGATTAAGTCTTAGGTTTTGAGTCTGTAAGTTTTGTGCTTTGTTTTTGTACACCACTCAAGTGTTTAGAGTTGGTTGCTTTTACTGAGTTGTAATTCACTTGAAGCTTTTAAGCAAAAGTGATGTACTGAGTTTTTAGGAGAGTGTCTCCATCTTTGATTGTTTAAGAGTATGATAATCACTGGGGCAGTGATTACTTGAGTAGGAAGTAAGTGAGATCTTATATCTAGGAGTTCCTAGATAGAAATCTATACGGGTAGTCTTTGAATTGATACTATTTAGTGGATTTCCTTCCTGGCTTGGTAGCCTCCAGACGTAGGTGTGTTTGTCACCGAACTGGGTTAACAAATCACCTGTGTAATGCACCATTCTTTTCGGAATCAGTCCTGCCAGGAATTTCAATATTTATTTAATATCATATTTTTTACATCTAATTTGTAATGCACCATTCTTTATACTAAAGAACATTTTCTTATAAATATTAGATGAATTACAAAAGAAATCTGTATGTTGACAAGTATGTAGCTCTTTTCTTTGCTGTGCATTATAGATTATATCCTATGACATCTACGTTTTTTTCTTCAAATTTCTACCACAATCATTTCCTCTTTTAAGGTTTCCATATAGTTCAACTATTTTCTCGTTTTTTTTTTGTGGTGACCATTGTCACTGATTTCATGCAGACATTCTTCCAACACTACATTTAAAAATAACACTCTATCGTACACACAATAGTTGACATTTCTGATCTAATAATGATAATAAATATTAAGCTAAAGTTGTACAATGATATATCGTGTCAAATTCTTACTCATCTTGAAATCTAACATTTCAAGATACAAATTACCCAATATATGGCAGTCATCATATACTATAAACAAAAGCTGCTCTCTTTTTTCTATATATAAAAGTAAAAGGCTGCCATGAAGAAATGTAACTTCTCCAAAATATATCATATGCATCATCCATGTAGGTGATTTTATCAATAGATTAGAGGAACATTTATTCATGTTTCATGTTCTTGAACAAAAGACCAGCTCCAACATTTCTCTCAATTCCACCAACATTGCTTGGTCCTCCTCATTAAGACATAGGTGAAACAAAAAATGTCATCATTTAATAACATAATAATCTTGTTATCCACTAGCATATTGCTTCCTCCTTCATGATCCAACTCCAATTAACTTTAGCTGTGACAAGAAATTTTGCAATCATATCCCATTATTAGCGCATGAAAAATGTGGACATGTCATCATATAATAGAAAATCATGATTTTAAAAAAATTATATTAGTTTTAGTAAAAACCCAATGTTTTAAAAATTGAACCGGCGAGATATATGGATCATGGTTCAGCTGTTTTAAACCGCTTGAACTGCTCAAATAACCAAATTGTAGACAATGTTTGTTCATGGTTTAACCGGTTTGATTTATAAAACATTGGTAAAAATTAGTAAATAACTGCAAAGAGGGACATTAGAAATTACAATGTTGTTATGAGGATTTCCCCAATAAAATCCTTGAAGGAAAATTGGGAAAATGTTGCAAGCTGCTAGGACATAAATCATTAATGCATGCATGCCTATCCATTGGAAAATCGAAGTCATGCGACTATATCCACATACATCAACCTGCAAGCAAGAGAAAATAATTTTATCAGCTAATGGATGATTTCCATGTTTGTGTAAATTTTTAATTAAGTACTTCTCGCGTAAGCGCTTATCATATAACTACTATAAAACCATTTCTATGACAAAGATAAAAGACAATCTATAACTGTTTTCATATAAGGTATCAGCTATTTATAGAAACAAACTGAAAACCGTTCATGAACATGTCATAAGCTATTTCTCACAAGTGTTAATGCCAATAGATAAGCTCAAATAAGACAACCTAAACAGCCCTTAACCTCTATCGAACAAATCCAATGTAGAAGAGTTATTACTAACCATCAAGTATATTCCAGCAAAGAGGATGCCAGCAGCACCAGCAGTGAGACAAGTATAACTAAATGAGTAGAGAACTTTATTTACATGCATTCCTACATTGCAACAAGAGCTTATGTTAATTAATTTAATACTAAAATAAATTAATTAATAATATAAAAAATAGAAATTAATTTAAGTGGCACATTATTAGTAATATTTAGACAAGAACAAGTTAAGAGATAATGGTTACCAAATAAATCCAAGGCAATGCCAGATACTACAAGACAAGAGGTTGGAATCATCCAATGTAAGATTCTAATTTGTGGTCCTGCAAGTAGCAATAAGGAAATAACATTAATACTCATAATTAAACAATGAATGTAGTACCAACACTTTATATTGGAAGTGTGTCTGGTGTTTAACACCGCCACATACATGTGATTACATTTAAATTCGTTTTCTTAAATTATTGCAAGTGTCGCCGTGAAGGTGTCAATGTTGTGTTCGGTGTTTGTGCTTCCTAAAGAAAGTAATAAAAAAGCAAAATGTTGTGAATTACCTTGAAATGGAGAATAATATGACCATAATGCAAGCCAATCAAGCAGGTAACAATTGCCATCACTGAACTATAATTCCACAATAAGACACAAAATTAGAGACAAGAAGGAAAAGTTCACCATAAACCATGCTATATAAATTTCAATGAAGTTGAGTATTACGGAAGAAAATTCTAGACAAATTAAGCTATATGTCTAAAATCATGACACCTAGCTATGTGTTAGTTATATGTCTTTGAAGCAAATAATTTGTTCATGTCAAGGAAAATATTCAACAATCAGATATTCGTCACTTTCTTCCACTTTTCCTCCATATTGAGAGTTGCATTCTAAAAGCAAAGGATTGAAAGAGTGAAAGTCACCTTAAGAGTCCTTCAGGATCAAAAGGGGCTTGACACCAAGAAGGAGCATCGGGAGGCAATGGTCCATAGTCAGGAGAATTTATACTGCATTCCTATTGTGATAGAAAAATGGTAAAGCAAACAAATTAGGTAATATTTATAAAAAGTTTTACACCGTCAACAACTTACAACCAATTATATCAGTAAATTCAAAAGTTTTTATGACTAAAGTCGAACTTTTTTAATAATCCGACGACTAGGATTTGTTGACAATAAAA
Organism: Medicago ruthenica; assembly: GCA_018208015.1. Lineage (NCBI taxonomy): Eukaryota > Viridiplantae > Streptophyta > Magnoliopsida > Fabales > Fabaceae > Medicago > Medicago ruthenica. The sequence continues at coordinate 89,047,309 of CM031377.1, read as the reverse complement.
AATCTATAAACTGACAGGTGTATAAGAACTAGAAAATATTGATCAGAACAACTAAGAGTATAGAGGATCATACAGGCATCCGTGCATATATCGGTCTCCGGTATAGATGTTGTAAACCCAATAAGCTACGATCGATCATTCCAACGACATTGCAGGCCGGTCCAGTGTCACCTCTTACACCACATTTAACCTAACACATTTTTAGATAGATACTTAAATCACATTTTCAACCAATATAGAAGAAGTTAAAGTGTTTCCAAAAATGAATTTAAACTTCCAAATAGGTGAGAAAATGTAAAAGACATAAACACTCACAGAAAATTTCATAGGTTCTGAAGAAGGTTCTGTTGGAACTTCATACTCCCAATCAGGAACGTACATCCCATACAGCAAGCAAAGATAAATCACAGATAGAAATAAAGCCAAAGACCTGTTCCGTTCAAACAGATTAACAAAGGCGTGGCCAATGTGAGAAAAAAAAATATAATCCATTTCAAAAAACCATGACTTGAGACACAAGTTAAAGGGAAAAGCAACATCACATAACTAGGCATGATTGAAAAACAACTTAATTAAGCACTTATAGCATAAACATATCATAAAAGTATTTATGTATAGGTTATTTCTATATCATAAGATAAAGTCATAAAACAATGTCAAAATGTTTTCATACAAGCTATAACTCTATAAGTACTTTCATCAAACCCATATTAAGAAACTAAAACTCTACATGAAAATTAAGCTTACCATTGATATCGATACTTTCTCAAAAGGGATGATCCAGAACTAACGATATCTTCACGCTTGAGCCAAATTTCACATAGAGCTGTAATCAAATATGCCAATGCAATTCTCTGACATCCAATGAAATAAATAAAAAATGATTATTATTATACATTTTTATCATGTTCAACAAAGTTCAAGTTTCATAGGGCGAAAAATCGTACCTGCAGTATTCCCATCAATCTTATCTGCTTCAAATCCACTCCGAACGTCAAATCACTAACGCGATGAACATAACCTCCTGTGAACAACAAAATGCAATACATTACATACATGGACATGATTCCAATTTTGTCAATCGCAGATCGCATAAATTGACGGTTTGTTCAGATTCCAGTATGTTACACTGCTATAGCGCTGCTCTAACTTCTATTTGACAAAACTTTGTACTAAATAGTGTATCACAAAACAATAGGGATTTTTCAAATTCCGATATGCATGTTATAGAACGCTATAGCTGTTATTTGACAACATATACAGGATTCATATTAAAAATTTCCAACACCAACATTTTATCTGAACACCATGACGTTCATCAAAAAAAGAAATGCCAACAAAGCTTAAATTTTAGCTAAGAAATTTCCACAAAATTTAAGCAAAAGGTTCAGTTGGCACCTTGAAGAAAAATGCCTAACGCGAGAAGCTTAAGCGCACGTAAAACCGCCTTTCTAGTCGCATCAACTTTGCAAGATGGTTTCTGTTGAAGAAACAGATAAGGTAGATTAACAAATGAACAATTTATCAACAATGTTTCAATACAAATTCTGATTCTAGTCAAGTATTATAAAATTAATTTAGATCAAAGAATTCATTGCATTATGACTAAATAATATCATTATATTCTTTGTAATTATAGAAAAGTTTCAAGTAACATACCTTGTATGTGAATGCTAGTGCAACGCCAACAATAAAAAGAAAAAATGGCATAACAAAATCTGCTATTGTTAAACCATTCCATGGAGAATGATTGAGTGCTGGAATAAGTCCGCCAGCATCATCCACCAATATCATAAGCTGCATTGAGTTTCATAAAATCAGTATAAAGCAATGTAAGATGGAAACAAATTAAGATAATTTATGTATATGAGATGTAAATAACCCATCAATTAGTATCATAAGTTATTAATACACACATTTCATTTATTATTTGCCTAGGAGGCACCAAAGGAGTTTTAAGCATGAGGTTTGGAGTTCGAACTCTAAAAACCTATGCAACACCGACACTTAAGATTGAAAGTGTCTAGTGTCTGACACCGACTCGACACTTATGCATAAGTGTCGACACACACTTTCGAGTCTATTACATTCAATTCAATTACTTCCATTTATTAAATAAACTTTAACGTTGTCTAAGTACGAGTAGCAAAGCGTGTCTAGTGTCTCGTGTTCAGTGTTTGTGCATATGTCGGTGTCAGTGCTTCATAGTTGAAAACAAACATAACCACTAAATTACTAATATTTGCCTAAAAGTAAATTATCAATGCAACTTTACTTCATATATATATTTCCTAACCAAATTACACCAGGCCAAAGTTTAAACCACAAGACAAATATTTCCTAACCAAATTTGTCGTTTTCAAACTATACAAAATATCAGTGAACTCCAATTGGAAAATATAATATGATTGGATTATGTATCATGTGAGAAGAAGCACCAAACATTCTATAAGGCTGGACAGCTTATCTTATCCAGGCCAATTTTATTAGGCACACCAAACAATGTTTATTTAAGGCTTAAATAACTTTAGTCCTTGCAGAAAAATTTGTTGATTTTAATCCCTAAAAAGCAGAAGTGTTTGCTTTTGTTACTCATTACTATGCAATATTTGATGATCTATGTTTTTCTTGGTAGATAGACGGAATAGCAAATAACCATAAAACTCACACACATAAGTGGAGGGGCTGGAGTTCAAACCCCGGCCTAGCAATTTCGGCATTTTACCAGTTGAGCTAGGACTTGTGGACAATGATCTATATTAAATTAGTATCCCTTAAAATTTTACATACTTATTTTACATGAAATAATTCAACATGAACCAAATATTATAAAAGACTAAATCAGAACACTTTGGTATTGAAACCTACTGAAAAAATTGTAAGGTCTAAAAGTAAAATATTGTATATTGCAAGGACTAAAAGATTATTTAATTTTAAAAATGATCATGTTAATATTTGGTGACAAAATATGATATGAATGGATGTAAGTTATGACATGGTAAAATGATATCATGAAGGTACTAAAGCAAATCACACAAGCATTGCGTCTCTATGTCATCTCCCATTGATAAAGCAACATAGTGAGTGGTGAGGAGTCGGTTTAGGCATTACATCTAACCAACTGCACCGTCTGCACGTTATTATGACACCTTTTTTTGATAATGATGTATGTATTAGTAAGTAACCTTAATATATAATAAACTTTGAATTTGATTTATTTTAATAGGCCATTTTTTATTAACCTAATCCATGTACAATAGTTTTTTGTGGGCTTGTTAAGTTGGGGGTGTAAAAATTAAAACTACCTAATCTTGTTTGGGAAGAGGTGAAACTTAGATTGGACCATATAAAAAATGTCTAGTGTTGAAATTCACACACGAAGGGCGTAGAAGAGGAGTATTGTGGGTTTGAACCCGCACTAAACAAATTAAATATTTTCATAGTCTTTTATCATCTAAGTTGCACTTACGAAACTATTTCATTCCTTTATAATTGTCTGTTTGTTAAAAAAAAATGTGCTTTTTTTAACCACAAAAAAATTTTTGCTCTTTAATCATAATTGAGTAAATATATAATTTCATTTTTTGAAGAAAATGCAATGAAAAGTCATTTATTTGGAAAAAAAAAATCAAATTAAACAAATAATAAAAATAAGCGCCTCAACAGAAAAAAAGATACGGTTCACTCATCACTAATAGCCGATTCCTTTACTGCTTAGAAATTGGGATATATTCTCTACTTTTCATCTAAAATATCTAGATATACGTTATTTATTCCTATGAGTCATATCAATGATTAAAAATACTACTATTTTTCTGAAAAATTACTGAGGGAAAAAAATTAATTAGAAACGTCAAAGAATTGATTTAATACATGATTAAAAATAGAACAATAACTTTTTGGTAAATTTTAAAATTATACAACAAAAACTAAGAATTATAAAACAAAAACTAAGGAAACATATTTATTATTGGTCAATTTGAAAATTATAAAACAAGAAGTAGGAAACATATTTCTTGTCAAAAAAAATAGGAAACATATTTATTATCAAAATAACATTTCCTAAAAAAAAATTATAATCAAAATAACATATATACAACAATATAAATGTATCATAAAAATCAGAGAATCTTGTCAAAAAAAAATAAAAATCAGAGAATATTGTGAATTTTTTCAATGGACACGTAGCCATATTCTGTTTTAATGGACGGCTTTCCAGATGACTGAAGAGTTATTAATAATATAGGTAAACGAACTCTATAAAAGAGGGAACAGAAAATATCTTACTAGAATTAATAATTTAACAATATAAATTAATTTGACCCGTAATCATAAAAGGAAGTAGCATACTGAGAAAAAGGAAGATAATAATGCAAAAAAAAAAATATGAATATTTTTTCCTATAATAACAACAATTATTTTACGTATGGTCTCGAGTTTCGGCGTAGGCTTGTGGATGAAAAATGTGTCAAGGTGACAATTAGGTTTTGATATGTTGTAATCAGAGAATATTATAGCAATTTGATCACAACGGGGCATGTAGCCGTAATGCTATGTAAATGGACGGCTCTCTAATTGAGTAACAAACTTTTCTTATAAAAAACAAAGAAAAACAATTTAATTTAACATGAAATACAATTCTTCTTTACTTTAAAGTAAAGCAATCTAGCTTTAACACGTGCAACCTGCACACTCTTTGGATTCTCTCATGAGTCAAGTAGTACCAACAAATTGGTATAGCATCCAAATCTAAATCTCAAGAATCTCTCTCTCTCTCTTTACCTCAACACTCTCAAGTCAATCTTCCCCCATTTAATTAATCATCACTAACCATCAAAATTTAGTAATAACTATATTAACCTAATAAACCCATTAACTAAATTATTTTATAAAATAAAAAAATTTAAGTGAGTCGAGTTTCAACCGGTCAATCAGATCTCAAAGCTCAAAGGAAGCTATCAGAAGTACAAAGTATCTAACTATGTACTTACGCCTCAAACAAGAGTTGAACTAACGATCTTGTGAGATACGAGCCAACTTGGCCAACATGAGTTGAACCCATTAACTAAACATTGTTCATCGCATGTCACTACTAATATTATTATTTTATTATTATCACTAAATATTTTGGACCGCCAACACCGAATCCAACCCAAAATCCAAGGAAGGAAACAAGAAACAAACTAGATTACTTAACATACGACGTCGTTGGGTTCATCCTAAAAAATAATTACTAATAATAATAAAAAATCCTAAAACAAAATTAACTAAATAATTAATATAACTAAAAAGGAGCAAAATAAGGAAGGTAGAGAGAGAATACCGCAACGGTGAGACCACGAAAAACATCAAGTGAAAGCAAACGTTGAGAAGTTTGAGGTTGTTGTTGTTGATGTTCTTGTTTTCTTGAACAAGTTGAAGATGAAGATGAAGATGAAGAAATCATTGTTGAACGTTCTTCATTATTAATAATCTTTGTAGCTGAATCATGGATCTGGTTATTATGATGTTGTTTTTGATTCTGTTCATGACCCATTTCCAAATCTTCATCATTCTCTTCAAAACTCTTTATTGCTTCGTAATTCTTCATCTTCTTATATCAATGTCTCTTAACCTTTTCCACCATCTACTACTATATAAATAAATATACACACATTTATTTTTTCTCATCAAAATCAATAACAATAACAATAATAAACATAAAAATATTAAAGATTATAAACTTTGATAAGAAAGAAAAAGAAAAAGAAAAGAACATTATTATCTTACTTGAAGAAACAATGCAATATGGTAGGGTTAGAAACTTAGAAGAAGAAGAACAAGTAGAAGATCTTTATGTCGTTCTTTTTTTCTTCTTTCTTCTTCTCTTACTGTTTCTTGGTTTCTTTACCTTTGTTTTCACAGTTTTATAGGCGATTTATAGAGTGCACACAAATACACGAATAATATTTTCTATTTTTTTATTTTATTTTAATTTATTTTAATTTTATGTGTACTTGATATTTTAGTTACATTTGTCTCCGCAAAAAGAGACTCCATCGGATAAATAGATAACATTATATAACAACTTTGTTTTTTACGGAAATTGTATAACAACTTTTTTTTTTTTGCATTTAAATTGATTTTATTTTTTTTGCCATTTTAAATTGATTTTATTTTCATTTATTAAAAATGAAAATAAAATAGTATATAAAGTAATCTAAATTGATATTTGTGGATTTGTTGGCATTAACGAGGATAGCTCTTATCAATTATCATACGTTACCGCACTATTAGGTACCTCTGCCATTCAAATCGCCAAGCCCGTACAAAATAATACTAGTATTAAATATGTTTATATAATAACGATCCAATTTTGTCAAAAATAATAATAATAATAACAATGATCCAATCAAATAACTCGGTTAATAAAGATATTGTGATATATAAAGATCGAGATTCAAACTCTATATTCTTTACTTATTTACTTAAGTGAATTTTATAGTCATTAAGTTATTTGATCCGGAAAAAATGTCACATTTATATAGTTCATAACATTCCTTAAAAAAATATACATAGTTCTCAACATATCTTTAAAATTATTTGTAACTTGATTTAAAAAGATGTTGATATATACAAATTAAATCTATAATATATTATAGTAAAAAAACTGTAATATATTATAATTAATATTAATACTACTACCACTAATATTGTCAACAATTTTTTTTAATACTACTATTTTTTTCTATTCCACTAACTCTTTTTCTTTTGCTTATTTTCTAACATATATTCATAGTTTTTCTGAGCCTTCTTCCTATAAAGAGGTTATACTCGACCCTTTTTGGTAACAACCTCGCCTTTCTGTTACTAGAGTAGCCAGAGAGTCCTCTTGAGTTAAATGTAAAACATGCCCCGTATGGTGGTGTTTTGTTTTCTTTATCAGATCCCGCTATGTATCGTACTTTGGTTGTATCCCCGTGTTCCTTAAGATCGCTAGACCTACTATTGCTTATGTTGTTCATGTTGTTAGCCATTTTGTTATCTCTCCTCTACGGTACACTGGGCGGTTGTTCTTTGCATCTTATGTTATCTTTGAGAATCCCAGTTTTAGAATATTCCACTTCCTCGATCGTCCTCAATGGAGTTGAGTGTTTATTATGATGTTGACTGGGTTGATGATTCTATTGATCGTCTACCATAAGATTTTGTGTATTTCTTGCAGACTCTCTCATTTCTTGGAAGTGTAAGAAACAAGATATTGTCGCTCGATCCTCTATAAAAGCTAAGTATCATTTTATGGCCCCCACCACTTCTAAAATAGTTTGGTTGCATTGGTTACTTTTTGACATAGATGTCCCTCTTTTTGAATCAACTCCCATGTATCATGATGACAAGAGTGTCATTCAAATTATCCACAACTTATTAATTCATGAATGTACCAAACACATTAAGATTGATTGTCAATTCATTCGTCATCATCTTCATGATGGAACAATTACTCTATCATTTGTTTTCTCCTCCTTGCAGACTGTTGATTTGTTCACAAATATGCATTTTGTTTTTGGTTATTGATTGACAAACTCTCGATGTTCTCTGTTATTGTCTCGCAACTCATGTATTCTGATAACGAAAGTGCCACTCAAATTGCCCACAACTTCTTCTTTCATGAATTCACCAAGCACATTGAGATTGATTTCCACTTTAATTGTCATTATCTTTAGCATGGAACAATTGCTCTATCGTTAGCTTCATCCTCCTTGCAGATTGTTGATTGATTCACAAAGACACATTTTGTTTTCGTTTTTTGATTGAAAAATTGTTGATGTTTTCTATCAATGCATCGTGAGTTTGAAGAAAAATGTTATATAATGTTACTATATAGTTTTATTGTATCTTGGTAATGATAGTTAGTCTTTCTAGTATTTAGTATCTATGCTCTATTGTAAAGCCTTACTCTCTATTGAAACCTGTAGCTAAAAGGTGTTCTTCTTCCTCCTCAATGTTTCTATGTGTTCACCATTGTTAATATGGATGTATTGAGAAAAACCTAAGTTTCACATTAAAAAAGAGACAAAGTTTGAAATGAGTTTATAAGGACAATTATACTCATACTCGACATACACTATAATTAAGCAAAATATGTTTAAAACGATGATGCATGCAATGTTGACATTAGAGAGGTTATTTCATTTTCATGAAATATTCGCTAGCTTTTGTTTACACTTCAATGTGCTCTGCTACAATAAATTCGATTGGCTGATTTTCAAATAAAGTAGATGACATATTTGAGTTTTATTTTATGACTATACTTTACGGCAAAGGCTACGGTGGGCGACCTCTTTAGGTCTCCTACCGTAGGAGACTTGACTTTTTTTTTTGTTTGTAAAATGGATGGCAACCATTGGATGTATTTGATATTTTTTGAAGACCATAGTATTATCATACTCTCCCAATATTAGATTCTTTTTACACTATGTTCCGTCATCCTTCTCTCTCTCCCTCCATGTCTGCTTACTCGCCCACCACCACCAACAACAGCAACCTCTCAAGTGTAATGTGTTAGTTACAATTTTTGGTCAGAATACAAATAATAAATAAATAATTGGGGATGGAAGGTTGGGTGGTGTCTTGAAGGGGGTTTGAAGATCCTTCTGTTTGGGTTCCCTAACAATGGAGTCTCTTTCTTCAATTTTCTCTTTTGAGTTTTTGCAGATAATTGAGATTGTACTTGTATATTCATTTTGGACTTTTAATCTTCAATCATTGTTCTTATTAATTTTTTGGAGGCACTATAAAGCTTAAGGTTAGTTGTTCTCCAATAAATTACAGTGAGAAGAGCAAGCAACAACGCAGTTGCTACAGTACTATCAATCAAAACTCAAACCAAAGAGATGATATGAAGAGAAATGATATGTGTAAGGTGTTGTCGTCGTCTGCCGCCACCGTTCCTCTCGACACTTCCACTCTCGCTTTGGTCAATCCCTCTCCGTCTTTGCCTCCCTCCACCTCTCTCTCTCTCTCTCTCTCTCTCTCTCTCTCTCTCTCTCTCTAGATCTACCCAAATCAAAGAAATATTACAACGGTGGATCTGAGATAGATTTGGACGGCACGACGAAAGAGAGGAGAGAACGGAAAGAGAAATTTCTTCAGATTTCGACGGGGTTGAGGACGACGATGGTGGTTGTGGACGGAGGAGCGAGCAGCGGAGGTGGGGGTGAGATTTGAGGACGAGGATGGAAAACACGGTGGTGGGGACGAAGGTGAGAGAAAGAGAAAAGGAGGGAGAGGTGGAAGAAAGTGACGGAGGATGTTGCCAGCGGCGGAAGAGATGAGAGAACAGAAAGAGAAAGAAAGTGTGTTTTTTTCTTCTGGGGTTGTTTTGGTTGAGAGGTTGAAGAAACTGTGAAAAAAAATTCTAGTGTGGAGGAATTATAGTAAGATCAGTGTTCTTCATCAATCTAAAGGTGACACAGGTCATTTTTGTTATACAAAAAAAATCAGTCTTTTTTAATATCTCGTACTGTGGGAGACCTATTCAAGTCTCCTACCGGAAACGGCGCCTATACTTTACCGATTAAGTGTGTTTATTAGATAAATAAATGCAGTATACAAAGTCAAGTGTTCAAAAAAAAAAACCGAAGTAGAGTAGTTTATTTAACAATAAGGAAATATTAAAGAGTGTCTTTAGAATATTGAAAAATTGTGAAAAGTGATGAATTTAACAAATGCACTACATTCAGTTAGCTTAACTCTAACATACTATTTTTTGTTTCCTTAACAAGTACTTCATCTGTCCCTTTTTATATGAGTAGTTTACAAAAATCACGTATATTAAGAAAAGTTGTTGGAGTAATAAAGTTGTCACAAATGTGTGTGACTATTACTAGATTACCCATTTACCCTTAATTAAGTATATATTTAATGTTAACTTTTCATATACCAAGACAAATTTGTAGTATTAATAAGGGGTATATTTGGAAAAAAGAGTAATCAATACATCTAGGAATTTGTACATGATTTTATATTTATGGACAAATTTTTTTGTAAACTACTCTTATAAAAAGGGACGGAGGGAGTAACTCTTACGACATTCTAGCATACCCCTTATAACAATAAATGAACAGCTACAACAACTACCTTAACAACAACAATTGGTTTAGGTTTGTACTATTGCTTGTTAAAGTATTAAGGTTAATTTTATTTGTGAACATCACTAAGCATGAAAAGTAATCTAGTTAGTAATGAGATGGAATTGCACTATAGAGTATAGAGTCTATATAATGCATTATTCATGCCATTTAACCACTATTTTGATATGAGAGACAAAGGGCGGTGCAAAACTTGTCGTGTGTTGTCAAAGGACCATACCAGAGAATATGCCGAATCATATAACATGCGCCCTTTGTCACCAAAAGATTATCTAATTTATGGCATGTGGCCCTTGAATTTCTAGTTTTTCTTTTTTCAAAAGTTCTACAAATTTGATAAAATAAATAAAAAAAGAAGAAAAGTTCTACAAAATTTTCCTTGAAAATATGTTTAAATATCAAATGCCATTAAGTTTTGCTTATTTTATTAGAAGAATGAGAAAAATATAATTTGTGGTGTCTATGTTTTTATCAAATTAATGAAAAGTTGACATGCATTGTTTTTCGACTTGAATGTTTTTTCAACTTTAATTTATGCTTTTTTAAAGTTTTAAAGAATAATCTCAAAGTTATTTCTATCAAATCATTTTTATTTTAAAGTTGCAGTGCTCTATATTTCAATTTTTCCATTAGCATCCTCTTATATTTAATTCTATTTCTTCACGGAAGTTACTATATGTAATACTTAGTTCCTCTACCTTGAGGTTGTCACTATATATGTTTTGTTTTAGTACAAGTTGTCAAAGAATGCCATCGCGTGTGATTGGTGTTTAACAATTTATTTTTCGTTTTCGATTATATATGTGATAACGTTTTTTTTCCCTCTTTGAAGGGATATGTAGGGGTGGGCAAAAAAATCAAAAAACTGAACCGAACTGCTGAACCGAACCAAACAAAAAAAAAATGAACCATTACTAACAGTTTTAGAACTGAACTGAAACAATTTGGTTCAGTTTAAAACAGTTCGGTTCGGTTCGAAACAGTTCAGTTCGGTTCGAAACAGTTCGGTTCGGTTTTACCTTCTAAAATTTGATTTTGTTTGGTTTTTTATATTTTTTTCAATGGTACCAATAATAACAGTTCGGTTCAGTTCGAAACAGTTCGGTTCGGTTTGGAACAGTTCGGTTCGGTTTGGAACAGAAACAGTTCGGTTCGGTTCAGTTATTTTAAATTTATCAAACAGTTCAGTTCGGTTCGGTTCAGTTTTCATCCCGAACCGAACCATGCCCACCCCTAGGGATATGTGATAATGTTGTTAACAAAAAAATATTATGATTTACGTAACACTTTGGGATATTACCTTTTCTCGTAACATGCTTGGTTTTGATGTTAATGATAAAACAAAACAATTAGTAAATATAAAGCAGTGCACAATTAAATATTTAACCTAAAAGTCAACAATTTAGATGGTTAAATATTTAATTGTTGTCCTCCGACAGCAACTCGTTCAGTTAATTCAGGGTCGTGGAGCTTAGAATGGCTTCAAGATCATGTCCATGGAATGCGGGCGTGGTGTTTTCTTCCAAAAAGAATACTAATCACAAGTTATGTGGTGGCGAGAAACTTCCAAAACTGCGGTGACGGGTACTTTGAATAATAAAATAAAAACAGGTGGCACGTTTAAACATTCTGCTCATATTTTAAAGAAAATAGCCTGCCTTCCTGAAAAGGATAGAAATCAAGTGCTCAAAGTGTTGAAGAAGAAGGTTCATAAGCACAAAGGAGGCAACATATCAAATAACATGTTGGAAGTTATTAGCAAAGGGACACAAGTATCTGATTCTACTTCTTCATCTATTAATAATGACTGGAAAAATTGGGTGGTGTTACATGGTAATGAGGAGGTGGTTAAGGATGATGTATGTGGGTTTGGAAAGGCTTTAGGGTTGAAATTTTATGGTGATCATTCGACTGTGTTCATTGTTCTGTCGGGAGTTCGGAAAGGAAAGAAGGAGAGGGCGAAGGGTGAAGTGAGGGGGGAGAAGTGATGGTGGTGTGGCGTGGTGGTTGTGTGTTGGGGTGGAAGGGGTGGTTATGAAGATCATTTCTTGGAATGTAAGGGGGTTGGATGGTTTTGAGAAAAGGATGGAAGTGCGAAAATTAATTAGGGAGAAGAGTCCTTCTATTGTTTGTCTTCAGGAGACGAAACTGTCAGTTATCAATGATTCTTTTTGTGCGGCTTTATGGGAAAATTTGATTCAGTCTTATTCTTTTCGTCCGTCTATAGGGGCGTCTGGTGGTTTGTTAATTATGTGGGATTCTACTGTTGTGGAGGTGTGGTCGTCGTTTAGCATGGAGCATGTCTTAGTTATCCATGGCCGTTTTATTCAACCTAATGAAGAATTTTATTTGTTTAATGTTTATGCTTCCTGTGATAATGGGGACAAGCAGTTATTATAGAATTCTTTATCCGAGCATCTTCAGCGGTTGGTGGGGAAAAATATTTGTTTGTGCGGCGATTTTAATGCGGTTCGGAGTATGGAGGAACGAAGATCGAGTCGGGTTGCAGTTCAGCTCTCTGGATTGTGATCCTTTTAATGCTTTTATTGATGATAATGTTCTAGTATATCTCCCTTCTCACATGGCGCAATTTTACTTGGTACAAGGGGGACGGGAATTCCATGAGCCGTCTTGATCGATTTTTGTTATCTGAGGATTGGAGCTCCATGTGGCCGAATTGTTTGCAAGTTGCGACTTTGCGAGGGTTGTCTGATCATTTTCCAATGGTCTTGTATGTTGATGAGAAAAATTGGGGTCCGAGGCCGATTCATATGTTGAAATGTTGGTCTGATATTCCAGGGTACCATCAGTTTGTGCGCAATAAATGACAGTCTTTACAGGTGGACGGTTGGGGTGGCTTTGTGTTAAAAGAAAAACTGAAGTTACTAAAAATGACTCTTAAAGATTGGCATTTAACTCACACTCATAATTTACCATGCAGCATCAATTCTTTAAAGGATAATATTGCGTTGTTGGAGTATAAGGGAAAGTTGGAAGACTTATCAGAGGATGAAGTGGTCGATTTGCATGTGATGTCAACCGATCTTCACTCTTTATCCAGGGTTAATGCTAGTATCTCGTGGCATCAATCGAGGATGGCATGGCTTCGAGAAGGAGATGCAAATACTAAATATTTTCATGCTATTATGTCGGGAAGACAGCGTAGAAATGTTATCTCGTCAATTCTAGTTAATGGTAATCTAGTGGAGGGTGTCTCTAATTTCCGGGAGGCGGTTTTCAACCACTTTTAGAACCATTTTCAGGCGCTCGACATTAACAGACCAGTTGTGGATAATTTACAATTTCGTAGATTGTCTTATGCTGAGGGTGCTCAATTGAATTTACCGTTTAGTGTGGATGAAGCTAAGGCTGTTGTGTGGGATTGTGACAGTTTTAAGAGTCCTGGACCGAATGGCATTCATTTGGGTTTTATCAAAGATTTTTGGCCGAAATTGAAGATTGGTATTATGAGGTTCGCTTCGGAGTTTCATCGTAATGGTCATCTTTTGAAAAGAATAAACAACACTTTCATTGCTCTTATTCCTAAGATTGACAACCGGCAGCGTCTGAATGATTTTCGTCCCATTGCATTGGTGGGGAGTTTGTATAAAATTTTGGCAAAATTGTTGGCTAATCGCTTGAGGAAAGTCATGGGTACCGTTATTTCAGAGACTCGGTCAGCATTTGTGCAGGATAGGCAAATTCTTGATGGTATCCTTATTGCCAACGAGGCAGTTGATGAGGCCCGTAAGCTGAAAAAAGATCTTCTATTGTTTAAAGTTGGTTTTGATAAAGCTTATGACTCTGTGGATTGGGGCTATTTGGACGTTGTTATGGGTAAGATGGCTTTCCCAACTTTGTGGCGAAAGTGGATGAAGGAATGTGTAAGTTTTGCAACTGCTTATGTTTTGGTAAATAGGTGTCCTACAGATGAGTCCCAACTTTTTCTTCTAGCAGCAGAAGGTTTGAATATTATGATGACTGCGGTGGTGGAATCAAATTTATTTACTGGGTATTCTATAGGGGCGCACACCCCTACTGTGCTCTCTCACTTGCAATTTGCAGATGATACGTTATTGTTAGGTGTCAAGAGTTGGGCGAATGTCAGTGCCTTGAGGGCGGTTCTAGTTCTATTTGAAGCTATGTTGGGGCTGAAAGTAAACTATCATAATAGTATGTTGGTTGGCTTTAATATTGATGAGTCTTGGTTGTGTGAAGCAGCCTTTGTTTTGTCCTGTAAAATTGGGCGGATCCCTTTTATGTATCTCGGTCTCCTTATTGGTGGTGATGCTAGTCGTCAGATTTTTTGGGAGCCTGTTATTGATCGTATAAAATCTAGACTGTTTGATTGGAAGAGTAGAAACTTGTCTTATGGTGGCCGCTTAATTCTCCTTAAGTATGTCATTGTCTTCTCTGCCTGTCTATGCCCTTTCTTTTTTCAGAGCTCCCTCATGTTTAATCGCCTGTATTGAATCTATTTTAATTAAAATTTTTTGGGGTGGGTGTGAGTATCATAGGAAAATTGCTTGGGTTGACTGGGATACTATTTGCTCGAGTAAGGAGTCTGGTGGTTTGGGGCGGCGGTTGAAGGAATTTAATATTGTTCTCTTAGGTAAATGGTGTTGGAGGTGTCTGGTAGGATAGGGAGGGTTTGTGGTTTAAGGTGTTGTCTTTTCGCTATGGTGAGGAGAAGGGGCGGCTCAATGTAGGGGGGAGGTATGGGTCGGCGTGGTGGCGGGAGATTGTCAAAATTCGTGAGGGGATAGGTGTTGAGGGTGGGAGTTGGTTTGAAGAGAGCATTCTGAAGAAAATTGGTAATGGCTTTAATACATTTTTTTTGGACGGATTGTTGGGTGGGGACAGTTTCGCTTAGGGACAAGTTTAGGAGGTTGTTTGATTTATCTGTTCATAAGGATTTGTCGGTAGGGAGAGATGCATTCTTTAGGTTGGGGTGAAGGAGGGGAAACTTGGGGGTGGTGGCGGCGTTTGTTTGCTTGGGAGGAGGGTCTAGTGGGGGAATGTAGGACTTTGCTTTCTAACGTTATCTTGCAGGAATTTGGTTCAGATGCTTGGGCAGTGGCGCCCTAATGTGGGTGATGGCTACACCGTTCGTGGTGTGTATCAAATGCTCATGAGGCAGGAGATGCATGACTCTGATGCAGTTTCAGAGGCTGTTTGGCATAAAAGTGTTCCTTTGAAGGTATCTATTTGTGCATGGCATCTATTTCGCAACAGATGGCCAACGAAGGATAACTTGGTCCGGACGACGTTATTCCGATTGACTCCCAATCGTGTGTATCTGGATGTGGCCATAATGAATCAGCAGATCATCTTCTAATCCATTGCCCCATTTTTGGTTCTCTTTGTCAACTTGTTAAGACGTGGCTTGGTGTGTATTCAGTGGATCCCCAACATATTATGGATCATTTTACTCAGTTCGTTTTCTCTTCAAGAGGGTATAAACCTCGTCGTTCCTTTTTACATCTTATTTGGCTTTGCAAGCGCTTGGGTTTTTTGGAATGAACGGAATCATAGGCTCTTCTCTAATAATACTAAATCAATTATCCAGCTTCTGGAAAAATAAAAATTACTTCCTTAAGGTGGCTGAAAGCTAAAAATGTTTGTTTACCTTTTGGTGACCGTATGTGGTGGCAGCAACCCCTTGTTTGTTTGGGTATTGACTGATTGTTTTTCCTTTTTTCTCTGTTTCTTCAGGATACTCTGTTGTGATTTTGTTCTACTCCTTTAGGCATTCTTTGTGCTGGGGAGTAGAATTCTTCCTTTATGGTAATATATCTAATTTTGGTTTGTTCAAAAAAAAAAATTAGATGGTTAAAAGATCTTGAGACATTTGATATACTGAAGAGCATGTTCGAACCCCTACTTATCATCATGGGTTTCAACGCCATGTTCTTTAAGAAAATCCCTACTCCCTCATTTTTGTTAAAATCAGTTTAATTTTTTGATACAATGCCACTATAAATAAGTTGCAATAAATCACAACAAATCTTTAAAAAGATGTCGGGAAATGGGAAAATTTGTATTATTAAGTGGTATTAATTAATGACCATTTTACAAAAGTTGGAGAGAACCAACATGAGAGGATCCCGATCCAAACTCTTAGCATTGAGCTAACACCTCAATTGTAATAAATCACAACCAATAAAATGTGTAACTATAATTATTTTTGTACTTATCATTAAAGTCAATTGTTTCTAATAATATGATAATGACAAATTAATTAATATTATTGTAAAATAATTTTTACTTAAACTATTTTAAAAAATGCACATGCAATTCAATAGTTATCTATTCTTTCATATAAAGCACTTTATGTATTCAAATTGTGTAACATATATTGCCAAATAAGAAAAATAGAGCCAATTTTAAAAACACCAATTTGACACTAGTTATATTCATTTAAGTTATTATATTTGATTCTATTTTTTCACAAAAGTTATTAGATTCAATGATTCATCTGTCTCTAGGTTGTCATTGTGTAATTGGTAATCTAAGAATTCCATCGCGTGTGATTGGTTTTGGACGTTTTAATTTTGGTTTTCGATTATATATGTGATAATGTTGTTGCCAAAAAAGTATTTTGCTTTACGTAAGAGAGAGGGATTTTAACTTTTTATCGTAACATGCTCGGTTTTGATGTTGTCACGAAGTATAAACTAATGGATAACTAAACAATTAGGTAAAGTTATAGTACAAAATTAGGTAGCTTCACCGAAAAAGTTTACAATTTACAAATTGTGTAGTGGGATATATATGATTTGTAATTATACATTGCACTCTTGCAGACAACCATGCATGCCAAAATACGACTCAAAAGACGTATCAAATTGTGGTTATATAATTTCACTAACAAATTGAATAATGTCACAATTGTTTTTAATTAAGAACAATGTACCTTCACTAATTAAACCCACATATATTCATTTGTTTTTTAAAAGGGACAATGTACCTTCACTAAATTATAAACCCTTCAATCCAAGAAAATAAAAGTTAAGGGTGACCTAACCATTTTTAGTTAAAAAAAGTTAACCCACTTGGGTTGGTCTGATCATGTTGGCTTAGATCTTTGAAGTGCAGTCATCCTCAAGGATTTCGGATTTGATTTCCTCGATGTCAATTTTGGTGAATTAGTTTAACTTCTTAAAAAAAAAATGAATAAATATGATATTTTATTTGAATTTACCTTTAGACCAAATTTATATTAGATGCAAAAAGAACATTTTTAATAACTCGTTCTTTCCAAATACAAAAAATAAATAAATAAAACTCATTCTTTCCTGGACTTAATAGCTCATTTGATCAACGGTAAAAAATAAAATAGATTTGATCAACTTTCGGTTCTTATAATGCCAACCAACATCTAATCCAAATCAAATTACAAAATTATATTATTAAAATAAAACACATGTTTAAATCTCGATTTGAGAGGTGTTTGTATTTAGTGTCTTACTCACTTTAAATAAGATCACTTCTAGTAGATAGAACTTATACAAATGATCATATTAAATAACAAATTATTAATTTTTATGTTCCAGAGAGTTTATTGACAAAAATCACACACACTAATTATTGAGAAGTGAAGAATTAAAGTTTCAAACTCGCACCTTATCATATCTAATGTATCTCCAAGCCTTTTACCATCATGACCATATTTAAGGGACAAAAACTTTATATAAGCTTATAAAAAAATATTAAACTTTATATAAAGTTTTATATTGTTAAATAAAATACATGTGCATAATGCATTGTCCAACTTTTTTTTCCATCCACAAGACTTGAGTTCAAGACATTTGTCAAATCTAATGATACACAAGGAAGATAGTCTTCTACCATGCACATGGTTGTTTTAACCATCGATTAATAAGTCTCACCATTAAAATAAATAAAACATGGTGTAATTTATTGGTCCAACAATGTAAAATAGACTTATGCACGTGTCGGAGTAATTTATTTGTGCATGTTAAACAACACCCAAGATATTGCTCAAATGATTCGGGTTGACTTCACTCGGACCAAAGTAATTAATGTTGGTTAATTATTGTCTACTTTGTTTTACGTAACTATTTTATTTTTTAAGGTCATAAAAAAATCTTCTAAAATAATATAAACCAAAATATTATAGACCTTGATCAAAATCGAAAAGTTATTCAAATCCAAGCCAAAATAAATTAAAGAGGATCGATTCAGATCAAATTTAATTTGAAAATCAAACCAATATTGTTTTTATAATAATAAAAGTGTAGGTTAGTTGGATCTCAAGACACGCCTAGAAACATAGCAAACCAACATTGTTGTTATAGAGATATTTATAGATTTTCCATCAACAAAGAACCTAACACGATGGTTGAAGTTTCACCCTTGCGGTGTATGAGTCAACTTCGTATGAACTAGACCAACCTATATTGTCTAAAATCAAACAATTTGATCATTAAAGAAAAAAATCTAAGGAATGAGAATAGATTTTCTCATATCTATCTAATCACCACATCCCTCACTTGTTATGTCGGGGTGAAATTAAGATACCAAATCTATTTCCAATTCACGTACATTTTTTTTTTTGAACAAACAAAAATGAAATATATTACGACACGAGGAGACACCGAAAAAGAATTCACATACATACATCTTGACATGCAAGAGTGGGTTTTATTTTGTATTGATTACACTTGACTTTCGTTTCTTAAAGTAAAAGGTGATTTTGATCCTTCAAAGATTTTCATTAGAAATTGAGTTTTGCGTTTTAAAAAAATTAAGCAAATTTGATCATGACAATTTCCTTCTATTTAACACCTTTTATGTTTTAAACTAAATTTTAGAAACTTTATGCTAAGTTTGAGTAATGACCTTCAAATTTTTAAAAGCTTATAAGTCAGTAATTTATATGGACATTTTTGTTGTGTTCATGTAATTCAGAAATGTTTAAGTTGGTTAGTGAGATCCATTACACATTTAGTGAGTTATTTAGTCATTATTAAAAGTGTATAAATTCAAAGTTTAAATAATTCAATAACGACCTTAAAAAAAATCAATAACAGCAACAAAATAAACATTTCAATAATAGATCCTGGAGATGTCAATTTTCACCCGTATATGAGAATGCTTCAGTGGGATTAGGGGTGGGAATAAGCTAGGCTTTGCAAGGCCTAAGTCTGTCCTGCCAAATTTTTTAAGGCATAAGTCTGACCTGCTGACATGTCATAGACTTACTTTTGAGGCATGAGTCTGGCCTTCTGAAAGTCCTGATAAGGTCTGCTAGTCTGTTTAAAAGCTTATATTATATGAACATTTTTAAGTAAGCAATACGATCTAAGTTTAAATAGACTTAACAAACTAATAGATCAATTAGATTAAACTCTCTTTTACTAATCAACATGAGTTTTTAGGGAATTTAACTATATATTGCATCATATTTCAATTCTATTTTATAATAATACATTTGTATATGCGAAAAATTAATGTATACTAATAAACTTAAATTACTAACGGATTTATATTTTAATTCAAAGTACAAAATATAAATAATAAATAATATTATTCATATTTACTTAAATAGGCCAGCCTAATTGGCTTAAGAGACTTTTTGAATGGACTGTGGCCTGACCTTTTAAGCTAAATAGGCTTCTAAAAAAAGCCTAGACCTTCTCTATTTAAGAAAAAAGCCTGACCTGATCTGGTCTGTCGTAGGCCCCTGTAGGCCGGCCTGGCCTATTCCCATCCCTACATGGGATCAGATCCATACATATAGACCCATGTATGGGGGCCACATGAGCGCGATTTTTTATTTATGAGTCCCATAACTAGATCGCGACGCGTGAGTGTTAATATAATTTTATATATTTGCATTCATAATTTTTGCATTGATAAATTTAAAGTGATGAATTGAACACAATTCCTCCATAAAAACAAGATATAAAGTTGTTAAATCATTGTGCAGAAAAATTTGTTAATTTTTTTTAGGGTTTGTTGGATATTTGGTTGTTGGCTTCATGTTTGCTAAAATCAAATATACAAGCAATGTGCTTCTTCAGAAACTGGAAGCAGAACTTCAGAAGCTGAACATTAATTCAGAAGCTGAACGTCAGAAGCTGGACCTTCAGACGCACTGTTCAGACGCTGACCTTCAGAAGCACTGTTCAGACGCTGACCTTCAAAAGCAACCTTCAGAAGCTGAATTGTTCAGACGCATACTTCATAAGTAACCTCAAAAGCTGGTTTTCTGCGTTCTATTTTGTGCGCCTTGGAGATGTGTATTTTCATAACATGATCTTTTATGAGAAGATTTAATTGAAGAATTATCCAAGCTTTGTTTCTAGAAGGAAGATTGTTTTGCGTGAAGATCTTTATTGAAGATTGGATTCTTTATTTATGAATATATTTTCAAAGGAATCTTTGCAAAATATGTTTCAGAAATATAATTGCTTCTATTTGCTTCTAAAAGAATTCTGGAAATATATCTTTGAAGAAGATTTGATTCAAGAATTATGTTGCTGCTGAAGCTATAAATAGAGGACGCTGCTATTGAAGAAATTCATTTCAAAACAGAAGAGAGAGTCATACTTTGTGTTTTGAGTCTGTAAGCTTAGTGCTTTGTTTTTGTACACCACTCATTTGTTAGAGTTGGTTTAGTTTTTATTGAGTTGTAGTTCACTTAAAGCTTTTAAGCAAAAGTGACTTTGATGTTTTGAAGTGTGACATCATCCTTGTTTGTTTAGAGTATACAATCACTGGGCAGTGATTGCTTGAGTAGGAAGTAAGAGGGGTTCTTATATCTAGGAGTTCCTAAATAGAAATCTATACGGGTAGTGATTAAGTGAGAAGACTGAGAAACAGGGGCTGTTGTCATAGGTCTTTGAATTGATACTATTTAGTGGATTTCCTTCCTGGCTTGGTAGCCTTCAGACGTAGGTGTATTTGTCACCGAACTGGGTTAACAAATCAACTGTGCATCTTTACTTTCAGTCTTTTAATTTCTGTCTGTTTTGTTTCTGCTTCTGAACCACTGTTACTGTGTTACACTCTGTTTTACTGTACCAGAAGTTGTGCTCTGTTTTATGAACATCAACTGGTCCTGCCAGAAATTTCAGGCTTAATTACACTTTTGGTCCTCGTATTTTAACCATCTCACGAAATTGATCATCTCTTTTTAAAACCAAACAAAGTTGTTATTATACTACCATTTTTTTTTTGCACTTTTGGTCCTAACCCCAATTTTGCTCTCCAAAAATGCTGATGTGTCCAATTTTTTAATGATGTGGCCAAAAAGGCGCTTAGGTGGCAAATCACATTTGGAAAAACACTTGTACATGTCAGCAAATCCTATTTTATTAATGAAAAAAATACATTTATATAAGAAAAGTTAAACAAAATAAAATAAATATTTTTTAAAATCTTTTTATTCCCCCTTCATCACATTCATCACCAAATTTCATCATAAAACCCAACCCAGTAACATTCTTTCTACTTCATCTTTCTCTTCACAGTTCCAGCAAACACATCAACAAAATAGCCAATCAAAATTTTTCATTTTTCATACACTTAATAACATGAATAACCCACAACATAGCAACATCTCTCTTCACAATTTTCATACACTTGATTCCAACAACAACGAACACATCACTAAAGATGAAAATAAGCACATAACCAACAACTACAAACCCAGCAACAACGAACACAACAAACACAAAATTAGACCACTAGGAGAAAGAAGAAGAAAATGAAAAAATTCAGAAAAAATTAAAAAAGGAAGGGGCACGTGAGGAATAGTGCAGTTTGCCCATGTTTGATTCAATCTCCCTTCTTTCTCTCTACCAACACCAGCCACCAACACCACCTTCCAATCTCTTATTCTTCTTTCCTCTTAACTTCAACCCCAAAATCCATTCATTTCAGATTTATTATTTTCACTTCTTCTCCTCTAGTAAATTCTCCAACCCCAAAATCTATTTTTTTAGATCTATTCTGGTTGCTGTTGTTGTTGTCGTGTATGTGAGATGGGTGGGTCGAAGAGTTTGAGTTAACAAAGATAGAAACCCTAGTTTCCCAAATTGATTTATCTCCTTCCTCCTTCTACTTGCTTCGATTCGATCCTTCCTTCCATTTACACTATAATCATCAATTTGTTTTACAACTTCATCTTCTTCTGGTCATCATCAATTCGCGATTTACGGTTTCAACAACAGAGGAACACGATTTTGCAGTTTCAACAACAACTGGGACACGATTTTGTGATTTTGGGGTTGAAGAAGAACTGGAAAAGGATAATAACTGATGTTATGGTGTTATGAAAAGAGCTATGGAGGAAGAAGAAGAATCGGAACACGTCTGATTTGTTTTCTATCAATAACAATTTGTTTTTGTTTTAATTTCTGAAATGTTTAAATTGTTTTTTTAAATTAAAATTTTTTGATTTTATGACATGTTAATGTCATTTTCCAAGTTGGCATTGTCACATAGGTGTTCTTTTGCTATATCAGCGTTTTTGGAGGGCAAAATGGGGGTTATGACCAAAAGTGCAAAAAAATGGTAGTATAGTGACAACTTCGTTTGGTTTTAAAAAGAGATGACCAATTTCGTGAGATGGTTAAAATATGAGAACCAAAAGTGTAATTAAGCATTTTTTTAAAAGAAAAATTGTTAAATATATAAACCTATAATTGTGTGAATATTAGGCATTAAATTTATATAGTGGTTTTTTTTTACACGTAGTAATTGATATAGTGGATGAAAACTAATAAATTTGATGTTTAATTATTAAAAGATACAAATTAAGGATGTGAAGTTAAATATGATGTATCATCATCACATTGTTTGTATGAGGTTAACTCAAATTTAGTTAATAGAGATGATTCCACATATCACAATACTTGTTTAAGAAAAACTAAAATTTAAATTGCAATATAGTATAGAAGATACAAGATAATGATAATAATTGTAACTCATTTTTGTCATAAAAGATGAAGGAGAATACATCTTTTAATTTTACTTTAGAATTATCCACTCTTGAGTAAAAAAGAAACATGTACCATTACTTGATCATTTAATTTTTTTGTTGTTGAATGAAGATCATTTCAAACTTAGCATTTTGTTTTCAAACATGCTAATAATAATAATAATATTGCAAAGCTTTTTTATTTTTTTTTGCTAAAATGTGGTTTTGGTCTCTGTAAATTTATTTTTTTAAAAACGTCCTTGCAAAATTTTTTGTTTTTTAAAATAGTCACTGGTCCCGCTTTTTTGTTGATTTGTCACATTTGTGCATAAGTGGCATTAGCTGCTACACATTCTTTTTTAAAATATACACAATGAATCATAAAAGTTTGAGAAATTTACCATTCTTTTTCTGCTACACATACAACCCTCCCAAAATAAAATTTCACACGCCCATTTACATAAGGGATTGTACATACGACATCTATATAAGTAAGTCACACAACCGTTTTTTATCATTGTGGAATCGAAAGGTTGAGAAGAATCTTGAAAGGTTGGCACTCAAAGTAAGCACACAATAAAACATTAAAAAGGTCCCTTAAAAAACAGGAAAAGGGGTGCTCCGTTTCATCTTTGATAACTTTTATAGGGGAAAGAAGAACGAGCATAGAAATGATCTTGCAAGAACGACCTTTGTACAATTACAAAGTGTAACCAAGACATATGAAATAAAAGACAATTATTTTGTAACATGCAATGACAATGCATGTCAATTAATATGCAACGGAAATACATAAGAGATGTAGGAGGGCGAAATTGGAAAGAGGTTGCCAAAAATAAAGGGCAAAATAGTCATTTTAGACAATTAGGGTTGGGAATAGGGTTTGCATACTACTCTCCATTTTATAATAATAGATAGATAGATAGATAGTGAGAAAAGTTCCCTCAAATATGTCAACACATTATTCGATAGTACTTGAATGAGATCTCTTTTAATTATTTTTTTAAGAAGGAGATCTCTTTAGCTTAAAAGAGGTTTTGAGTTGGAATCCAGTTCCGGAAATGCGACGGTATTAAATTTCTTGATGACAAAGTTTTTTACTTATTGTTATTCTACTCGATACGAGATATTAATCTTTATAGTTGCGCGCAGAGGATATTTAGTTTAAAAAAAGAAAAAAAAAACACATTGTTGAGATGGGATCACTCCATCACGTCGTCCCCAATTAAACGGTTTAAAACATAAATTCATGTATCTATTATAACTAGGGAACGATATTTAATAAAAATAAATGTGTATTGTTATTTTATTAAGTTAAAAATTACTCAGTGATCTTAAAAAACTATACGGTCGTTATTAACATAAATTTGAATGTGAGTTTTTGTTATCTAGTATAATATATTTCATTCCAAATTTATTGAATTTTAGTTGATTATTTACTCTTTTTGGGTCTAACTCATCCTTACAAAATTTGCTTGTAAGATGATAAGTGACTCATCTTTATAAATTTTTATCAATAGTATTATCTATCTAATGTGGGACTTGTGTTTTTCCCAACATCTACTATAAGAAAAAAATTCAATTTTTAGGTTCATTGAATAACCAACGTATATGATTTATAATATAGACCATATACAT
The DNA here is from genome assembly GCA_018208015.1 of Medicago ruthenica. Lineage (NCBI taxonomy): Eukaryota > Viridiplantae > Streptophyta > Magnoliopsida > Fabales > Fabaceae > Medicago > Medicago ruthenica. Next base: position 89,022,589 of record CM031377.1, on the reverse strand, counting down.
TAGTTATTTAATGAACTTAAAAAGTAGATTTTTTTTTCTTATAATAACGGAGGACGTAATATACAACTGATTACCCTTGAATCACTTAGGGCCCGTTTGGATTGAACTTATTTTGAGTTTATGTAAAACGACTTATGTAAAAAAATAAGTATTTATTATTTATAAGCTTGTTGAGGCAGTTTATGAAAAAACAACTTATGAAGATACATTATTTGTTAGTGAGAACTTATGAATTAATATAAAAGCTTGGTTATTTGCATAAGCTATTTTTCGTAATCTCAAAATAAGTTCAATCCAACCGGGGCCTTAGTTGAAAATTAAGTTGGTAAACAAAGACCTCTATAATTATGTTGGTAGACAAAGACGCCGACAATCATCTGATGCAATGGTTGCACTAAAGTTTCTGAATAATAAAAACATAAATTCATGTATGTATTATGACTATATTTAATAAAAAAAATTGTGTTATTTTTATTGAGTTAAAAATTACAGTAATCTTAATAAACAATACAATCGTTATTAGCATAAATTTAAATTTGAGTTTTTGTTATGTAGTATAATATATTTCTTCCAAATTTATTGAATTTTAGTTGATTATTTACTCTTTTTGTTGGAGTATGAAGTTCCTTGGAGATTTATGAGGATCTATATAGAGAATAATGAGGGAGAAAATCTCTAAATTTATTGAATTTTAGTTGATTATTTACTCTTTTTGGGAGTGGGAGAGTGCTTATAGCTCTCGTCCTATTGACATTATATAGAAAAAAAATGGATTAATGTAATAGAAAAAGAGTGATAAAAAAGTATATTAAAAGAGTGTAGGAAAAAATAAAAGGGTTCAAAAATATAATTGCCCTTTTTATTAATTTCCCTCGTTGTTGCTTTCAAATATATAGGAAGGTCATTGAGTCACTTAACCCTCTCCACTCATACATTCTAATAAAACAAGTTAATAGAAGAATTAAAAAAAAACCACAACGATCGACGTTTGCAATTTTAGAAACAAACTAGTAAACACGTATTCATAAGTATTTTAAGCCTTTATTTAAAAAAAAAATTAATTTAGGTGAGTATTAAAATTACATTTTTGGTGTATGACGGGTGAACTTAATCGATAAGTTCTCATTTGAAATGTAGGTATAACTTATTTTTTAAAAACCAGTTGGTGTAGTGATAATTGTCCCCGTTTATAAATATTTATTCAGATCATCTCTTAATTGATGTGAGACTATTTAACACATTCATTCATGTCCTTCACTATTGAACTCGATGCATGAATATAAATGGTGGGTGGTCTGGTAGCGGAATCTGATAGAAGGTGGTTCAAGAGATCTTGAACCAAACTCTCATACCTTGTTGAAATTTGGGTTTAAATCATCCTTACAAAATTGACTTGTAAGATGAGAAGTGTTTCCTCTTTATAAACTCTTATCAAGATCTTGTCTATCTAATGTGGTACTTGAGTTTTTCTCAATATCTATTATAAGAAAAAATTTACTTTTTAGGTTCATTGAATAACCGATGTACTTGGTGTATACACACACACACACACATACACATACATACACACATCGATTATTTAATGAACTTAAAAGGTGAATTTTTTATCATAACATGGACCAAGATGATGAAATAGACAAATGATTATCCTTAAATCACTTAGTTCAAAATCTACTCTGTAACTTTGATGTCCTAGTTTCGATACTCTGGCATACCAAGAAAAGTAATAAAATACACATTTACTTTTAAAAGAATGTGTTTAAATACCAAGTTCAAACTAGAGACACATTCCCTCCATGCTCAAATATACGCAACAAAATAAATTATGTTCACAATCTGAAATTTAAACAAAAATTGACTATTCTTGGATAGTAGATTACATGAAGTTCTTGTGTTTCTTGGATTCTAAATACGGTCCTCAATGATACTTAACTGTTAGTAACAATCAGTTTCATTTGATTCTTCATAACTGTCATGAGATATTGATTATTGTTCTCATCCTTGAATGTACATTCATCCCCAACTCATTGCAAAACCCCCAAACAAACTTTGGATTGATTCCTCCGTAAGACTTAATAATAAAAATAATTAAACCATGTCAAATGAGGGCGAGTGCTTTCGTTGCAATGTAAAACTTGTTACAAAACCAAGTATACATTCGTGTCCTAAGACAAAAAAGTAGTAAAATTATCTGATTTTTAAGATGTATCGTATCAAAACGGCCTCGTAGCCTCTCCATCATCCAGTCAAGTGCGAGATTGTCTAGATATGAGAGTGACAATGCTTGTGATGTGATTTGGTAAACAAGTAGTGATGTGGTATGCTAAAGCAGTGATGGAGGAAGTGATGATGAAGATTTTCATGATTTTTAGAATTTTTATTTGAGTTTTGATGTTTTAGCACTTTTGTTATTTTTAAGATTTTCATGATTTTAAAGGTGTAAAAATAAGAACATACTTGCTGGTTTATTAAGCCTTGTGGGTTTTATTTCAAATTATAAATACATTATGAATTTTGAGTAATATTTAAGGTGTTTTAGTATTTCTTTTTCAACAATACAGTATTTTAGTATTAAATATATTAGTGCACTGCGTTACCGAAATAGCGCTCGATACGCGCCGGCATCCCGCGTTGCGAATTTTTGGGGTGGCCGCGTCGCATTTCTGCTTTGACAACAGAGTATATAACATAAAAGGTTAATTTTTCAAATTGACCTTGTGATATACGTAAAGCCTGAAAAATGGTCCTATAAAGAAAACACAAATTCTACCACTGTAATTTGAGATTTTTCCTATTTCTGCCCTCCTATTTTTTCATCTAGACACAAAGTCTAGAAAAGTGATCTAGAGGTTGAATTTTTTCATGATTTTTTGCGGGAATGATTAGGACGTTAAAATATGGTTTTGCACATAAAATTAGAATCTTTCTAACAAAAGACAGATCAATTGTGAATTTTCAAAGCTCCATAAACTCAAAACAACGGAAATCTCAAACTAGAAATTAAATTTTGAGCTGATTGTTTGCAGAAATATATATAAAAATGCATAGAAAGGATCTCCAAAGTTTCATAGCATTTCAAAGATGCATCGATTTTTTTAATTTTTCAACAAAAATATGAAAAATTGCAATTTTGTCCCGAGTAAGCATATACTCACGGATCAAATTTCGTTCTCTAATTTTGTAGGTATGACTAGAACATCATAAGAACCTTTACCACAAAATTTTGGAATTTTTAAACAAGGGACGAATTAATTATGAATTGTTTAAAAAATTCATAATTATGGAGAATAGAAATTCATAATTAATTCATCCCTCCTTTAAAAACTCAAAAATTTGTGGCAAAGATTCTTATGATGTTATAAACATGTTAACAAAATTAGGGAACAAATTTTGACCCGTGGAGTATATGCATACTTGGAACAAAATTGCAATTTTGCGCGTTTGTGTTCAAAAATAAAAATAAACCGAGGCTTATTTAGAATGTTATAAAACTTTGAATATCGTTTCTATATATATTTTTAGATGTCTTTACAAAAAATTTGATTTATAGGTCAAGGTTTCCGTTGTTTTTGTTGTCTTAAAACTTCATATTTAATCTGCCAATTGTCAGAAAATTCTATTTTTCTTTGGAAAACCATATTTTAACACCTTAAATATGTCTTAAAAAAATCATAAAAAATTCAGCTTATAGGTCACTTTTATTGACTTTATATCTACAATGGAAAATATGAGGACAAAAATAGGAAGAATTTTAAATTACAAGAGTAAAATATTTTTTTTTACATGGTCATTTTTTCAGATTTCACATACATTTCATTGTTATTTTGAACAATTATCGTTTTAGACCATGTGAGAGTGTCACATAGATAACCAACGACCACTTCGTATTGACTAATGAAAAGGACAAACCGACACACTTTTAACAATTTTAAAGGAGTTATTTAAAAAAAAAAACAATTTCAAAGGAGTTGTTGATTTTTCTCTAATTTAAAGGGTATTACAAGAATTTACAACTTTGAAGTTTTTATTTTTTGCTATTTACTCATATTTATATACAGTACTTATTTATATATTTTTTTACAATATCGTATTTATATACTTATCCATCATGAAGCATTTGAGAGATTAATTCGTATGAGAACTAGAATTGGTCGTATAACATATTCAAAATAAAATATAGTAATTTATTTATATTAAAAGATTATAGTCAACGAAAACAGTGTTTGTATGAATATAATAGTAGATCGTTATCGTAAAATCTACAACGCTGCTTAACAACAAAAATCAAGTAAAAAAAAAAAAGAATGGCGGGGTGGTGGTGGAAAACAGCGGTGTTAATAGCAATATCCGCCATACTACTACGATCCTACGGCGGAATTGGAATCGATAAAGAATCATTGATGAAATGGATGAGAGATTTATCTGATAAACTAGGAATTTGGGCGATTCCACTTTACATCGCTATTCATACAATTTCAATTGCTCTTTGTTTACCTTCTGCTATTTTCCTTGAAACTGGTGCTTCTCTTCTCTTTGGTTGGTTTGCTTCTGTTCTTTGTGTTTTCTCTGCTAAGATCCTCGCTGCTTCCTTATCTTTCTCCATTGGCAGGTAACTTATGATTTATCAGATCTCATGTTACTTTATTGTTAGAGATCTTTGAGCTATGAAGCACGGACACGACACAGACACGTCGACACCGAAAAAATAAGTATTAATTTATTAAATTGTTTTAGGAAGTTAGGATCAATTGATTTAGGGGTGTTTGGTAAATGGTTTAATTGATAACTTATAAATTAAATAAACTAATTGTGTTTGGATATGTTCTTATTGTTTGTTTTCACATTAAAAAAAAAGGAAAGATTGTATTGTACAACTACTTCTAAAGTCAGAGATCTGTATGCTTGTGATCTGTTGACAGTGTAAAACGGTATACGCTCAAAGTGTAAACTCAATTAGTTTTATAGTGATGTCGATAATGATTGATGAGTTCTAATTGCGCTGATAGTGAATTTTCATTGAACTCTTTGATGATACCTAGCATTTTACTATTTGATAGTTTTGTCTTAATCAAATCAATAATTATTTCATTAAATTAGTTTTAAATACTGTGGTTCAAATTACAAGTTTACCCCTGAACCGTCTGCCTACTTTTAGCTCCACTTGCTCTGCTCTAGGGTTTGAACTATTATTAATATTAATGACTATGAGTCATATTCAACTATTTGGGGGATGGAGAGTAAGCTTTACATAAGCTGTGCAAATATTCTATGGTAATGAAGGGTGCTGGTTTACTGACTTTTGTGCTTATTTTTGTTTTGTATACAGAAATTATATTCTTTCTTTGGTCTTTATTTATTTTCTGGTTACTTTTTCACTTTGCATCTCAATAATACTTGTCTATAAATGAGTCAAATAATTGATAGAATAGGAATTTGTAAAGTTTTGTATCTTCATGTTACGGAATAATTAATGCTTTTCTTGCACACAGTTGATTTCATAAATAAACATGTTTAAATTTAGGAACTGTTAATCAAATATCTGATGTTGACTGCTTTGTTTTGTTCAATTTTGATTTTTGTAATTATGTTCAATTTGCCTTAAAATTTGATAAGTTGGTTGAAGGTCATATGTCAAAAATCAAAGTCCTTATTGCTGGTATAACACTCAAAATTATGTTACATGCTCATGCATTACAAATCTATTTATAATAATGCATTCCCTTGGTTTCTCATCAATAATTGGGATTTATTACATGAGTTACTTTAAAAGAACTAAATAAGTTTCCTCAACTTATTTAGCTACACCGAATTATAGCATTGTAAAAGGGGAAGAATTATATATTGTCTGATTCAAGTTGGCCTTTAAACATGTTGAGTCCATGCCCTTTATAGCTTCACTGGAATAGAAATTCAAGAAAAACCATTGCAATGTTAAGTTATTGCTTCTTTGACTTTACTTTGGACAGCTGAAACATACTGCCATTGTAATTTGTATGAAACACTATAAAGTGGTAGTTTATAGGATGAATGAATGAGGCAGTTGTGTGAAGACTATTCTAGCTTAGCACGTCTAGTCTAATAGTGGCAATATGCAGCACCAACACTTCACATTGAAGGCGTGTTGGATACTGACACATGCGGTTACCTCCAATTTATCCATTTTCTCAAATAACTATTAGTGTTGGTGTCCAGTTCGGATCTGTGATAGTGCTTTATAAGTAAACAATTAACAAGGACAGCCATATGTTAATGATATATTGTCCATTAGATGTTATATATGTAATTCATCCTCGTTTTATCTTCCCTGATCTGATCTAATCTGAATTTTATGTCATTTTGGGTTCTTCAGGTTAGTATTCAGGAATTCAACCTCGGCAATGGACTGGGCTAGAAGGAACAAATATTTTAAAATCCTTGCGAATGGAGTTGAGCGAGATGGTTGGAAGTTTGTTCTTCTTGCTCGGTTCTCGCCTGTGCCATCCTACATCATTAACTATACCTTAGCTGCTACTGAAGTTAGGTTCTTTTTGGATTTTCTTCTTCCTACCATTGTTGGATGCATCCCCATGATCTTGCAGAATACATCTATAGGAAGTCTTGCCGGTGCAGCTGTTGCTACAGCTTCTGGCTCTAAGAAATCTCAATTTTGGTCTTACTTTTTCCCCATAGTTGGTATTTTATCTAGTGTACTTATTTCTTTGAGAATTAAAAAGTATTCGTCTCAAATTTCAGTACCGGAAATTTCTTCCGACAAAGATAACGCTGTCGAGTCAAAACAACAAAAATAAAATTGTCTAGTAGTGATGAGGCTGTATCTTTTAATGGTAGTAAACTGGTGTGTGGTTAGTGCTCATTAACCGTCCTTCAGTTTACCGATCGAACTGTCTGTTTGGGACAATACTGAAGAGACTGTAATTTTGTTGTTTGTTAGTATTAACATTTATGACTTATTTTTTATGAATATTTTGTAACTTTTGTTATGACTTGATCTTCATTTAATCTGGTAGTTGAGCTTCACTTTGGTTATTCTGATGAAGCCTTTCTTTTCTTTACACGGGGTAGTGAGTGGTCCTACGCAAAAACTCGGCTTAAATGCAGCTAGGTTGTTTGATTAGTCTTGGTGGTTGGTTTGGTGTAGACACCAACCTTTTTTCGACTAAAACTCAGATCTAAAACCTAGCAGCATTTTGTGATTGGAACGAATGTGTTATCCATACGCTGTTTTAGCATTTACTAAATACTAAAAAAAGTAGTAAAAATATTTTTTTTTTTGGAACAATTGTGAAAATAGTTCTAACACCCAATTCTTGGATTTTTTTTCGAATAAAAATATTGAGTACGCCAGTTTTCAGCAATCAGAACGCGCCACATGTCTATGTGCAGGGTGTTGAATGATTTCATCACCTCTCTCCTCCACATCACCTCTCAACACCACTAAAAATACCATTGGAAAGGCTTTTTGTGTTGAAACTATCATTCAACAAACCATTGCAAATGGTCTTAGGCTTAAACGCATTTTTGGCCCCCTAACTTTTCACTAGTTGCGATTTTGGTCCCCTATTAAAAAAAACAACATTCTAGCCCCTTAACTTTTTCCCCTTTTGCAAATTCTAATTTTGACTTGGTCAAAGCCTATTTGGCTCATCACTTAAGTGAGTTGGATGCCACATAGGTAATTTTTAAATTAAAAAAATAAATAAAAAAACCAAATAATCATTTACATAATTAAATAAATGAAAAAAATTGAAAAAAAAAGGGAAAAAAAAAAAAGAAAATTACGAATGATCATTTTGGTACAGGCAGAGCAATTTTGATACTGGCTTAAATTAATTCTCAGCAAAACTAACTTGTTTGTTCATGTTCTATTTTATTTGATGAGAATTGAAATGCTTTCAAAGAACTACTAGGTAACATATTCACACAATCAGAACAATTTTTATCCAGGCTACACAACAACTCCACAACATCAAATTTTGGTGGCTTCCGTGCAATGCTTCACCCAGTTTACCCATGGACATGACCAAGTCGAATTGAATCAGGCCACAGCAGTTGTGGTCTCTCTAAGAAATCGGCGAACAAGAAGGTTTCCGGCAACAAACGACCTTTTTTGTCGTAGAGTGTGTCGAAGAGATCAAAGTCGGAGGTTGGGAACGCGATGAAGACTTGTGGTCCGATTTTGACGAAGCTGATGAAAACCAAATTATAAGGAAGAAAAATTGGCATTTGGAGCAGGATGGGGATGAGATTGAGCTTGATATGAAGGATGTTGACACCGAGACTCTTTAGGAACTTAATAGATCGGTGACCAATTGGATGAGATTTCAGATTTTATTTAATTTCCTTTTTTTCATTTAATTAATTATGTAAATGATTATGTGGTGTTTTTATTTATTTTTTAATTAAAAATTACCTAGGCGTCCAACTCACTTAAGTGAGGAGTCACGTAGGTTTTGACCAAGTCAAAATTAGAACTTGCAAAAGGGGGAAAAGTTAGGGGGCTGGAATGTTGTTTTTTTTAATATGAGACCAAAATCACAACTAGTGTAAAATTAAGGGGTCAAAAGTGATTTTAAGCCTTGTTTTTAACAACAGTACCACAGCCAAGTTGCTTCATATTATCTGTGTACCTGCGAAGTGCTGTATCTAACATAATGGAGATCTATTTGATTTATTTTGTCCCACATGTGATGCATTTTTTTTTGTCACTACTAGGAAAGTTTGACTTCCTAACTTTCATCAAGTTATCTTAATTATTTGAAAAAGTATAATGGTCATTAAAATACATGCTTAATGTACCGTTTGACCTGACTTTTTTTTCCTACAATTTTAAGGAAAAGCTAGGCCAAACACAATATTTATTAAATACTTACTAAAAAAAATACATATTTTAGAATGCATAAAATTGAATGGAAGAAGCTTTGATCAAAAGTTGTTTAAAAGAACTATAGAACTACTTAACATAGCAAGCTTGAATACTTCTTCATTCATATACTCTCTTTGATTCACGCTGACACTATTTCTTTTATTTTTTAATATTATATTTCATTTTTTCTTCCATTTCATTTTATTAATGTTGGACATTTTTACTCCATTTATGTCTTATATATATATATATATATATATATATAAAGAAAATAATTTCTTTTGACCTTTTTGGGCTGACTTTTTCTCTTTCCCACATTACCCTCAACTTTAAATATAAATAGAAAATATAACAAACAAATACATAAGAGTAAATTCAAATATTAAAAAAAATAACAAACTCAATCCTTATTGTCCATAATATATTAATTTTTTTTCCTTATCCTTTATTCTTTAAAAAAGATAATTGATGTGAGTGAATTCAAAATTGAAAAAAAAATGTAACAAACAGAATATGAATATATGTCCGGTTTTTTTCTTTATATTTTTTTGTTATATTGTTGGTGTCATTGAAATAGCTAAACAAAGTTAGTTTGGTTTGTTATAATTTGAAAACAACGATCATTTATATTTATACTTTTAATCAGAATTTCATAGAAAAACACCGTTCATAATTTTCAAAAAGATCATATTTATACTTTTATAAGAATGTTATATTGTTGGTGTCATTCAAAAAGATAAGAATTTATATTATATAATATCTGTTACATTGTAGGTGTCATTGAAAAAAAATTCTTATAATTTGTTACAATATGAAAGTGCAAAATATATATATATATATATATATATATATATATATATATATATATATATATATATATATATATATATATATATATATAGACACACACTATAGATATACTCTTCAGCTCCACAAAAAATATTTTAAACATTTTTTCCTTTCAAAAAATATTTTAAACATTTTTTATTTATTATGTTAATTCATAATAAATTCAAAGCTTTGTACAATATTTTGCCAAACAACTTTTAACTTAAAAATAACTTTAAAACTAAAAAAATAAAGTAACCAAACAATTTTAACTTATTTCTTAAAATCCTTAATTTTAACTTTGTTTTAAAGTAGTTTTTAGACTATAAAAAAGGCAGGTCAAACGATGCATAAATATATAGTTACAATAGTTATCTCAATTTTTTTAGTTTCTGTATTAACTTTTCAGTCCAATAAATTACAGAATTATATGTTTATAGTCCTAATAAGGGACAGTAAGTAGTTTAGATTATCTTTTTTGAAAGAGAAAAGTATGTAGTTTATGTCGACTTGTAGAGAATAACAAATAGAGAATAACTTGTAGAGAATAACAAATTGGTACAAAGACTAATTGTAAAATTTATGTCGACTTAAAAATGGAGTTGTGTTATTTGAACAACCATAATTTATAAAGAAAATGAGGTATTGACACAAAAATTAAAGTAATAAAGAGAAAAAATAAAATCATAATGTGAGTATGATAGTAAAAAGTTGTCAAAAAATAATTGTATTAATATCATTTCTCTAAAATATGCTGGTTAACCAAAAATATAAGATGTTTATTTAATATTGTTTTTATCAATTGATGCGACAATCCTTCAAAAAATCAATTGATGGGACAATAGAAGTCACCCACCACCAGCACGTATGTCAGAAATTAGTAAATTGTACACTGCCATCCTGCAGCAAATTAATGTCGGCCATAAAGATATACATCTCTTCTACAAGCAAATCTATTGACTAACGATATTTGAAGAACCGAAAGTTGACAATTTTTAGAGAAATTCAATTTTTTTTGTAACAAAGTAATAGAGATTAAAGAGAATAAAAATATATGAGAGATAATTGTTATTGTTCAAATATTATTACTGAATTTGTTATTCAAATATTGGTGGCATTTATGGTGGCCGGGTGGAAGAGGCAAAAAGTTTCTCACTATTGGTCAATTAATTTTGACCCTTAGATCAACTAAATATCATATTTTTATTATGGACTCTCAACACCATATCTAACCACCCATCTTCTGCAACTCATTTCCCTACTTTCCCCCGCCATGTACCTCATGGCAAAAATAATTTTCACAATGGAAATGTTAACTAGTGTCTCCAATGCACTAGTTAAGGACCTTAAATGATAAACTTTTATGAAAGTTAGTGTAGTCAATGCATTAAAAATTGAAAAGTTTGATATTTTAAAAAAAATTACTTAATTTAGAATGCTCAAAGAATGTCCCGACAATACTCATTAACAAGTTATTTTTCATAATTAAAAAACTCATTGGACAGAGATACCCTTTAGCGATTTTTTTTTTGACCCCCTTCCCTAAAAAAAAATATTTTTTGACCCCCTTTGAAAATTATTTACTAAAATAACCCACTTTCATTTTTGATGTGTTTTTTTTTGTCGTTTTGTGCCATTACCACCGTTCCAATTGGCGGTAATGACAGTTTTAGTAGGGGGTGCAGGCGCAGACTGGGGTGTGTCAGGGAGCAGGTTTTGTTTTAATATTTTAAGCCCATTACTGCCAAACCAAACGACGGTAATGGGCCTCCCCTTTTTTTTCGTTTTTTTATTTGTTTACTTTTCCCACCCCCTTATTTTGCTAATAAATTAAAAAAAAGTAAATAATAAAAAAAATGTATTGATTTAAAATAAAATAATTACATTTAAACCATGCTATTTTTTTTCTAAACCAGTTACCCCAATGTAAATTATGACTTCCCGTAGCAAAAAATTATTTTATTGAGTTCGTACGGGTCGTTGGGGTAGCTGTTGGTCTTCCTCTTCCTCTTACACTTCCTCATTGTTTATTGATGCTTCATTTGTTTCCAAATTCTCCTCATTTTGCACTTGTGGAGGGACAAAGGTTGTCCAAATATCATTTACAAAATCATCGTCGTTAAACCCCGCAACCAGTGTTTCTATGGGATTGATTTGTGTTTGTGTCCATTGTGGGGTGTAGTTTGTTTTTGGATATTTTACAATGGTTGGAGGGGTTGGTAGATTGAAAGAGGAGTATTCTGGGTAACTGTTGTAAAGTGTGTTTTGGGTTGGATTAAAGTCATCGATGGAATATTTTGATGTTCGGGAGCTTTCTCCATGATGACTCTGTTGGGAGTAGCTTGGATATTGTATTGGGGAGTGTTGTGGGAACTGGTTTGTGGGTTGTGGTGGGGATTGGTAGGTTTGACTGTAGTTGTAGCTGGTGGATTGGTTGAAGCTTGGGTCAAAGTAAGTGGGTGTAGGTGTAATGAATTGGCTAAATGGTGGAGGGGTATCTGACCAGATGTTTGCATATGGCACAAAATAGGGGTCTGGTGGTGTTTGATAGGTTGCTGGTGTTGCGGGATATTCGAATGGCAATTGTAGTAAAATTCTGGAACATTCTACCATTGGGTTTTGCAACAGCGCTTCTCTAGAAATCCACAGCTGATCTCTAAAAAAGGTCAAATACCATTCAAAATATTGACGGTTTGGATAAACCAAATGGTTATATTTAACTTCGTCAAGTGCTAACTGAAGACGATTGTTCAAATTTTGGATTTGAAACTGAAATTGATCTCCCCACGAGCCTTTTATCTTTGTATTTGCCAATGATAACTTGTGGAAATGTTTCATATCTTCTGGCATGGTAGGTGGAAGTTGAGGTAAGCCGAATTGAAGTCTCACTCTATATGTATGATGTCTTTCGACTATCTCGAAACAGATGAGATACATGTTTGCAGACCATATTTGGCTTTCCTCTTCGTTGCTGTAATGGAAGTGGAGATAGAGCCTCCAGCAGAACTGTTTAAAAAGAGGAATGTTAGTATTCAAATGTTGGTTAAAAAGTAATCACGAAAATAAAAAATTTAATATCTGATCGTATGTCATATTTTCGATTTTTGAACGTGTTGAAAGGAGATTATGCCGAGGATTTTCCATAAATTTACTCCCACGTTCTAGCCATCTAATTAATATTATTAAAATGAGATAATTAATATACCTGATAATTGAATATAAAAATTAATAAAAAATAATATATTTATTTAACTTACATAGTTGTCAAAGGAGGTTGTCTTTCAGCCTATGGTGGGTTCTTTGGCACGGGACATATGCATGACATTCTTGACCATGCACATGCCTGTAGGAGTATTGTGCACCCAGACACGTCGCTAACACCATGTATTGCGGCGTCACACATAGCTCTGTAAAGTGTGGCCAAACAAGCAGAACCCCAACTGTACTGTCCAATCTCCTGTGGTGATTTATTCAACAATGACAACCATTTTATATGTACAAGGTTGTCAGTATAATTAGGTATTAAACGAGTGTCTATCAAGTATAAAACATATGATCTAACAGGTGCTGAACTGTGGGGGGACCTGCTTCCCCATTACCTACAATATATGATTCTAACCAATTTTATTTTATTTGCAGACCGTCACACCTTTTTTTATTAGGCATATTTCATACTGTGGCGCGTGCCAAAAGAGGAAAAGAAAGTCATTACCGCCAAATGGACTGGCGGTAATGAATTGGCCATAAGCAAGCTTACACGTGGCATGGCTGTGTAAAAAAACAATATTTTTTTGCCTATAAAACGGTCTCTTCTTCACAGTTTTTAACATTCAACACAGTTTTAACATACAAACAGTTTAAACACACAATGACACCCACACCAGGAAATGTTTTTTTCATTGTTCATTACAATGGAAAAATTTTAAGAAACCAGTTTGGTTCATTTTTTGAAAGTGAACGAAGAAAATGTTTTAACATGAGTATCAAAAGCACGTTTGATAACTTGAAAAAAAGAATTGAGCAAAAGTTACACCTAAGTGGTTCTCAGGTGATATCTAAAATTATTTACCGAGCACCACAGACCTTTGCTGTAGGTCATGTCCAGTACAACGACGTAAATTTTTTTGATAACGATGACGTTGCAGAGATGTTTGACAATTATAAATCTTTTCAGGTACTCGGTGTAGTTGAGTTATCAGTTACAGTAGTAAATCAGGAGATTCCACAATCTCGTCAAACACCACAACCCCGTCAAGTACCACATCACACTCAAACACCGCCATATGAATATGAACCGTCACAAAATCAATATGATTTTCAACCATCGTCTTCACAAAATTTACCGTACACTCAACCTTTCTCACAGACACAATACAAATATGAACCATTTTCGTCACAACCATTCTCACAAACACATGACGAATATGAACCATTTTCATCACATACATTCTCACAAACACAGTGTGAATTTGAACCGTCGTCTTCACAACCACCACCTCAAACGCAACCGCAACCACAAACACAAACACCACTACTAGAAATTTTTCGTCAACAATTTCAAGACATTCCAGATAACATTCAAGAAGAAGTATGTAGTAGTGAAAGTGACGAAGACGAATCACTTCAGCATGAGGATGACGAAGAAGACGATGGGCATGAAGACATATGGACAACATTTTGTCTGGCGCACAAGCACAACCAGCACAACCACCGCAAAAGGTAGCACCGATCAGAGCTGCTTATTGTTTACGCTATATATGCGTAACGTTGATGTTGCTGCATATGATGCTATACCCATCGACGATCACTGAATACGAATGTTGCCTTCGATGGGGCTATTGCGGAAGGAATGACGTTTCACACCAAACAAGATTGTTTGCATGCCATCAAGTCATACCACATCAGACGTTCACTGGATTACATTGTTATACACTCCGATCCAGGAAGATATGTTATTCAATGTACACATGAGACATATCAATTTAAGTTGAGAGCGTCCTACAGGAAAAGGAGTGGCAAATGGAAAATTGGGACCATGATCGGTCCACACAACTGCACATCGTCTTCAATGTCACAAGATCACCGCAAGCTCAATTACAAAATTATAAGCAACAACATCAAAACCCTTGTGCATGCAGATGCCTCCACAAAGCCTAAGTTGATCATTGCGCATATAAGAGAAAAGTTCAACTACACAACCACGTATAGAAAGGCGTGGAAGGCGAAGAATGCGGCAATCAAATCGATTTACGGGAATTGGGAGGAATCTTATAATGTTCTTCCGCAATGGTTGAACGTGATGAAGGAGACAATGTCAGGAACAGTCTTTGATTTGAAGACGCGAATTGCCGCGAACGGAGAGACACAATTTCATCGTCCTTTCTGGGCCTTCTATCCATGCATCCATGGGTTTAAGTATTGTAAACCAGTTGTCCATGTCGACAGAACGTGGTTGTATGGCAAGTACAAGGGAACATTGTTGCTTGCGGTTGCGCAATATGGTAACAACAAAACAATTCCAATCGCCTTTGCGCTTGTCGAAGGTGAGACAAAGGAGGGATGAAGTTTTTTCCTTAAAAATTTTAAAAAGTATGTCACACGAGAAATTGTCGTCTGCATGATCTCCGATAGACATGAATCGATTAAAAGCGCATTCAACGACGCACGAAATGGTTGGCAAGAAACTGGTTCAACTCATGCGTACTGCATCAGACACAACAAAACTTCATGAGGACAATCAAGGATGGAGTTTTAAAGGATGTAGTAAATAATATGGGTATAAATATTTGTTTACAACTTTTTTAATTCGTGTTTTTATTAGCTTCACTATCTGAATAATTTTTTCCATCATATACAGGATATGCCCTGAACATACCCTTGTTCGAATACTACCGCGGTATAATCTAGAAGGCAAATCAGCTGTTAGATTGGGTGGACAATATCCCAAAAGAAAAATGGACTCAAGCATATGACGGGGGTCGACGATGGGGCCACATGACAAGCAACATCGTTGAGTCATGGAACTCTGTGTTTAAGGGAACTCGCAACCTACCTGTTACACCTATAGTTCAATCAACATATTATAGGTTGGCATGTCTTTTTGCCGTAAGGGCTCAAAGTGCGTTTGCAAGGGTAGGTTCTCGAGATGTGTTCAGCGAATATTGCCAGAATGTGATTAAGGATGACATTGGTAAGTCCAACACCCACCAAGTCGAACAGTTTGACCGAGAGAGGTATACATTCTCTGTCCGTGAGACCGTCAACTACAGGGAGGGAAGGCCAATGGGAACTTTCAAGGTGGACCTGCAAGCAGGGTGGTGTGATTGTGGGAAATATCAAGCTTTGCATTTGCCTTGTTCCCATGTCATATATATCGATGCATGCATGTAAACTTCAACACCTCAAGGGAGTTAGGGCCAAGGATTTTAGAAAAAGGTACATGGAGGATCCACATGCGTGTGTTATGGTGTTTACACCGCTTACGAGTCTCATTGCCACAAACTCTTATCGAGAGCATATGGATCGGTTGTTAGACCATGATTGTATCTTCTAAGCGTACACCGCCCATCGTTAGACACGCCCATTCGAGAACATTAGCCGCTACTCTTCTTGGATGAGGTACAAACCGCATTGGAATGTCGGTTTCGATTTGTTCACACCATTCCAATGCATCCAATCGTCTCTGCTTCACGCTTGGCGACTCAACAATAGGTGCTCGATGCCTATGCCAATTTATGTATCATGTGTTAGCCGCAAAAGACCGCATCTCAGGGAAATCCTTATAGACCAATTGAAGATAAGACACTTGCAAAGATTGCAACTAAAGAAATAGAAAACCTAGATGTGAAATTGGTCCCACAGGTAGGACGCATCAGAAAATTAACAGCCGAGTTATTGGCCAATGGTGATGCAAAGCAAGGGTTAGTATGATTGAGGTTGGATTCAATGGCAAAATAGTTAATCTTTTGTGTTGTGATAATTTTTGGATTATAAAATCCAAAATTCATCAAAATTTTATAATTCAAAATGAGATAACATCTCATTTAGAATCATTTAGAATGTGCAAGAAGCAAGTAAAATGGGATTAGAAGATCTCATTTTTTTTCTAGTAGGCCAACAACTAACCAATCAAAATCCAACAAAAAAAATCAAAACGACAATTACATCCACCGTTTCAGTTAGAAATTAGCAGCACAAACAGTTTCTTCTTCATCATCATCATCACTCGTCAGTGTGTTCGCTACCTCTGTGTGAGTCAAACCACTGATCGCAAAAATGCTTCAACCCCGTTCCCTCCGCCCTTACATTTCCATCTCATCCCCCTCATCAAACCCTAACCCTAACCCTAACCCTAACCCTAGAAACACCATTTCTCGTTTCAACTCCAATGAATTCCCTTCATCATCATCTTCAACCTCATCCTCCTCCAGATCTCTCAAAAACCCTACAACCTTCTCCCACAATACCCTAATCGCAATCTCCCTCATCCCCGCCACACTCTTCATCCTCGACCTCTCCTCCACCACCGTCACAACCACCCTAATCATCGGCCTCATGATATCCTACATCCTTGACCTCCTCAATTTCAAACAACCTTCCTTCATCTCTCTCCACCTAACCCTAATCCTCTCTCAATTCACTTTCTTTTTCACCTCCTCACCTTCTTTATACACCACCTTCAATTCAAATCTTACCCTAACTATCCTCTCTTCTTTCCTCACCGCACACACTACCTTCCTTATAAGCATCTGGTCATCTCTTCAATTCAAATTCCTCCTCCTCGAAAACCCCGCTATTGTCGTCGTACTCGAACGTCTCCTCTTTTCCTGCCTCCCAATCACAGCATCTTCCCTTTTCACTTACGCCGCTGTCGCTGCCGTCGGAATTCAAAATTCTGCTTATTATCTTATGTTTTTTAATTGTTGTTTCTATTGGTTGTATTCGATTCCGAGAATTTCGTCGTTTAAGATGAATAATAATGTTAGATTTCATGGTGGTGAAGTTCCTAAAGATAGTTATATACTTGGTCCATTAGAGAGCTGTGTTCATGCATTGTATTTGGTTTTTGCACCGATTTGTTTTCATATTGGATCGCATTATTCGGTTGTGTTTGGGTCGTACGCGAATTTTTGTGATTTGGTTTTGTTGTTTTTTGTGCCGTTTTTGTTTCTGTTATATGGTTCTACTAGAGGTGGTTTGTGGTGGGTTTCTGAGAATGCTGCGAATATAAGGAGTATAAGGGTTGTGAATGGTTTTGTTGCGTTGGTTTTCGTTGTCATTGCGTTGGAGGTGAGAGTTGTTTTTCATTCGTTTGGGAGGTATATTCAAGTTCCAGCGCCATTGAATTATGTTCTTGTTACTATTACTATGCTTGGTGGGGCTGGTGCTGCTGGTGCTTATGCTATGGGGATGGTTTCGGATGCGCTTAGTTCCGTTGCTTTTACTACTTCTGCTATTGTGGTTAGTGCTGCTGGAGCTGTTGTTGTTGGATATCCTGTACTGGTGAGTGGTTTCTGACTTGTTTTTGTGATTGCTTGCTTGAATTGTATTGAATTGAATGTGGGTTCTTTGTGTTAGATTTCAATTTTGTTGGATACCCTATAGAGTTATTTGATTCTATAGATGATTGTACATTTGAATTTGATCTGTGGTGAGATATTGTTTTTAGGATAGAAAGATGATGAAACGATCATGAATGAATCCTCTAAAAGATTAAAAACAATGTATTGTAGAAAAAGGAGGAATGCAGTTAGTTTGCAAGTCCTTTCTAGAAGTACCGGTGAAAAGATCGGGAGCACTATCGTGAGTACATGTTAGGTAGTCAAGCAGATCTTACGATGATAGTCAAAACGGTGATGTAGATTTAGTTAAGTCTCAGCTTTGCGGTGCATGTAAGTAAAACTGCAGACAATGATTAAATTGCAGGCTAGGTAGTCAAGCAGATCTTTGAATGACGGTCAAAACTGCGATTAGATTTAGATAAGGCTTAGCTTTATCGTATATGGTAGTCAAAACTATAGATAATGATTGTATTGCACGATTTGATGTGTTTGTTTGTGACCTCCAATCTGCTTTGTATTTATGAACACGAGTAGTTGGGAACAGTTATTTTTCTTCTGACTCACGCATTAGCACACAATGAAGCTATCATGAGTGTACATATCCAGCGAGCTGCAAGCTTCTGACATGGTGTGGGTGAATTCAATAATAGATATCCTGGCATGCCAACCTTCCTTAAACCCATCCTGCCCAGAAATTACTCAGTTTAAACAATGGTGTCTTGTATTCGTCCAGCAGAAAGTTAACTTAACCTGCTTTGAATGGATAAACTACTAACTATTTTGGTCCTTGAAGGTCTAGGGCATTGCCATTTTAATCTAGTTCTTGAAATGTTTTTATTTTAATAAAAAAAGTCTTTTGCTGTCAATCAGTTGTGGTCATATGCTACACTCATTACTTAATGTTCATGTTAAGTGCCTGATTGGATTTATTATGCGTTGTAATATGTGGCGTCTTTCTCTATTAGGGACTAAAAGACCAAAATAACTTGAGCCACATGGAACCTTTTACCTTCTTCATCAGTCCTTTTAAGTACTCACCTTTTTCAGATCCCTCCAATCTTTGAACGTGTTGGGCAGCTTTAGATTTCACTATGCAACGACATAATGGCATTATTAGGGCTTTGGTCTAGAGCAATCATTTTTAGCATCACTCCAGAATTTTGTTGGTAAAGGATGCAACATTTTTGTTGCTGTTGGGTGCTTCAGAATTTTTAGGAAGCTAAGCTCGTTAGCTTTATGGTCTTCAAGTTTTATTACGGTGAATGATTTAGGGGAGGTTATGGAAGGTTAAAGAAAATGGAAAGATGATACAAGAAGAAAAAGCTTACAAATATGGAATGTGAAAGAAGAAGGGGGTCCAGAATTGTAGGGTGCTTTTGAAAATCAATGTATAGAAAGAAGCAAATTGAGAAAGAGAATTGGATAGTGTTGTGCTTGAAGTCTATGTTTTCATAGTAAGAGAGATAGATAAGAGAATACGTCCTGTCCGAATGAGAGAAGTTGAGGGTGAAGGCATTGATGAATGTGGTGTTGTTACAGAGGTTGAAAACAAGTGACATGATTGAGGGTATTTTGGTTATTTTAATCCTTAGCAGAGAAAGATGCCACATATTACGCACGGAAGGATGTGACTGGGTACTTAGTTTGTTACTTGAGCAGGTCTGTTAATGTTAAGTAACTGGACATAATTTAGTGACTAACTTGTCTGAAGGAATGCACTTTCAGGGGCCAAAATGGCGGTTTATTATTCTTTGAATCTTCTCCTTTTGAACCCTGATGCTTTAGCGGCGTGACCTTGTTGTGCGACCTCGGTTGTGCTTTAGTTTGGGCTACACAACTTCAGTGTTACATCATTTGTGCTTGTGGAGCTTAGACTGAGCTGTTTCTGGTTGGGTTTACGTCTTTCCATGTTTCTGGTTTGTGCAGGATTCGATCGGCCTTTGTGAGAGCTTTGGACTAATTTCTGCTGTGTGAAATGAAACCTGATTGATGTTTTTTTATCCTTTAGCTGTTTTTTGGGTGTTGATCCTTCATGTTGGGTGTCAGGAAAATGTCATCTATTGTTCCTGGTACTTCTATTGCTCCTAGTGGTTATTGTGTACCTGCTAGGCTAGTTAGTGCTCCTATTGTTAAGGAAGAATATATATATATATGTATTTTATGATTTTGATTTTTATTGTAATTATTTTTCACTCATTTTTTATTTAAAAATTATACATTTTTGTGATATTTATGCATGTTTAATTATGATTTCCCATTGTTTGGATATTTTTATGAAAAAATCAGAGTACAAGGCTGGTTTCATCGTAGATCTCCTAAATTGTAATAGGGAAAATGAAGGGTGTTGTCGTGTTGGTTGGAATGGAACAACATGCTTCCAATCATGTTCATTTATATTCAGTCCTATTTTGGAGAAAACAATGTAATGTAGTTTCATTCTGTTCCATTTCACGCTATCCCTTTACCATCCATCCATGGTATATATCTTCTCAATTTGTGTCATATAGCATTTAGTACACTCTTCTTTATTGTGCAATATATAATTTTTTCTTCTTGCCAACTGTGTCTTGATTTTCTATGCCTATCAGAGGGTTTCTTGTTCTGATATCATTAAATATTCACTCCCGTTAAATATTCATTCATACAGCGACTAATCTAGTTCAAAACCACATGTTTTTTTCCCTGGAAATCTTCCTCAACTTTTTGCAGCAAGTCATTCTTAGGAACTCGCTTAGGTACCTTTGTCCAGCTAAATCCCTTCACGTTAGACTAAGCTTCAGCCTTCCAGATTTAGGCAAGGCTGAGCTTTTTGTCGAGCATGCCATATTGCTGGTCAAAACCACAATGCAGATTGTAGATTTGCATGATTCAACGTGGCATCTTCCTGCTTTTCTAGCCAGCCTGAAATGTGGTTGAGGAGTTGATCAGATGCTTAATGATGTTGTCCAGCCGAAGAATTTACCATCCACCCCATCAAACAATGGCATTTGCATCCATCCATTCTAAAATCAAGATGCTAAGTTTTAAACCTTTCCTTTTGAACCCTAATGTTTTGATGGTGTGGTTGTAAAGATGTCCCTAAAATCTTGTCCGTGCTTGACAACTTGAACTGACTTTTTTTTTATTTTTTATGACGTGTTCATGATTTTCCCTCTTTCTGGTTTGTGCAAGGTTACTTGCTTTATGTTCTCTGCTGGGTTAGGTGCTGTTCTTGTCATTTTCTGGTTTTGGGTGTTGCTTCTGGTAGTTGGGTGTTTGATGTTTAGAATGATAGTAAATCAGAAACTGAACAATATACGCATGTATAAGTTCCCAAAAATGTTTAAAGTCCAAGTACTGAGATCTAGCTTATTGAATTACTATCTACCTTTGATTTGCAGTTCCTGCCTATGCCTGCTGCTGCTGGCTTTTATCTGGCTCGATTTTTTGAAAAGAAGAGTTTAGCTTCATACTTTGCTTTTGTTGTTCTTGGGAGCTTGATGGTTACATGGTTTGTGCTGCACAACTTCTGGGATTTAAATATTTGGTTGGCAGGCATGTCGCTTAAATCTTTTTGTAAGCTAATTGTTGCAAATGCTGTCCTGGCTATGGCTATTCCTGGTCTAACTCTTCTGCCTTCAAAGATAAACTTTTTATCTGAGATCAGTTTGATAAGCCATGCATTGCTCTTATGCTACATTGAAAGCCGGTTTTTCAGTTACTCCAGCATTTACTATTATGGATTTGAGGACGAGGTGATGTATCCTAGCTACATGGTTGTGATGACAACTTTGTTGGGTTTGGCTTTGGTGAGAAGGCTATATGTGGATCATCGAATTGGAGGAAAAGCAGTTTGGATTTTGACTTGCCTCTTTACTTCAAAGCTTAGCATGCTGTTCATTGCATCTAAGTCTGTTGTATGGGTTTCAGCTATTCTATTGTTGGCTATTTCCCCTCCATTACTTCTTTACAGGTAATTGTTGCGAAAGTGTCTCGATTTTGTCAGTTATGAGGGATTCTCACCTGTATTATGCTACTTTATTTATTGTCAGCCTCATTATGCTTCATTGTTGTATTTTGTAGGGATAAATCAAAAACAACAGCTTCTAAGATGAAACCATGGCAGGGTTATGCACATGCTTGTGTAGTAGCCTTATCTGTATGGTTTTGCCGAGAAACCATTTTTGAAGCCCTCCAGTGGTGGAACGGAAGGTCTCCTTCAGATGGTTTAATGTTGGGCTTTTGTATACTGTTGATTGGAGTGGCTTGTATTCCAATTGTTGCCATTCATTTCTCTCATGTTTTGGTATGTATAATTATCCAATCAATTGTTTTACGTTGTTTGGTTTGGGAGTGTGGACTATTCATTATCAAATGCAAACCTGTGCTGTCACATACTTAATAATTAGAAATTATGATTGACAGAGTAATCCATAACACCTACTAAATTCATGCAAGATATTAAAAGACTGATCATAAGCTTTTTGTTTAATATGCAGTCTGCCAAGAGATGTCTGGTATTGATAGCGGCAACTGGTCTACTTTTAATTTTGATGCAGCCACCTCTTCCTTTGTCACTGAGTTACCAGTCGGACATCATCAAAACTGCCCGTCATTCTGATGATGATATCTCAATTTATGGCTTTATAGCTGGGAAGCCTACCTGGCCCTCTTGGCTGCTTATTATTGCTATTTTGCTGACTCTAGCATCCATTACATCAATCATACCCATTAAACACATTGTTGAACTAAGGACAGTTTACTCCATTGCTATGGGTGTTGCCCTTGGTATCTACATTTCTGCTGAATACTTTGTCTGGGCATTTGTTCTGGATGTTCTCATTGTTGTCACTATGGTTTGTGCCTCTGTTTTTGTTGTCTTCACTCATATGCCCTCTGCTTCAAGCACAAAGCTTTTACCCTGGGTATTTGCTTTACTTGTAGCTCTCTTTCCAGTTACTTATCTTTTGGAGGGCCAACTAAGAATTAAAAATATTCTTGAAGATAGTGAGATTGGAAATTTGGGCGAGGAAGAGAAGAAGCTTACAACTTTGCTAGCTATCGAGGGTGCCAGGACATCTCTTCTTGGTTTGTATGCAGCAATCTTCATGCTTATAGCCTTGGAAATAAAATATAAACTTACTTCAATTATGCGGGAAAATGTCATTGATTCAAGTGGAATTAGACACAGTCATTCAGGTCAAAGCGTATCTGCTAGTTCCCTGCCAAGAGCGAGATTCATGCAGCACCGTCGGGCATCTACTGTTCCCTCCTTTACAATTAAAAGGATGGCCGCCGATGGAGCTTGGATGCCTTCTGTTGGCAACTTTGCCACAATATTGTGCTTTGCTATATGCTTGATTCTGAACGTTTACCTCACCGGTGGCTCAAACCGTTCTATATTTTTCCTAGCTCCCATCCTTCTGCTGCTCAACCAGGATTCAGATTTTATTGCTGGTTTTAGCGACAAACACAGATATTTACCAGTGACTGTTGTTATCTCAGTCTACTTTGTTGTAACTGCCTTGTATAGCATATGGGAAGATGTTTGGCAAGGTAACAGTGGATGGGGTCTTCAAATCGGTGGACCAGACTGGATTTTTATGGTGAAGAATTTAGCACTCCTTGTTCTTACGTTTCCCAGTCATATAATTTTCAACAGGTATGTATGGAGCCATACAAAACAGAGTGACTCACCACCATGGATAACATTGCCCCTTAATCTGCTTCCTATAGCATGTACAGATGTTCTCAAGATTAAGATCTTGGGTATCTTAGGAGTTATATATTCACTGGCCCAGTATCTAATAACTAGGCAACAATATATCTCTGGTCTCAAGTACATCTAAAGTTACCATGTACTCTGTACTATATGTTTTGTCAATTTAGTTATATAGATGCTTGGGCTGCTTGTGTTGAAATTTGTATGAGGAATATGGCGAAATGCATTTTTGTTATTGCTAATAGTTAATTTAACCTATCTTGAAAAATACGAATAATGGTTTGGTTGTTTGTGGCTGGATGTAATTTGATGCATGTTGTGAAGTGTCCGAAATTTTATGCACGACATCAAGACAACGGATATTCAATAACTAGCAAAGTGCAACATCTGGTGCTTTTCATGTTGCATTCGGTAAGTTCTTAAATAAACAATATAACTATTTTTAGCTCTAATTTTGCTAATGCGGAAACGGAGGGACATGTGTTTTGTACATTTTAGGTGAGTTTATCATCCTAAAGAACAAAGATCAAGAAAACGGGTGACGTTTGAGAGTTGTTTGAAGTCTTAGTGTTGTATTAGTTCATGATGTAATAGATGTTATTATATTTGATTTGATTGCATGTTTTCTCTTGTTCAAAATGCATTTACCACTGCAAGTTTTTGAGTGCATTGCTTGGCCCTTTTGTTCTTATCTTTGCTTTTATCCTCTCCTAGATCTTAACCAGTGGTTATGATTTTCCTTCTATTGTAACAAAATTACGAGACTTCACAAGCAAGAAAAAAATTAGAGACTTCGATCAACAGATGACCTTGGGCAAAATACGACATCAATAAAAATCTTCCGACCAAGTTACATGATATATTGCAATAAAAATCTACTCTACGAGTTATTCTTCAACATTTGTTAGTAGCTTGAAAGGGGATGTGGTTGGAAAGTGCAAGGTAGAAGCCTGGATAACTGAATCAAGACTTTGATGTGTACTGCTCTGTTGTGTCGTAGGGATATGATTTTCATAAGCAATTTTGAAAAGTTTAATAAACTGACAACAACTTATCGATATATTATTAGGTGTTTCTATAAGCTCATCAATATAGTCTACAAGTGTTTATGGAGATGTTGCGTCATTGGTGTGGAGGATTTGGATCAATATATATATATATATATATATATATATATATATATATATATATATATATATATATATCAAGAGGTAAATAGGGTCCTAGATTATCTACCAGCATGGGATGTTGATCTAATGGCAATATGATTCTTGATCAATCTCCCTCAGATTAAACATTTGATTTCTTATAGAATTTTGGGAAACGTATTAGAGTTGATCCAAAAATATAGCCAAATCAGTAAACACCTTCACATCCCATGCTAGTTATATATAATCTAGGACTCTATTTATATATATATCCCTTATTATAAAAGTTAAACCTGTCAAACTGGCGCTAAACCCTAATGAACTTAATATTTCCCTCTTAAACTAACCTTAATTGCGACCTAACCTCCCTCCCATCCCTTAAGCATTTATAATGAACTTTCATATACCTATTGTTTCAACTAACCAAGGCTATTAGACTGAGCCACTCAATAGTATCCCCAATTAATAACATCATCCATTTCGCTGCTACACGTTTTACTGGGATTCTCTTTCTCTAAAACATATCTCTCTTTCTTATGATCTTCTCCACTGCTCTCATAATCTAATTTGAAAATCAATTAGTATTCCAATCTATTGTGGTTTCTACGAACTCACTAACTCGGCATCTTGAATCAATGATATCATCCAGCACGGAGGAGGTAATTGGAGAGCCTCAAGATTCTTCGGTGCCTTGGAATAGGATTTCAGTGACGACTTGGTTTCGACCATTGAGGTAATGCATATGTTTCTCTTATGGTATCTGATAATTTATTGTGAACTTGAGAGCAGCTGAATAGTTCATTTTATTTGAGTTTGACTTTGTGAAATTATGTGACATCAGGTTTGATTGCATTGTTTAATTTTTGGTTATGATGTTATGTGATGCTTTTGGCAGTGCCCAATTTAGTATCCTCTATAAGTCATTCACTTTGATTAATGCTACTTTACATTCTAACTGTTGATAAAAGGATTACTAGAACTTTGTTGAGGTCTTCTCTGTGCATTTCTTAAATCAAGACATGGAATAGGTAATAGCTCTCATTATGCCTGGAATTTAAAACTTATTGTTTTTTCTTCTCAAATTTCTGAATTTGACAATGACGATGTACATTGTCGGGTTCCTTGACAAAATAGAGGCCTTATTTAAATCAATGGATAATTGTTGAACAGGGATTACCAGAGGATGGATGAGGCTGACCAGTTTAAATTGGTCATTACTGGTTGAAACCGTTGAAGGTGAGAGTTATTTCGGGGTTTTGCACTTTAGGGATTTTCAAATTGGGGGGTTATGACTATTTTTTATTGTGTACTGTTTTTTTTTTT
The DNA here is from genome assembly GCA_018208015.1 of Medicago ruthenica. Lineage (NCBI taxonomy): Eukaryota > Viridiplantae > Streptophyta > Magnoliopsida > Fabales > Fabaceae > Medicago > Medicago ruthenica. The sequence continues at coordinate 88,996,165 of CM031377.1, read as the reverse complement.
TTTTTTTTGTGTAGGTTTGATTTGTGATTTCTTGAATCCATCAATGCAAGTGTGATAACAATAAAGACTTGGAGATCTGACTCCCTGATTCATTTTAGATATAATTCATTATTATTTATACAAATTGGAGGTAATTTTCCTTTCTAAATTGATGTTTTGCTCTGGTTTGAATAGGAAGAATAAACCATTCAAAACCAAAGTAGAGGGTGGAGACGTGGGATTCGCATTGTAGCTAATTCATTGTTGAGAACTTACATCATTGTTGAGTGTGGGATTCACATTGTAGCCATTAATAACCAAAGAGCTTCTTCATTGTTGAGTGTGAGATTCACATTGTAGTTTGGATGGATATAATCTTCTCTTTGATATGTATTCCTTTAATTCATTACATGTTGCAGTTAATTCTTGCAGATTTCTATTGAGGCATTTTCTCAAAATTGTTGCAAATTTATCTTTGTGGATGAGGGCGGAGACGTGGTCCTTACACTTGCAGTGCTATATAACATTTGATGGCTTAATTTTAGCAAACCTTTGAGGTTAACATTGAAATATGTGGTCATTTGTAGTAAATGAGCCTAAAATTATTCATGTAAAAAAATCCCATGTCCAAGGCATTGTGATTTTCATTTCAAAATAATTTTTAATCGTATACTCCTAAAACATATGCTATGCATTGCGCTTTTGCTTTTGTTGCTGAGTTTTCTGCATCTGTTATTGGGGTAACAGAGTTTTAGATCAATATTGGGGCTGCTTGGCGGTGTTACAGGGTTGGATTATTTGGAATCTGTCCATTTTTTTCCAGCAGTCGGCTTAGCTTTGGTTCTGGTTGTGAAGACCAGCAAGTGTTGTGTTTTTGAGCCTATCTTTATTACTTAGTTTGCGGATCTGCTGCAGGAGGGTGTTCTTGAGAATCATTTTTGCTGTATTTTCATTTCTACTTAATTTATTCTTAGTTTTGTGTGTTTAGATTTGTGGTGTTTTCTTTTGTGGCTTTTGCTCTTGGTGCTACTGTAATTTTGCTTATTTATATATGTAGCAGTATGGATTTTAGCTAAATTTATATATAATGCTACTCTTGCAAGCCTATTTTAGCTAAAGTTTTTAATCTTATCTGCATTTGTTTAAAGAAAAAAAAAACCTTTCGATGCATGAAGAACAAGCACAATATAGGTGCAAAATCCCAAGGCTTTTTGAAAATTACATTACTTCTTGGAGAAGCAAAAAAAAATTAAGATTGATGTCATGCACAATCATATATGCAGAGGAAGTATTGGGGATTGGCACTGATGGATTTAATGGAAAATTTTCACACTAGAAGTTGGTTGGTTAGTGTATTATAAGTTTTCAACACAAGTCGAGTTTTTAAACACTAGAATTGCAATTTTTAAACACTAGAACAACATAATTTCTAATCTAACTAATAATTTCTAAGACCAACATAATTTCCAGACCTTTGAAGTTGTTCATGTTGTATTTTTGAGTTATTATTATTTCAAAAGTTTTCTTATTTCTAGCAAACAATTTTAATTAGAATTATTGCTCAATTTCTATTTGTTGACCGGTTCCATAAGCTAACCCGTATCCCCTTTATTATCTCCATGACTCATCACTATTAAGAGATACTCATTTTATTCCGTTTGACCATGTGTTCCTATTATTATGGTTAGTGAAAGGTTAGTGCCTCATTACTAACGGTTTTTTGTCAGCCTATGTAGAATGGCCATTGCTTGCTGTATATATACATATGTATGGAACAAACCATTAGTTAGTACAGAAAAATATCAACACGCATTTTTGTACACTATCAAACCAGAAAAAATATCTTACTCTCCTCCCAATACCATTGAGTTCCTGGGTTACATTCCAGTGTTTATCAGATTCGAGCTGTTCTGTCACCTCTGATATGATTCATATCAGGGAAGAACCTGTTGTATCCTGGGAGGATATGCGCTAATGAGGCGGATAAATCCTTAAGGACAGTGACTTCGTCACGCCTCAGGTTATATAACGGTTTATCATTTTACAGGTTATATATGAGTTGTTGGTGGAAGATGTTGATAGAGTTGTATCAGTGTCTAGTTATACAAAATTTCAAAGACAAGCTAAGTTTATTGATCTTTTTCTTTTGCTTATGTTTGATTGACTGCTTATAAGTATATGTTGGTTTTTATTTGGGGATAATTCTTATGACTAAATTTTACAGCAGTTCATAAGTCAACTTTCTTACTAGATATCTGTAGCTTTTATTAGTTTCTGTAAATCAGGAAAAATAAGGATAAGGTGCCTCAATACCAATAGGAAAGTGAACTTATGTGTAGCAATCTAGCTTGTTATGAATTGTAGAACCAATGTCTAATTTTGTGAGACAAACTCTCAAATTATGTTGCAAACAAGTACAATGCCGATTTGATTCTTATTTTCAAACCACTGCCCCTTAGCAGCAACAAAATATCCTCCAAGCATTTTGATTTGACTATTGAGAATCTCACATACATTATTGACAACTTACATCATTCAAAATGGCAATGATGTTAGACAAAAACTGGAGCTAGCTTCACATCCTTTTGCTATCATTGGTGCCTTATAATCGTGCCTTATATTAAAATTGTGTTGTTTAGGGATTGTTTTTTTTGGTGGTGCTCTTTTTTTTTTTTTGGTGGTGTGTATAGGCTTTGCTTTGATTGTAGGTGATATGTAATCATAAGAAATATAAATAGGGAAATGATAAATTGTGCCCTTAGGGCGTAAGTTAAAAAACCAAATATAAAAGTTTTTTCTTGAAAATCTTAAAAGTTTTAAAAGTTATAATTTTAATATAAAATTTATTTTTTATTTCTATTTTAAGCTCTTTAACTTCTACCCTTAGGACAGTGTTCCTGCTAGAAGGATCACAGTACCAATCCCTCGAGCAATGCTTATACTCAAGAGCTTGGCTAGGGTTTTTTCTCCGTAGAATGAATGTGTTCCTTTGTGTGAACGTTATGAGCTCCTTTTATACTTCCCTTGACCTAAGGAAGCATGAGCGACCTTTCCGGGGTTCCCAAGCCACCTGGTGTTGTGACTTGGTCCACCCCCGGGGATCTCGGTCTCCAACGGGAACGTGGCGAAGACTTAGTAGACGGGCCGTAACGAGTCGTTGAGTTCGGGTTTCATCGTGGGGAGCCTGCTCCGGATGCGTTATTGGGGCCCTTCTTCTTTCCATGTTGTTCCAGCGGGACCCTGACTTCTCCCACGTGGCGAACACGTGGGGAGTGGGCTCCAGCTTACTAGGGGAGGCTGTCACATGTCCTTTGAGGAATAGGAGGACGATACACAGCCCCCCAAACACGAGGCTCAAAGAGACGAAGTGATTGATGCAATGTCGCCACACCAATGTCGCCAAGAAGTTGACGGTACACATCCCCCCAAGCACGAGGCTCAAAGAGGCGAAGTGATTGATGCAAATGTTGTCACACCGATGTCGCCAAGAAGTTGGCGGTTCACACCAATGTCGCCAAGAAGTTGGCGGTACAGACAGAAGTTCACATGACCCATATAAATATGCCATAATTTGTTACGATTCTGAGATTCACTTTTTTTTTTGACCAAAGCAAACTTAACTAATATCATTAATTAAATATTGTTCAATACATGTAGGATATAACTCAAAAATACGGTGACTAGCCCAATAACAGGTCGCCCTGAGATTCACTTATATCACAAGACAATTTCCTTTTTTGCTTTGAGTGTAGAAAAGTAAATTGACTGTATTCTAAAAATATAAACCTTCTCATAATATGGGTTATGTTTAATGACCATCGATGGAAGCATATGTGAAAAACTAAATAATATCAAAAGTTAAGCATAATATGAAAAAGAATGTAAATATATGGTATGTCTAATATGAACATTTAAAAAATGATTTAAAGGGTTATTTGATGAAGCTTAAAATAAAAATGGAACCATAGATGTTATTTTATTAAAGTTTGTAAACGATTTGAACGCATATTATGATAAATAAGCTTTTTAGAACGCATAAATTTCAAGTACTTTAACTATTTGATATTTTGTAAAAAAAAGTATATTTGGAATCTAATCTAATAATTTCTAAGACCAACATAATCTTCATACATTTGACTAAGGGTGACGATCACCCTTGCATAAAATATTATAGTCGTTTCAAATCTTTGAGTTTATTTCTGTTTACAGAGTCAATCTTCTTACAAACAAACATGGTGGACATTTATATTTTTGATATCCAGATTTATGTGTGTTCCTCTTTTCCTCCCTGGGTGTGTATGTAAGTGTAGAGCTCAACTTTGAATCTTTTGCATAATCTTTCATTTAGTTAATTAGTTAACTTTGACATCTTAATTTTGTCAAAATTGGGGATCAATGATGGAAAAATTGGGGAAAACAATAACTTATTTAACATGCATAAAAATATATAATATAACTTATTGATCTCTATTAAAGTCATAGGACTCGTGCGTCGCACGGGTCGAAAGTCTAGTAAAGTTTAATCTGAGGGGCGAAGGTAAATATGATTCTCGATCAATCTCCCTCAGTTGCCTTTAAAGTTGTTAATTGTTTATTTGACGTCTTGTAAAAAAATTGTTTATTTGAACAAATTAAATTCAACTTTGCATGGAACAAACAAACTCCGATATGACATTAATTACAAAAAGGAAAATACTTGATTAAAGTTCCTTAGGGATTGTTCGTCCGGTTTTACACTAAAAATGTTGAAAAAACTGTCAAAAACTAAAACAACCGATGTACACAAAATAATTAAAACGGCAATGTTTAATAGGTGTAGTGTGAGGAACCTGATAAACCGTGTACATGGAACAACACGTAAGTATTGTCCTTAAAAAAATAAATGGTCCGGATCATATTCACCATTTTTCTGCAATTTCTTTGGCATTTCAGGTAATATCATATAACTTACATTTACATTGTTTCTATCTTCCACTTTTTACTAATATATAACTTAACTCAATCTTTTCATATAAATTTAGGATTATGCTGAAGTCGAACCAACTTTTGTCCAGAAAAATATATCCAAGCTCAAGGAAACATGGCAGGTTCTTAATGAGAATGGACAAATCCAATCAGTGAAGTTTAATTTAAGTTACATTAATCCATTTTTATCAGAAGGATGGAATGAGCTTCAACAATTCCACGGATTCCCTGAAAATGTTGAAGTGTTATTTGGTTATTATGGACACAACTTATTTGGGGTGGTAATGTTCAGAGAACTAACGGATCCAACCACAATACCAAAATTCCATAGCCGAAGCTTAATGCCTAATCAAACTATCTACTTTGACATTCCTGTTTGCAAATACTCCATGGAGAGTCCTTTTTTAGTTAAGATATATGTCTTTAAGTTCTTTATTTATTAATACAAATAACCAGCTAAGTTTTAAAACTAAATTGATGAAATGATTCCTCTCATACTAACCATAAATTTTTTCCATCTTTTTTCAGCAATTAACAGATGATTTCGGCATGTTTTTGAAGCAGAACTATATCCAAGGTTTAACACTTTGTGGCGTAATGGTCAATGTGAACATTTTGAAGTATATTTGTTGAATGATCACAATTTGACAACCCAACTTGGAATGAAGTGGGATCAGTTTTGCAAATCAAACAACTTTCAAGATGGCCACACAATCCGCTTCAAGTTCAACACTGCTAATTTCTACTACTGTCATGTGTACTCAGTTGTACCTTCTGTGTAACATGTTCAAGCTTCCAATCTATTGTAAATAGTTCATGGTTTATGAGTGTATCATTGTGTTCATCAAAATTCCTACTAATATTACTCTTTTAACTCATTTCATTAATATTCACTAACATATGATTAAAAGCACAATATATTATTATAACCATATAGGATTCAAACTAACTTAAGAAAGACCTTATTACATATGTCCTTAATCCTTATCATATATTTAATATGTCCTAATTTATATGCTCAATTTCAAAGAAATTCATCTTCTATATTCAAAATCTATAATACTCCCTTCGTCCCAAATTGTATGACGTTTTGGGTATTTCACACGTATTAAGAAATATAATTAATTTTGTGCGGGAAAGAGATATTATGAGTTGTTTTACAAAATTGTCCTTAATAAATGGTATGGGAAAGATAAATTAAAGAATTGAAAAAAATAGAGTAATAAATAGTTAAGGATATAATAGGAAAAATAACATTAATGTTTCATTGGTATTGTAAAGCGACATATAATTTGGGACAAATTTTTTTTCCAAAGCGACATACAATTTGGGACGGAGGGAGTAAAAATTAAACAGTTAGGCCAAAGTCCTTATACATCCTTATTTACCATCAATAATATTCCACCCTTGCTAATACCAAATACTTTCATGCTATAATGTCCGGAAGGCGTCGCAGAAATTCGGTTTCCTCTATTTTAGTTGATGGCACCCTTGTGACGGGAGTTTCTAATGTTCGGGATGCAGTTTTTACTCATTTTCGGAACCACTTTCAGGCTGTGGGTGTTACCAGACCGTCAGTGAACAATTTACATTTCCGCAGGCTGTCCTCTTCTGATGGCATTCTTTTAACTTTACCGTTTTCTGTGGACGAAGTGAAGGCCGCTGTTTGGGACCTGTGATAGTTATAAGAGTCCTGGCCCGGATGGCATTCATCTTGGTTTCTTCAAAGATTTTTGGCCTGAGTTGCAGTCTGATGTTATGAGGTTCATCTCTGATTTTCATCGAAACGGACAGTCTCACTAAAGGTATTAATAGTACTTTTATAGCTCTTATTCCCAAGGTTGATAGCCCTCAGCGTTTGAATGATTTTCGCCCCATAGCTCTTGTGGGGAGTTTGTACAAAATTTTGGCAAAAGTGTTGGTACTGTTGTCTCTGAAACTCAGACTGCGTTCGTGAAGGGTAGGCAGATTCTCGATGGTATTCTTATCGCTAATGAGGTGGTAGATGAAGCACGCAAGTTGAATAAAGAACTCCTGTTATTTAAGGTTGATTTTGAGAAAGCATATGACTCGGTGGATTGGAGTTATTTAGATGATGTAATGGGGTGTATGGCTTTTCCAACTTTGTGGAGAAAATGGATGAAGGCATGTGTCACATCGGCCACTGCATCTGTTCTTGTTAATGGGAGCCCTACAGATGAGTTTGTTATGCAGAGAGGGTTGCGTCAAGGCTATCCCCTCTCCCCTTTTCTCTTTCTCCTTGCAGCTGAGGGGCTGAATGTTATGATGTCTGCTGCAGTGGATTCTAATTTGTTTACTGGGTACTCTATGGGGGTGCATGACCCTACGGTTCTCTCTCATTTACAATTTGCTGATGACACTCTTCTGTTAGGTGTTAAGAGCTGGTCGAATGTCAGAGCCTTGCGAGCTGTTCTGGTTCTTTTTGAAGCTATGTCTGGTTTGAAAGTGAACTATCACAAGAGTTTATTGGTTGGTATCAATATTGAAGAGTCTTGGTTAGTAGAGGCGGCTTCGGTTTTATCTTGTAGAATTGGGAGGATTCCCTTTTTGTATCTGGGTCTTCCTATTGGGGGGGGGATGCTAGACGTTTGAGCTTTTGGGAACCGGTTATTGATCGCATTAAATCCAGGCTGTCGAAGTGGAAGAGCAGACACTTATCTTTTGGAGGCCGCTTGATTCTTCTTAAATCTGTCCTGTCTTCTCTGCCTGTCTACGCCCTTTCATTTTTCAGAGCTCCCTCAGGTATAATCTCTTCCATTGATTCTATTCTTCTTAAGTTTTTTTGGGGAGGGTGTGAGGATAATAGGAAAATTGCGTGGGTTGATTGGAGGTCTATTTGTTCCACAAAGGAGTCAGGCGGTTTGGGGGTTCGACGGCTGCACGAATTTAATATAGCACTCTTAGGTAAATGGTGTTGGCGGAGTCTGGTTGATAGGGAGGGTTTGTGGTTTCGGGTCTTGGCCTCTCGGTATGGTGAGGAGAGGGGGCGGCTTTTAGAAGGGGGGAGGAAGGGTTCGGCTTAGTGGAAGGAAATTGTGAAAATTCGTGACGGAGTTGGGGAGGAGGGGTGGAAGTGGTTTGAAGAGAGCATCCATAAGAACATAGGGGATGGGCTTGATACTTATTTCTGGACTGATGTTTGGGTGGGGCCGGTCTCGCTAAAGGAGAAGTTCGGAAGGTTATTTGCCTTATCTATTCATCAGGATATGTCGGTTGGTGATATGCATTCTTTAGGTTGGGGGGTTGGTGGGGGAGCGTGGGAGTGGCGTCGTGGTTTGTTTGCGTGGGAAGAGGAGTTGTTGGGGGATTGTATATCTCTGCTTTCTAATGTTGTCTTGCAGGATTCAAAGCCTGATGTTTGGCAGTGGCGCCCCTCGGTGGGTGACGGCTACACGGTGCGTGGTGTGTACCAAATGCTCACGCGGCAGGAGGTGCACACAGATGATGTGGTTACAATGGCTGTTTGGCATAATTGTGTTCCTTTGAAGGTCTCAATTTGTGTGTGGCGTCTGCTTCGCAACAGATGGCAAACTAAGGACAATTTGGCACGTCGTGGCATTATTTCTACTAACTCTCTTTTGTGTGTGTCTGATTGTGGTCACCTGGAATCTGCAGCTCATCTTATTATTCATTGTCCCATTTTTGGCAGCAGGTTAAAACATGGCTTGGTGTGTATTCAGTGGATCCTCAACATTTGTCGGATCATTTCACTCAGTTTATTTTCTCTTCGGGAGGTTATAAACCTAGACGTCGCTTCTTACATCTTGTCTGGTCGTGCACGGTCTGGATATTATGGAATGAACGGAATTGTAGGCTATTCACTCATAATCCTACATCTCTTCCGCAGCTTCTGGAGAAGGTTAAAATTATTTCTTTAGGGTGGCTTAAAGCCAAAAATGTACGTTTTCCTTTTGGTTTTCATTTGTGGTGGCAGCATCCTTTTGATTGCTTGAGGATTGGCTGATGTAATTTGTTTTTGGTTACTGTTCAAAACTCTGTTGTACTAAGTTTCTCTTCCCTTTGACACATCTTGTGCTAGGGAGGTGAAGCTCTCTTCTTTGGTTATATATCTCATTTTGGCTTGTTCAAAAAAAAATTTATACAATGATAAAAAAAGTGCGCCAACGGCGCAACCCGTGCGTCCACACGGGTACAACACTAATTAATTACAAAAAGGAAAATACTTGAGTAAAGTTCCTTAGGGACTGTTCGTCCGGTTTTACCCTAAAAATATTGAAAAAACTGTCAAAAACTAAAACAATCGATGTATAAAAAATAATTAAAACGACAGTGTTTAATAGGTGTAGTGTGAGGAACCTGATGAACCGTGTACATGGAACAACATGTAAGTATTGTCCTTAAAAAAATTAATGGTATCTATTCTCTAATTATGAAACTTAATGTCTACCAAAAATACAATCTTATCCCTTCTTAATTTTTTGACACATCATCAAAATTATATCCTTTTGTGTCTATTGCTTCAACCTCCCTCTATTTTCTCTCTCTTAAAAACAAATTAAAACAAACTCACTCGATAAAACACACTAATTTAGTCTTTTTTTAAAGAACAATCAAACTTAATCTTAATCCCAATCAAAACAAATTTTCTTATAATTCAACTTCTAAATATTATCTAAAGAGTTAAAAACAATTTACAATCTATTACATTTCTCTAATTATGAAAGTTAATGACTAGTAAAAACACAATTTCGCCTCATCTTAATATTTTGAGACGTCAACATATATTTATCTTTTTGTGTCTTTTGTAACAAAAGTTCCTATTCAGTTGAGAGAGAAAATAACTTTTAAAAGATTGATGTGATTTTGTAACAAAAAATTCCTTTTATATTGATGTATCTAAACAAACTAAATTATTTTAAAAAAATGATTTTATTACGATAAACAAACACAAAATAGATTATGATTTTTTTTATAAAAATTTAAAAAATTCGCTAAATTATTTAATTTCGATAGTATTTTTATTTTAATTCATAACAAACAAGCCATACAGGGTTTGCTATAACTTTAAAAAAAACTTTAAAGATCGTTGTACTTGTTTGTTATTATTTTTTAAAAAACTAGATTCAACAAAAAAATTTAAAAGCGTCTTTAAATGAAAAGAGATTATAGTAACTTTTCATAAAATATAAGAGAGGGAGAAAATAAGTATAAAAAAATGAAGATAATTTTGTAACAAAAAAAATCCATTTTATATAGTTGTATCCAAACAAATATTTTTTTCAAAGAAGTAATTGTTATTACGATAAACAAACACAAAATTGATTATGTTTTTTCAAAATATCTCTAAAAAATAATCTCTAAATGATTGAATATCAAAATATATTTTTATTCTATTAAAATCGAACCAAATATTCAATTTACATTTATTAAAAATAAGTTTTATGATTGTACCAAAAAAAAGTTTTATGATGTTCATGTGCTTTTATATCACCGAGTCTATTTGATGCAATATAAATAACATAACTTCATTCTTAAAAAACAACATAACTTCAAGAAAGTTACAAAATATTTATTACAAGACATATACCTACTTTTCAAAAAATTACACATTTTCAAGATTGCTTCTTTTCTAAAAATAATTTGCCATTGTTTTTTGTTAAAAGAAAAATTATATTAAATAAAAAGAAATAGATAAAGGGTCTGGGGGCATTAGACCTGACTTGGGTACAACCAAAAATAGGGATACATCATAATAAATCAGACCAAGTGGATCGACCCTAATCTATCCTAAAAGAAATTCATTAATCAAGGACGCAACCCAATGAACTCGTTTAAGGGCGCGAAACTAGGTTACAAAAAAATATGAAAAGTGAACATCTACGAAGAACAGTTAATGGATCGACCGTCAACACAGTATAAAAATCCAAGTGCCAACGGCTCCTTACACAAGCAAGCATAAAAGCTCTTTCGAGCTTGAAGAACAAGAGTGTAGACAAACAAGACACCTTGAAACCTGCAGATCTCAACATATTTGAAAACAACAGAGAATCAAAGAAGTCAGACCACTTTGTCATATTATAAAATAATATTTTTTTTATTGTTGTAGATTATTAATTATTATATCTTTTAGAAATATGACAATAAAAAACACTGAAAAAATTATACATGAGTCACTAAATAATATAGTTGTACAATTCATACACGGGACTCATAACGACATCTTTATCAATAATGAAATTTTTATTATTTTTAATATTTTTACATATTTTTAGTTTACCACTTCATAATATTCAATAACAACTATTTTAATGATTTTATCATGGGCAAATTACTCTTTAAAAAAATCACGGGCAAATTACACTAACTTCCCTTAAGGTCTTCTTAAATAACACAATCACCCGCTCTATTTTTTAATCTCCCTTATTTTTTTATCAATTGACAAGCACTTCCCTTATAATATAACACGGTTTAAACTTTGATAATTTCATATTTTTTGAGCAATTAACTTCTTCATACGAGTATGAACTCACTTAATTTTCGACCATTTTTTCTTTCCATTTTTCACTTAGGTGCTTTTTTCCCAACTTATTGTTCCTCAGTCAAGGTGATTTAATTTTTAAACTCTAATGTAATAAAACAGATATATCAATGATTATTTCCGTTTCATTGATCAACCACAATGTCCATCCACCAAAATTTCTTCTCATTTCTATATTATCTCTTTTGTAATTGCCAATATTTAATTCTATTTGGTGGTAAAAACAAATGTTGTTATTGTTTCTCCATTGCGAGAAATAAACCTCATTTAACTTAATTGCGAAAAGAGAAAACATATACAAACAAACAAAAATGACTAAAATTAAATTGTATATTTACAAAATTATTGAAATAGATAAAATGAAGGGAGATTGATGTGTTTGAAAAATTAGAAGGGGTGCTTGTGTTATTGAAGAAAATCTCAAGGGAAGTCAATGTAATTTTCCATTTTATCATTAAAGTCGGCTTTATCATTAGTTTTTTCCTTATTTTCTCAATTCATATAGCATTGCAATGCGCTTTGATGCATAACCTCCATTTTGAATTAGCCCGTGCTTAGCACGGGTTTGTTGCCAGTTTAGTGTAAAAAAAGATCAAAAGTTATTTTATGGTTACATGTTTAGAAAAGTCACATTTACGTTTTGATTTTAATCATACATGATAAGATATTATCCTCTTCCTTCTCTAATATTTGGTCTTCTTGCACATCAATGATAATATTTGGTCTTCTTTTTTCTATCAAAGAGCTCAATGGTAAAACTTATACGTACACATTAAGTGCATGTAAGAGAAATATCGCGGATTCAAACCTACACTCCAACATATATCAAATACATTTACAGCCTTTTACGAGACTATTATTTGGTCTTTAAAGCTTATTATTTGTGTTTCCAAATTTGGTAGTTTTAGGAAAATGAGATAGAAGTGAATATTTTTTTTTCCTTTGTATCCATACAGATATATGCACGTAGGCATGGCAATGGGGCGGGGTGGAGACGGGTTTTATCTTCCTCGTCCCCATACCCTACTCCCATATACTTACCCGTTACCCTACCCATACCCAACAGGGATGAGAAATCGAATCACATCCTCGTCCTCGACGGGTTCGGGTATCCCCGCCCCCATCCCCAAAGTGGATAATTTTTTTTTAACAAAAATAAAGGTATTTTTTAGCCCTCGAACGCAATGTTGTAATGCATTATCCAACAAAGAGATGTTGGCGATCGATGACTATGGTGAAAGAGAAGAAAGAGGCCGAGAGTGTGAGATATGAAAGGAGAAAAGATAGAACTATGATAAGTGACTGTCATCTGAAACACTGAGACTCTGACCTGTGTGAGTGAAATGATTAACAATTTGAGTTTCTATTTATATAAAAGGGGTAATAAATTGATTTTCTATATTCGGGACGAGTTTGGGTATGAGTTCGGAGTGGGTACCTGTATCTCCCATTACCCGTCCCGTGCCCAGTGTTTTAAAATCGGGAAAAACCCAAACCCAGTCAAAGCGGAGAAAACCCGTCAAATTGGGTTTGGTCCGGGCGGGTACCCGCAGGGTATGAGTTTTGTTGCCATGCTTGCGTACAATGAATTTTATTTTTAGTGAAATTTACTTGAAAACAGACACTTTGTTAAATTTGCACAACTAAATAAAAAAGATGCTTAATAAATGAATGACTATTTCCTATCAGGGAATATGGAAAGCTTGGTTGAGAGAAAGTATAGTTGAGGATTAAGATTTAAAAGTAATGAATATTATGAAAATTTGAAAGTATAGTCAAGGATAAATTGATATATATTTGTCTATCTTTATCTTTTTTTTAATATGTATATCTTATTTTTTAAAGGACCAAAATCAGGAATATAACAGGGTGGTGTGATCAACGAAATTGGTCCGATTGTTAAGAATTCAACTCACATTACATTAGAATGATTTCAAATCTCAATATCGATATTCATTGGTGGATAATGAACACTCTTTTAGTCTTGAACAATGAAACCTCTCTCTCTAACCTTGACGAGCTGTCGAATACATCTTGTATAAACATTTTATTAATACAAAAAGGTTATATAGGGAGAAATTATCAAAATTCACTCTTTTTATATGTGTCCTCGTGTATTATCTATCTTTCCTTTTCTATCACATGTTACACTTATTCTATTTCACGTCTCTCTTCCTTTTCCATCTATCTCTCTTACACCTCTCAAATAATTCTAAAATGAAGTATAAGAGTTGAGACAATCATTATCTCCTACCCTATCGAATTCTATGGTTGAAGACTAAATCAAAAACTAAATATGTAGATAGCCAAGTGTAAATAGTGAGTGGTGAGGGAATCCAAGTGCTCCCTTTATTCTAAGGTGTATACTAGTACTATATTTATATTCCATATATGCTGACCATGCATTGATTTTCTTTTCAGCTTGTAGTGCCTACGAATGAGTAAAAGATTTGAGGGTATCTTTTTTGTGGCCAAGGGTTCATACATCAATATAGACTTGTTAGTGCTGCGATCCCTTTGACATACTTAAAGAGTCTAGTGACTTTAACATTTAACCATTTTGCCAATTTTCATGCAAATGTATTGTGCAAATTAAATGTACATTATGTACATCAAATTTTTCTAAGTGTAACTTCATGGTTATAGTATACAAACATAATTTTAATATCCCAAATATATACTCCAAATTGGAAACATATCAGTATTAGATACTAATACTTTGCGAATATCCACCCTATATAAGTATCATACTTACTTTTTTTTTTAAATATTTTACCGGAGACTCACATATACATATTTAACTACAATATGTATCTAGGTGTATACTAAGGTGTATACTAGTACTATATTTATATTCCATATATGCTGACCATGCATTAGTTTTGTTTTCAGCTTGTAGTGCCTACGAACGAGTAATAAATTTTGAGAGTATCTATTTTGTGGCTAAGGATCAAACATCAATCTAACCTTTGTTAGTGCTCCTATCCATTTGACATTATGTTTTTTTTTTTATTTCCAAACTGTGTATTTTCAAATTCTATTTTGAAAGAGAATATCTATCGAAGTTGTTACTAAGTTGAGTCACGATCAGGTCGCTCTTTTTAAGACGTTTTGTGGCACTGTCCAAAATTGTGCAAGACAGACTATCAACCACGCTGTCTCTAGAATAAAACAAGCCCAGCTACAACTGTGCAATTAACTACTGCACTGTAGAAAACCGTTCGAGATTTACACCTCTAATATGGTACTAAAACCACTCTTTAATACTGAAACCATTCTAATATGGTATTGTGACCACTCTATTATGGTGCTAAGACCACTCAAATATGGTGTTATCACCATTCTAACCTTTAAGTTCTCCAAAAATTTAATATGGTACTACGACCACTCAAATATGGTGATACCCTAACTTTTTAACTTCTCCGAAAGTAGAAAAATATCGAAAGAATATTTATATACCGTTAAGATCATTCTTAATTCCGACGGGAAATTATTATTCCAAAAAGGGACTATGATCTTAAAAGTACTCTTTATTCCGAAGGGACATATATTATCGAAGGGACTATGTTCTTAAGACCTTTCTTAATTCCGAAGGGACATTATCACAACTAACATAAGCTAAATTTATGGGAAGTGATATCCATCAATAAAAATAATAATTACTATTATTTTTATCATTATCAAATATTTAAAATTAAATACTGCAATTTAAACACTACTAATGTGTGTGTTCTATTTTATGTGGGACTCCCACTCTCTATTTTTTCAATTCACATCACACTATCTCAAAGTCTTATTACTTAGTGTTTAATATTTCAATTTCTTTCAACTTCACACTAATGTTCCAACACATACAAAGGTAAAGACAACTACTAATGTGTGAGTCTAGCGACCTTAACATTTAACCATTTTGGCAATTTTCATGCAAATGCATTTTGCAAATTAAATGTACATTGTGTCCATCAACTTTTTTTAAGTGCGACTTAATGGTTATACAAACATAACCGTAGAAAAAACTCTTAAACATTTGTTTTTTAAATTTAAACATAATATATATCAAGATGCAGAGGCAAAACATATTTTGTACAAGTTTAGATATGTAAAGTGGTTGAGTTGTGACACCTAAATGAGTTTTTATAAGAAGATTCACAGTTCAAAACTCCGGCTAATATTATATTATAAGAGTCTTGCTAACCGGTGTCTAAATGACATTGTTTAAGTATTTTAAGTTGAAAAATTAGTTGTCTATTCACAATGTATTAAATACATTATTGAACAATGCCCTTATATTTAAATTTATTTGTAATCTTAAGTAAATTGGACATTTGTAACTATGTAATCTTATGGTGAACATTTAATTTTATTTTTAAAAAGCTTATTGTATGTGCATTTGTGGAGTTGATATATAACAATATATATAATTCAAAATCTTCAAAATTAATTATTTTTTCTAGAAGAGATGCATCTGTGGAGTTAATTATTTTTGCTTTATTTATTTTTGTTTATATTTTCTCTCTAAAGTATGACAACAACTTTAAGAAAATAATTCCTCTAAAAAAAAAAAAAACTAAAGATAGAGAGAAAAGACAGAATCTATTGATGACAAGTGAACACCTCATGAAAGGCAAGGCCAAAGCATATATAAAGGCATGGACATGTAGTAGAGCCAATGAGAAAATTATCAAAGCATACATTATTAATTATGCGTATTGAATCAAATAATCCTCTTGTTGTTGGTGGTGTAATTGGAGATGTTTTGGATCCCTTTACAAATTCAGTGTCTTTGAAGATTGATTATGACAATAACAAAGAAGTCATCAACAGTGGTGAGCTCAAACCCTCCCAAATAGTCAACCCACCAAGAGTTCAAGTTGGTGGAAATGACCTCAGGACTCTATACACTCTGGTTGGTTTACATATTCTGTAATTAAGTAAATATATCGATCTTAGTTCCATTCTTCAATTTTTTTTTTAAACAACAAAGAGATTACTATATATAAATTAGAGCACAAAGGGTGCTCAAACCCATATACATAGAAGTATATATAGAAGAATATAAATGGCAATCCAAAGATAGAAGAAAGTCACTTTAAGAGATATTAATCCATAAAATAAACATCTAAGATGGTATATTTAAAATGTAAAATTTATTATTTCTTTTTAAAGAAGATTGTAAAATTAATTAATATCAACCGCCTCCAACACCCTAGAAATAAAAACAATAACCAGTTGAGAAATTCACATCTAATAAACCACTTTAATTCTGTTTCCTGGACAATGGGTATCATTTAGATCACCAATATCCTTACCTTACCTCCATACAAATTAAACCTAATTAGGATCATTCTTATAACAATTGCCACATAAAATCTTTAACTGATTAAAGCTATTTTTTCTAGGGTTTTTGAGTTTGTGGCACTAATTTTCAGGTGATGGTGAATCCTGATGCACCAAGCCCTAGTGACCCGAATATGAGGGAATACCTGTATTGGTAAGTGGGAACTACCCATATGGTCTTAATTAATTCATAATCACACCTCACTTCCTTACTCAATGTACATACTTATGTTTAAACTTGATCTTCACATTTGATCTTCAAATTTACCACAATCATATTAGATCATGGTATTCATCAACACAATAAAATAAAATAGTAGGACATGTAATTGTTTTGTTCAAAGGCATGTGTACTAATTATGGTGCTTATGAAAATTTACTTACATTGATGCATTAATTTATCTTGTATTTTTTACGGTCACATTTATGTAAATTTTTTGTATCAAGTACTTATTTATGACTTAAATATGTCATTGGTCCCTACACTTTCATCGTATTTTGGTATTGATACTTGCATTTTTTTTTGTTTGGTTTAAGTCCCTGCACTTTGTAAAAATATTGGCATTGGTCCCTCTGTTAACTTCTCGTTAAAAAAAAAAAGGCAAAACTAACATATTGCCACGTGACCCTATGATTTCATGCCACATGGCACTCTGTTAGTTTTTTTTTTAACAAAAAAAATAGTTCATTGACAAAATGAAACAAGGAATCCAAGCACAAGATGTGACTAATTAAGTTCAACATGATATAGTTCATGTTTGGATAAACAACTTAATTTGTAGCTTATAACATAAATGCTTAATTATTATAAACTATTTTCATAAAAAAATATAAAATAAAGTCAAATTATTGACTAAAGATAAACTCAAAAAATCAATCTAAACAGGCCTATAATAGTCAACTGGAGTCACCGTTACAGAAAGTATTGTACTTTATTCTCACAATCTATATTTTTTCGGGTATGATATAGTGTATGTGTGTGTGAAAAAAGTGCAGCTATATACTAAATTGTGTGTGTATACATATATATGTGTGTGATTTAAAATTTTTTGTTTGGCTGATTTTAGTTCCATTCTAATTATTTTTTCTTCCTTCATTGGATCCTTAATTAGGATGGTAACCAATATTCCAGCGACTACAGGGACAACTTTCGGTGCGTGCACAATTTTATTGGACTTTTAATTTTAGTGTAAATTGAGTATCTTATTTGCGCAATTTCAAACAAAATATTTCTCAATAATTTTAACATGTTGTACATTTGAACAATTGCTTTAAAATCGAATGGATTCATTTGGTTAATTGGTTCAATCGTTTTATTTTATACAATTTTTATTAAATTTTTTTATGCACTTTATTAATTTATATATTTGAACTTTTTTTTAAAATAAGTTGATATTAGAAACTACAATTTAGTATCTTGTTGTAATTTATTATTACATATGTTTGTATAAATATATGTTGTTTTTAATAATTGTAGGACAGGAGATAGTGAGCTATGAAAATCCAAGACCAACAGCAGGGATTCATCGTGTGATATTTGTGTTGTTTAGGCAACCTTGTAGGCACACTATATTAGCTCCTGGATGGAGACAGAATTTCATTACAAGAGATTTTGCAGAAGTTTACAATCTTGGATTACCTGTTGCTGCTCTCTATTTTAATTGTCAAAGAGAAAATGGTTCTGGTGGAAGGAGGATGATCATCTAATAATACTCTACACATTTGGTCACATAAAAAAAATCTAAACATATCCTTGTCCTTCAATATAGATAATCAATAACAGTGGGCATACACTAAGCAAAAAATGTCATGTCATCATGTCATAGCTATTATTATAACAACTTCAGTATAATAAATTTATGTTAATTAGCAGGGAGGAAATAATGAGTCCTCGGATATATGGAGCTTAGTTCAAAGAATCGGTCGATTGCTTGAGATAGACTGGGAAGTAACATTTTTATTGTGAGACCGATAATGGTTGTAATTTAGCTCTCAGTTGATTATTTATGAATTGTGTCTGACTCAAATTAGAGACCCATTCTTCGAATGCTCTGAAAAATTTGTGTCTTATTTGATTTCGTTGTACTTTTTTTTACTGGCTTCAACCCTCTTATTTTTCATTATTAAAAGAAGCTAAATTATTTATCAAGTGTATAAGAAGATATTTAACGTGCATGTAATGATCTTTGAAAAATAAATTGGTAACATATCACACTTTTTATATATGGAAATGGATTCTCTACCTTTAAGGCAAGACATTTAGCGTGACTTTTTATCATTCATTGTTCATATTTCTCTCACTATATACCTCAAAGTTGCGGTGATTTTATAATTTTTTGGGTTAAATAACCTAGTGATAAAAATCACAAACTTAAAATATGAAGAAGTAGCTTTCTCTAAAAAAAAAGTATGGAGAAGTGGAGAATTGTGGTTCAAACACACTTCCTATGCATCAAACGTTCCCGAACTACCAATGTAGATGCACTTATAAGATTGTGATTTTGTAATTTCTTACATGTGGAAACAAGCATCGAAATTTAGAAAAAAGTGTTAAAAATATAGTTATATTTTCTCGCAGACCATGAATTAGTCGGAGGGTGGAACTCTCCGTTTTTTTAAGGGAAAGAGTTTATTATATTTAATTAAATATAAGTTCAATGATACATTTCTCAAGGTTGTTTTCCATAAGATAGTCTTGTATGGTCACCAAATAAAATCTCTAGTGCCGATGACCTTAACTCCAATGTTAATAAATAATGTGATGTTTATTACATAATTTAACTGTGTCATCGCAACAATTATTAGTTAAACTTTATTTATCTTGCTTAAAGGAAAATACTTTATTTATCTTATAGTAAATTTTTGGATTAGTCAAACCTCTTTTTCCTAAAACCTACAATAGTGAAAACATTAAATATTTCAAGATTTTCTACAAATTATTAGGTATTGCACTAAAAAAATTTCACGGGAAACTTTTCTATATTTGGAAAATTCATATTTTCAAAACCTGAGGAGAATTGCACCAAAATCCAGAAAGAAACAAATTAGAGCATATATACAAAAGCCAATCTATAACTGAAAGCCAATAAAAACATAGAATTAGATACTTGATGAGTATATTCCCCAAAAAACATATATTCGATGAGTGGTGTCCAATTCTTCTTTTCCCTAATG
The DNA here is from genome assembly GCA_018208015.1 of Medicago ruthenica. NCBI lineage: Eukaryota > Viridiplantae > Streptophyta > Magnoliopsida > Fabales > Fabaceae > Medicago > Medicago ruthenica. The sequence goes on along the minus strand of CM031377.1, from coordinate 88,976,190 downwards.
TACTTTTGCATGGTAACTGAAAGGATGTTTTCAGCACGAAAATGTTTTATAATTTGTTTTATATATTCTATATTTAAGAATTATGATGTGCATGGCAATTTTCTTCTTGTTACATTTTTTTGTGCATAGGCTCTCTAAGGAAAGTAAATCCGATACTTCATACTTTTCCTAACTGAAATTTGAACATTTTATTTTTTTTAACATTATTAAAGACTTTATTTAATCATAACCATTTCTAAGAATCACATATATGATTGATTATAGTTTGTTGATAATGTAAGTTTTTTTTACAATGATGATATATCAAAATGAAACTCTTATAAATTATTTTATGAATTTAATTTGTATACATTATAAGTATAAAAACGTTTTGCTTACACATACATCCAAATATATTTAATGATTATGTTGTTTTGTTATATTAATCGTAGAATATCTTCTCAAATATTTATGTCATAAAATGTGCTTAAATGTATATGTAGAACTATTTTAAACCAATCCCCGTGAGCTTAGCTCAGTTGGTAGAGATATTCCATATTATGTGTAACAACCCGATTTTTTAACATTAGATTTATATGTTATTATTAATTAGTATTATTTATTTAATTATATTTGTTAATTAATTATCTATGTGTGACTGGTGGGTTAGTGAAATTATTAGTGCTTGAGTGGCATTTTTGTAATTATGCTAGAATTAGTAATTTGAATTTTAGAGAATAGTGGTGTATAATTAATATGAGGGGTTTAAGTGAAGTAGAAGTGTAGAGAAAATAATTGTGAGTTAATTGTGACTAAACCCATTAGTGGGAGTGACCCTAACCCATATTATAAATAGAATGGTAGTAAGTGGTGGTGAACTAGGTTAAACATTTTAACACAAAATTTTGAGAGACAAGTGAGAGAATAGAGAAAGGAGAGGCTTGGAGAAGAGAGGAATTCAACTAGAAGTAGCAAGAAAAGTGAAGAATTAAGGTAAGATGGGAGATTACTTTTACCAAATGGGTTTAATAAGCAATTATGAGGTTTGAGTGTTTTAGATTATGATTAATTGCATGTTAATTGCTGCTGATTTTGGTGAATTTCGTGCTCCTTTTTGTTGATTAAATTAAGCATGTTAAACCTTGATGAAATTGCATTTTCTTCATGTCAAAATTCATGTTTTATTATGATTAATTGATACCTTGTGAATATTGATGACCTTAATGATTAACACGATAATTGAATGATGTTTGTTGATTATGAAGTTGATTATGAACATGAGTATGTGTTTTGTTTGAGAAATCATGAAGTTATGTTGAATAAGTTGTGATTTAAGTGATTTTGGGAAAATTGATTAATTAAGTGAATTTGATCAAGTTGCTACTGTTTTGACTAAGTTGCTGTCATATGATGAAAAACATGAAAATGTTATGTTGATTGTGTAGTTTTGATGAGAATTAAGTTGTTGTTGTTGGTGTTTTGCTAAAATGGCTTAATTAAGTGAAAATGAATAAGTTGCTGCTTGAGTGAATAAGTTGCTGTTGGAATAGTTTGAATAGGTGATTATTTTGATGTGGAACTTGATGAAATACTGTTGATGTTGTTATACAAGCTTATTTGCTAAGTTGATGGTGAAAATGGAATTTTGAGACGAACTTTGAAAATAACCGAAAAACCTTGAGAATTCATGTCAATTTGATGTTTCACTGTGTATCCATTGTTCAATTTAAGTGTATTGATCATGGATATTGTTTGTAAAATGATTTTGGGTCAATTGGGATGAAAAGTGGGATTTTTGGGTGGAAGTTGGGGTCTTCCCGTAGTGAATACCCTGTTTTCTGGTTGCCCAGAAAACAGAAAGCGATGTCCCTGGTCGCTGAGCGACCATGACAGATACAACATGTGCTGTTCTGTGCATTTTGATCCTAACGGGATGTTTCTGGATATCACTTTGGCATTCCTTTTGTGTTGTTTTGCTGCTGTTTTGACCATTTGTTGATGAATAATGATTGCTTGCAATGAATTGATTATAGAGTTTGATTTTGAGACGAACTTGGCGATTTTGTGAAACTTGATAATTGTCGAAACGAACTTAATAATCAGTTGCAGTAGTATGAATGAAGTTGAATCATGAATATAATGTGGTGTAGTAGTAGGTTGAGGTAACCTTACTTAATTTATTCATGAAATATGAATTATGTGATTTATGGTGAATAAATGCAAGAATGATGTGTTTATGATTAAACTTGGTGAAATGCATTAATATGAAGTGAATGATGCTGGATGTGACTTAATACATTATAATTGTGATTTAAATGATGATGTGGTGATAACATGAATTGAATGGAATGTATTGATTTGATAATGCAAATGAAAAATGGTGAAATGTAGCATGGTTTGAGATCATGATTTATAGGGGTGTGCATTGACAAATCCATACGTGAACATCAATGCATTCATTGTCGGTCAAATGTAGCTTGATTTAAGATCAAGATTTTATATGTAGCTTGGTTTAAGACCAAGATCCAAATGTAGCTTGATTTAAGATCAATATTTTATATGTAGCTTGGTTTAAGACCAAAATCCAAATGTAGCGTGATTTAAGATCACGATTGTAACACCCATACTAAATTGTCTAGAATATTTAGCATGTGTATTAATCTGATACTTGATACATTAAAATTTTCAATAATAATAATACAATACAACTGAATGAATACGAACATGCTCGTATACACAACCAATCAAGTACCATAAAAATACACTTATATATATATTTTGTCTGACAACCTCCTGAGCTGGTACAAGACGAGCATCTGCACTCCATTCAGCGTCTCCCTTGTAGAACTTCATTGCGAACCTCTTGCTTACCTGAAAACCTGCACCAGAAGGATTGGGATGAGACATAATGTCTTAGTGAGCTCCACCCAACCTACTGTTGGCAACCACGGGGAACCTAGGGTCGCCGTGCCTACTTTCGGCAATCTCGGGGAAACCTACGATCGCCGTCATTCTCTACATATTTCGCGATCAAGGGAAAAGTAGGATCGCTATATGTCTTTATCTTATGTTGAACTTATGTTTAATCTCATACTTAGTGATCTGGGGACATCCTACGATCACTTTCTGTTCACTGGTGACTACTTTGTCTTATCTCTTAGTATATAATATATATACATATTCATTTTTCTCATAACATAAAGTTAGAAGTTAGCGTTGAACAAACAATACATTATATTGGTTCATTTTACGGAGTGCATCCGGGTGGAGTAACCCCGAAGTACATCTCCCATCATACCGGTGAAATTCCTATCATATCAGGCTAACACCGGACTCCTCTTACTTTTGTGTGGCTGCCCTCGCGGACGGTAACTTCACCATTCCAGCTTAGTCTGGAACCCCCCGTACTCTAACTAACGAGATTACAGGAGACACATTTAACTTTCTTGACTTTGACGTGTAGCTGTCCTCGCGGACGGTAACTTCACCATTCCAACTTAGTCTGGAACCCCCCGTACTCTAACTAACGAGATTACAGGAGACACATCAAGTCCTTTTATTAACTTGTTTTATATATATATATATATACATATAACTTATAAACTTACGTGTGGATATCCCTTTCGGAGAAATCCCATCCGGCATAATCCGGAGTCTGTTGAACACGTATATTCTTTAGCTTAATTCTTATCTTAAGTACTTGTAAGTACATCTGATACTTTACTATAAGCTTTGCATATCTGATGCATTCTTCAAGTAATTATTCTTGATACTTAACCTATAATATAAGGTTCTAGGCTTATCGTTCTCATAAGCCACTTACTTGGTTGCTGGAAATCCAACCCTTAACTACTTGATAACTTATGGATTAAATACCCATCTCTCTCTATGATACCTATCCTTATCCTAGATTAATCCTTGAAGGTTCATGTATATCACTACCCCAAAGCATATCAAAGATCATTGGCATGGTACAGTTGTTTGAAAATAAAATGCCATTATGGGCAACTTCGCTCTGCGACCCCCTGACTTCGCTCTGCGAAATCCTGCGTCTGAACCTTCAGAACCTGGTAATCCTGAGTCTGAAGCTTCGCAGAGCGTTTGAAAGTTTCGCTCTGCGAACTCAGCTTCTGATTACTTTGCTGAGCGAGGTCTAGGCGATGGCTAGGTAGTAGCAAAACTCTGCTACTTCGCTTTGCGACCCTGAGCGTCGCTCTGCGACTGTAGCAGAATACATAATTTTCTGAAAACATGTTTTAATCTTGAAAACTTGATACCCAACTGCCCAGTGATCAAAGAAAACATGCCAGGGACTCATTTTGAGCTATAAAAACGTATTGTATCCAAGGATTAACTAGAATCAAGCATATGTATCAAAAAGGGGAAAACTAACCTTTTATTTCTAAACCTTAGCAATTAAGTTGTAATCTCACACAAAACTAACCCAAAAGGGTAAATTGCTACTATAAGGAACCCACCTGAAACACAAGCTGGTCTTGATAAACTTCCTTGTGCCAAAACCCTAGCTTGGTCTTGCCCTTAGCTTAAACTTCCACTTACTCAAACTTTCCCAAAACTTGCTTTCAGCCCAAAAATCAGGGAAGGAACTGATGCATCAAAGCTGCTGCTGATGATGATGCCCTGGAACTAGAGAGAGGGAGAGAAAATTCTGAACTTAGTGAGAGAAGGAAATGGGAATAATGAAGAATTATTCAATCTTATCCTTTTAAATACCCCTTCCTCTCAAATTACCATTTTGTCCCTTCTCTCTCGTAATTCCTCTGTTACTGATAAAAGTTACGTTTAAGTGGGATGTTACAACGATGGTACCACATGCATGTAGAGTCGTATTAGGCGCATTACATACACATGAGTCGTGTTTGGTAATGTTTTGGTGTGAACTTGTGCATTTATGTGGTAAATGTCAATTGTTGGTGTGTGGAAATTATAGAATGATTCTTAATTGTGTTGTTGCTGATTTATAATTGAAATGGTGATTTAATTGCTGATGATGTTTAATTAAGTTGGTAATTATATAATGATGAAGGTATATTATGATTTATGAATTATGCATGAGTAATAACCAGACTTTTTGTATTGATGAATATTTGAATGTTAAGTGATGCTTTTGCCTGAAACTTATGTGCGTTTATTATATCCTTTTGTGGAATGTATATCTTACCCTCTAGTGACTTTATTGTCGCCTCATCCGTGGGTTCAACCCTTGTGGATGTAGACTTGCAGGTTGAGGAGTAGTGCTTGGTGAGTTGTGCTGAGGATGGCGTCACGTCTATTCTCCTTTTATGTCGCGTTTATTTTCGAGGATGTCTAGATTAGGTGCTCTGATCTAGGAGTCTGGGATTTATTTTACTCGTTGAATTTTATGAGGATGTATTTATTTGAGATTTTTATGATGAGACCCGAGATGATTATTATGTTGAGATGATTTATTTCCGCTGTGCTGTGATGATTGTTGATGATTTTCATTATGAGAATGTTGTATGAGTTAATTGGTGATTTGTTAGATTCCGATTGGTTGTGTCGCATGATTTATCGCTTAATTAGTAGTCTCAGGGATCAGAGTCTTACAATATGCAGGAGCCTGGGGTTCGAACCCCTGACACTCCATTTCTCCACATTTAAAATGTGTCAGCTCTAACCACTAGACTACTTGACAAAAAAAAAACTATTTTAAACCAACAACATATTCAATAAACTATTTTTCCTAAAATGATTTTTTTTTGGGTAGATAGACGAGATGACAAAACCATCATAAACTCACACACACAAATTGGAGGTACCGGGGTTCGAACCCCAGTCACGACGTCCGTCGTAACAATTTCGACATTTTTGTTAGTTGAGCTAGAACTTATGAGACCCTAAAATTGAAACAAAAGGTAAAAGGGCCTGCACTTTTTTCTTTGATGGCCTCCACATTTTTTTTAAAGAAAAAGCGCATGCACTTTATACTATTTTTTTCTACTCAAAAAATAAATAAATAAATTAACGTTCACGGTCAATATTGCTCCAAAGAATATAACTCAATCTGTTTATGAAATCTAAACCTCTACTGGGAGCTACACTAGGATATTCCTATGATATCTATATCTTCATATATACACCTCCACAAATTATGCATCTTTAGCAAGACCACAAATTTGAGGATGAAACACTATATTCCAATTCCTTCCTCGTAATCAATTTCCATTAATTCATTGGCGATGTAGCTAGATTATCAAAGATCCTAAAATAATGTCAATGTATGATGATTTAGTTGGTAATGAGTTGAATCATACGTGTGAGTTCAATTTATACGCTCTCAACTTAAAAACCTCTTTAGTATAATTATTCATGTTAGCACTTGTTGAATCTTGAAACTTTCCCTAACTCTATTGAGCATTTGAAGTTCAACTCATCTAAATTTTTTGGATAAAAAAAATCTAAAATATATATAAAATAACCAAAATTAATTGCTCACCTGATACTCTCATCAACCATTCAAAAGACATAATTAAATTCGTCCCCACTTTTTTCCTTTATGCACTCCTATAATAATTATGCAATATTTTTTTAATTCATAATATATTTTACCAAGCACAATAACGTTATCCTTAACTGGTGGTGTTATTTCTTGAAAGGACACTACATCAAACATTCTTCTAACTACTTTATCATGGAATAAGTAACTTATGGTGTTTCTATTAGGGGCCATTTAGAAAATGATTCAAATTGGACCCTTGATCAAGGTAACTAAATATAGCAGATTAACTCATTTTTTTATTGTTATTAAATAACTTTTAACATTATTGTCAACCAATATTAACACGAATGAATTATGTTGTACCGTAACAAAGTTAGTCCATTAGACAGTTTGAGCAATAAAAATGGGATCAAATCAGCCAATTAAAGAGGGTATTGCCAGTCAATTTTTCAGCTTGTACATTAGTCTAGTCGAATCAGATTGAACTAATGTTGGATTCATCCGGTTCTTATTTATTTTATGTTTTCTATCTGCATATTTTTCTGTAAGTTCGATTATGGTTAAATTAGTTAATTTGATTGAATTATGATCCAATAAATAGTAACAAAAAAAATTATGATCCAATGATTGCAATGCTTCGATCTTTGATACGACTTTTTAAATATTAATCATAGTCACTACTAACTTAGCTCCCAAAAAAGTAACTTAATTTATTTAGCCCAATTTGGTGTTAGCCTTCCGATTTTTAGGGGAAACGGACCTTAGTAATCTGAAGTTCGCCGTGAGTTAAGTAAAATCCGACCAAAAAGTATTTCATCCAAAAACTAATTTTGGATTCTATCAAACGATTCATTCTTTAACAGAGTTTATTAACCACTTAAACTCGATCATTTGATTAACCAAGTTTTTTATTAATAAAGAAAGAGACATATGAAGGTATCTTAAAAAAAAAAAAGAGACATAGGAGGAATTATCAAAATTGACTCCTTCCATATGCGAGCGCGTGTATTATCTCTTTATGTCTTTTTCTATCACATGTTAGACTTCATTCTCTTTCACGTCTTTCTATTCCTTTTCCATCTAGTGACCTTAACATATAACCATTTAGGCAATTTTCTTGCAAATGCATTTTACAAATTAAATGTACATCGTGACAATCAATTTTTTCTAAAGTGTAAAACTTAATGGTTATACAAACATAACTGCAACGCTAAACATTGTTTTAAAATTTATACATCCTACTTTTTTCCGAATAAAATTGGGTTAGGGGAAAGTTTTTATTAATTCAAGTGACATTAACAATAATTTTACAATCAGCCTGAAGAGACCGATGCATACGAACCAGTCGCTTCACCGGCTTATTCTTTTCCAAAGGAGCATGTTTCTTAGAGCCCTCCTGCACTGGAACCGTGCAACCCTCCTCAATGTCAACCCCCGCCGGCTGGCCAAGGCCTGCCCAATCCCTTAACACCCTTCAACCGCACCACCACCTCACCTACGCGCACACCTTCCCCTATGTCGTCCCCCTCCGCGCCTACTACCGCAATCGAACCACCTGCACCAGCTACCGTCTTCCCCACGTTGGCTCCTGGTTCTCCCTCACCCTTCCGACCCGACCTGCTAATATTATATTATATTATAACGGCACTCTTTTAAACTATATTATATTATTATTTAACAATATTTCAGGCTTATTAAACAATACCCTTATTTAGGCACTCTTTATATATAATTTGTTTTATGTTTATGATCAAGCAATCAAAATATGTAAATTGGTCATTTGTAACTATGAAATCGTATGGCGAACATTTAATTTTTTTTTTTTGTAGAAATTTAATTTAATTTTTAAAAGTTTATTATATGTTCATTTGTGGTGGTGTTATTTAATTCAAAAAATATTTAAAACTAATTATTTTTCTAGAAAAAATGCTCCAGTTCACACAAACATCCTTTTTCTTTATTTATTTTTGTTTATATTTTTTCTCTCAAATATGACAATAACTTTAAGAAAATACCTCTAAAAAAACTTTAATAAAATAATTAAATGGAACAAGATAAAAAGAAATAAAGGATAGAATCTATTGATGACAAGTGACCCCCTCATGAAAGGCAAGTCCAAAGCATGTATAAAAGCATGGACATGTAGTAGAGCCAATGAGCAAATTATCAAAGCATACATTATTAATTATGCGTATTGAAACAAATAATCCTCTTGCTGTTGGTGGTGTAATTGGAGATGTTTTGGACCCCTTCACAAATTCAGTGTCTTTGAAGATTGATTATGACAATAACAAAGAAGTCATCAACAGTGGTGAGCTCAAACCCTCCCAAATAGTCAACCCACCAAGAGTTCAAGTTGGTGGAAATGACCTCAGGACTCTATACACTCTGGTTGGTTTACATATTCTTTAATTAAGTAAATATATCGATCTTAGTTACATTCTTCAATTTTTTTTTAAAACAACAAAGAGATTACTATATATAAATTAGAGCACAAAGGGTGGTCAAACCCATATACATAGAAGTATATATAGAAGAATATAAATGGCCCTCCAAAGATAGAAGAAAGTCACTTTAAGAGATATTAATCCATAAAATAAACATCTAAGATGGTATATTTAAAATGTTATATAAAAAAAAAGACGGCTGAAATTTCAATCACTAAAAATTAAGAGTATCATTTTTACTTCACCAATAACCTTTCTTCTATACAAATTAAACCTAATAGGGATCACTCTTAACAATAATGCTAGAAGAATGACATCACCATTGAAGGAGCCAAATTTTTCAATTGATTAACGTTTTTCTTTCTAGGGGTTTTGAATCTGTGGCATTTTTCAGGTGATGGTGGACCCTGATGCACCAAGCCCTAGTAACCCTAATATGAGGGAATACCTGCATTGGTAAGTGGGAAGTTAGCCATATGGACTTAATTAATAATCACTCCTCAATTCCTTACTCGATATGTACATATATTTTATATATACTCAATCTACATATATATCATATGGATTATATGTTTAATTTGAATATCATATGGAGTATAAATTTAATTTGATATTCAAAGTTACCACACAATCATATTAGGTCATGGTATTGTTTTGTTCGAAGGCAAGAACTAATTATGGGGTTTATGAAATTTTATTCATATTGATGCAATAGCTTCTGTTGTATATTTTAGGATCACATTTATGTATTAAAATTGATAAAGCACTTATTTGTTTATTTATTGAAGTATTTATGTATACTTTATTTTTATAATTTGTTTTTCAGATAAGTCATAATCTGATTTCTTAATTTAGCAAGAAAAGCTTATATAATAAGATGACTTAAACAATTTATAGACTGCCATTATGCTATTTCCAAGCTTCTCAAAATAAACAAATATTTTCATAAGCTCTTGAAAAATTCAGACAAATACTTATGTCAATAGACAAATACGTACATATTTTTTTTTTTCAAATTGGATATAACATATTCAACTTATGCTTAACATGCTATCGTGAAAAAGAAAATTTCATCGGTCCCATAGTATTGTTAATTTTGTGTCAACTGGAGTCGCTATCAAAGAAAGCAACAAACCTTGCAATCAAACTCTCACAAATACACTTTATTCGCATTGTGTCTTTATTTATTTTGGTATGCCATAGTGTATATGTGTGTGTGAAAAAAATGCAGCTATATTAAATCGTGTGTGTGTGTGTGTGTGTATATATATAAACTACATATGTTAACTACATACATGTAAACTAAATTGTATATACATGTAAACTACATATGTGTTTGTACTTGAAAACTTTCTTTTGGATGAATTTAGTTCCATTCTAACCCTTTTGTTTTCTTCATTTTTGAATCCTTAATTAGGATGGTAACCAATATTCCAGCGACTACAGGGACAACTTTTGGTACGTGCACAATTTTCTTGGACTTTTAATTTTAGTGTAAATCGATTATCTTATTTGCGCAATTTCAAACAAAATCGATTATCTTTTGTGCAATTGCAAGCAAAATCTTTCTCAATAATTTCAACTTGTTGCACATTTGAACAATTGCTTTAAAACCGAATGGATTCATTTGGTTAAACCGAGAAACGACCAATTCGTTTCAACTACGGTTGGTTCAATCGGATTTTATTTTATACAACTTTTATTAAATTTTTATTTACTTTATTAATTTATATATTTGAACTTTTTTTTAAAAGAAAGTTCATATTAGAAACAACAATTTAGTATCTTGTTGTAATTTATTATTACATATGTTTGTATAAATATATGTTGTTTTTATTAATTGTAGGACAGGAGATAGTGAGCTATGAAAGTCCAAGACCAACAGCAGGGATTCATCGTGTGATATTTGTGTTGTTTAGGCAACCTTGTAGGCACACTATATTAGCTCCTGGATGGAGACAGAATTTCATTACAAGAGATTTTGCAGAAGTTTACAATCTTGGATTACCTGTTGCTGCTCTCTATTTTATTTGTCAAAGAGAAAATGGTTCTGGTGGAAGGAGGCTGATCATCTAATAATTAATTAAAAAATAAATAATAATAATAATAATAATAATAATAATAATAATAATAATAATAATAATAATAATAATAATAATAATAATAATAACAATCTAAACATATCCATATCGTACAATATAGATAAGAAATAATCGTGGATGAATGAGTCCTCTGAGTTGGAGTTTAGTTCAAAGAATTCGTCAATTGCTTCAGATGAATTGAAAAGTCACAACACTCCTATCGTGAGGCAAATTATTGCGCAAATGCTCTAGCTGGCCAATAAATGGTATAATATGGGCTCTCAATTGATGATTTATTAGTCGTGTCTGACTCATATTAGACACTTGTTGCTAGCTGATTTATTTGGTGTTTCTATCTCTTGTTTGATTTTGTTGTACTTTTTTTGTCTCCGACCTTCTTATTTATATAAAAATAAAGAGCCTAAATTTATATTCAAGTGAGTATCAGAAGATATTTGAGAAGTGCATGTACTACATGATCTTTGAAACATAAATAGGAGATTATTTGTCATATAATTTATATATGAACATATATCCTCTACCTTAAAGACAAGAAATTTAACACGACTTTCTCTCTATCTTTAAATGTATAAATAAAAACTCCTTTAATTAGTAATTACAATTTCAAATTTATTTGTCAAAGAATTTAAGTTAACATTTACAATAACAATTGAGTGGTAAACATCTTGTACCTCGTTGTATAAACACTCTTATTTTTAATGAAACTAGTATGTACCCGTGCCAAGCACGGGTAAATAAATCACTGTTAAGAAAAAAAATTAGTTTTAGAGATTAATCTTCATGCATTGACGGTGTAAAGTTTTAGAGATAAATCTTCATGCATTAATTGACAGAACTAACTTAAAAAGTGGTATCATGGTGTAATTTGGTTGGGCATATGTGTAAAAGATTTTTCTAGTATCGATGTATACAAATTAAATCTTTAGTTTTACGTTGTAGATTGACCAAACTTACTGTGAAGCATGGGATTAAAATTCATTGATAAAATTATATGTAATTTGATACTATGATGCATAACTCTATTCATAAATATTCATTCCCGTGTATAAGGTTTTATTTATATAAAAACAAAATAAATTGCTAATTTTTAAATAAAACGATGTTAATATTTATTTCTACTAAAATATAAATTCATAGTAGTTAAGATGATAATGATACTTCCCTTAAGAAAAGATGATAATGCTACTTCGTATAAAAGATTCAAGATTATTTTATAAAGTATTAGTTACAAATGGGGTCGAGTCTAGTTGATTAGTTGATTGGTGGAAGAGCATAGGATTATTCAAACTTTTCACGCTTTCGAACCTTTCATTCTTCTTACGGTCCAACGGGTTTAATAGAGATGAGAGATTTTAATGGAGGGAAGGGATGAGATGAGAGATATTTTAATTAAATATATGTTTAGTTTAAAAGGGAAGATGAGGGAAGGGAATGAGGTGGGAAAATCTTAACAAAATACATGCTTGATTCATAAGAGAATATGAGTTTTTAAAACTAAATTTCCTCTTTACCCTTAAAGTCTTTAATTTTAATCTGACCTCCTCTTCTCTAACGTTTCTACCTCGCTTGTTCCATCCCTCGTCTAACTGTCCTCTCTTCCATCTCTCCCGCCTATCATGTTTCTCTCCCTCTCTCTCATCACACACCTCCGCCCTTTCAACTTCTTTTGATCATGTTATCCTTTTTTTTATTTTGTTCCTAAATGATTCCAAAAACGTGGATTTTAATTTCGCTCTTTTTTCAAAAGACAGTTGCTACTTATTATGAAATTTTCATTCCAAACTCAAGTCTAGTTTGGAAAGACAATGAACTAAAATGTGTGGTGCTCTCTTCAATTGTTTATGTCCATTCCAATTTGAGCAAGTTATAAGACAATTTGAACCAAGAAAGTTTTTTTTTTTTTTAAATCAAGAGATATTGTGATTGTTGGTTTAATAATATAGCTAATATCATTTTTGTTATTAAGTTCTTGAATGAGATTTCATCTTATCATTGGATAAGATAATTAAGGAACTTGCAGATCTTGGTTTACCAATTAACAATCTTATGACGATAATCGGTAACAGGAAAAAACAAAATAGATAGGCGTTGTTGTATCGTTAAATCATAGATGACACAGAGATCTGTTGCTCAAAGTCTGATGTATCAGTGATAAATATTTGTCCCGTATTTGTTATGTATAAATGACAAATAGTAGTCTGATGTATGTGTTTTTTTATATTTTTTCAGTGATGTATATTTGTTTAATTTTTTTTTATGTATTAGGAACAAATATTATACCTATATTTTTTTCTTTATCTGTGAAAAATATATGTTTTATGTTTTTTCTACATAACAGAAAAATATTTATCATGTTTTTTTAATATTTATTAGTAACGAATATTTGTCTTGTAACTTTTTATATTTATCAGAGATAAATATTTATCTTTTGTTTTTGTAATGTATCAATGACAAATACTTGTGTAGTGGATTTTTTTGTCTTCGACCTTCTTATTTATATAAAAGAAGGCCTAAATTTATATTCAAGTGAGTATCAGAAGATATTTGATAAGTGCATGTACCGATCTTTGAAAAATAAATAGGAGATTATTTGTCATATAATTTATATAAGAACATATATCCTCTACCTTAAAGACAAGAAATTTAACACGTCTTTCTCTCTATCTTTAAATGTATAAATAAAAACTCCTTTATTTAGTAATTACAATTTCAAAATTATTTGTCAAAGAATTTAAGTTAACATTTACAATAACACTTGGGAATTTATAACACCCTTTCAATAAAATTATCAATGAGGTGTAGAGACATCGCAATTGCGGTAAACATCTTATACCTCATTGTATAAACACTCTTATTATTAATGAAATGCTATAAACATAATCCTTTAAAAAAAAAAGAGAGAGATAAACATCTCAATATTTTTGACTCAAAAATATCCATGAAAGATCCTCTGATATCACTGAAAATGTCAGCACATGTAGATAAACCAAGCCGCCCTCTTGAAGCACCATCAATGATGTATTTAATCCAATATTTACGATAACATTTCAAAAATAAACATTTTATACCGAAGTCATATCATTTCAATTTCTTATTTCTGAGTTTCTATTACAGCAATTATGTATATATGATAGTAATAATTTTTAGTTAGACTTGATTTATAAGTAGAAAAAAATATACATATATAAAAAGAAACCCGTAGTTCTTCATGTTGGATCAATATAAATCTCACTCCATGATTCTTTAGGTTTTGATTGAAGAGGAATATTGAAAAATGAAAGAGAGAAGATGTAAAAGAAGATAATTGCTTCTGTTATTATTGATATATTGAGTATACAGATACTATCCTTTTATACATGTGGGAAAGATAATGTGCTAATTAGCACAGGCTATACAAAGCAACAATTGAATACGGACATTAAACTAAATCAGTCAACCAAGAGAGAGTCTAGTACTGATGTACTTAGCAGGAGCTATACAAGGCAATAATTAAATATAGACATTAAACTTAATCAGTCAACCAAAAAGAGAATCAGGGAGTTATTAGGTAGGATCATGATTCTTAACACTCCCCCTCAAGTTGGAATAGATATTGATCATTCCTAACTTGTTGATAAGGTTGGAAAATTGTGGAACGCTCAATGCTTTAGTGAAAACATCTGCTGGTTGTTCTGATGTTGAAATGTGGTATGTTTTGACTACCCCGGCTTGAACCTTTTCGCGAACAAGGTGACAATCTATTTCTATGTGTTTTGTCCGTTCATGAAACACCGGATTTGAGGCTATATGTAGAGCGGCTTGATTATCACAAAATAATTTAACTGGTTGTCGATGCTCTATTCCAAGATCATTTAGAACACTGCGTAGCCAAGTGATCTCACAGCAAACAGATGCCATGGAACGATATTCCGCCTCTGCACTTGAGCGGGAGACAGTGACTTGCTTCTTTGTTTTCCAAGAAATTAAGGAATTTCCAATAAAAACACAATAACCTGAAGTTGACCTGCGCGTGTCTCGACATCGAGCCCAATCTGCATCACAAAAGGCATTCAACTGCAGTGAACTTGTGGATGGAAAAAAAATGCCTTGTCCAGGTGTTTTCTTGATGTAGCGTAGTATCCGTTGTGCAGCTTCTAAGTGTGGAATGCGAGGCTTGTCCATGAATTGACTGAGGATGTGAACAGGGTACACCAAATCTGGCCTTGTAATGGTCAAATAGATTAATCTCCCAACAAGCCTTCGGTAAGAAGATGGTTCAACAATGAAATCGCCATCTGTTTTGCTAAGAGACAAATTCTGCTCCATTGGTGAATTGGCAGGCTTTACTGCCAAGTATCCCATGTCCTCCAATATTTCAAGTGCATATTTTCTTTGTGAAAGTGTGATTCCTTGTTTGGATCGAGATACCTCTATGCCCAAAAAATATTTCAAGTTACCGAGATCCTTTAGCTTGAATTGCTCCATGAGATGAGCTTTAATTCTCTCAATTTCTTGAAGATTATTTCCTGCCAAAATTATGTCATCGACGTAAACAAGGAGAGCGGTAAAGCTAGTTTCACGGCGTCTAACAAATAAGGAGTGATCTGATTTTGATTGAATGAAATCCGCAAGAACGAGTACTTTAGACAATTTGATAAACCATTGACGTGAGGCTTGCTTTAGCCCATACAAAGACTTGTGAAGCTTGCAGACGCGTGTCTCCCCCTTTCTTCCGTAACCGGGAGGTAATGACATGTATACTTCTTCCTCGAGATCACCATAGAGGAAAGCATTATTGACATCTAATTGTCGAAGATGCCAATTCATGGAAGATGCAACAGCAAGTAATAACCGAACAGTAACAAGTTTAGCAACCGGGGCAAATGTTTCACGATAATCAAAACCTTCAACCTGACTGTACCCTTTTGCAACTAAGCGAGCCTTGTAGCGCTCAACGGTTCCATCTGGATTGAATTTGACTTTGTAAATCCATTTGCAACCCACTGGTTTCTTGTTTTGAGGCAAATCTTGGAGAGACCAAGTGCCGTTATCATGGAGAGCAGAGAGTTCTTCGTCCATAGCAAGACGCCACTTTGGATCCTTGACTGCCTGGTGAAAAGAGGTAGGTTCTTTGACAGCTGATATGCAAGTGGTGAAAGCACGGTGGATAGGAGAAAGTTTGTCATAATTGAGAACATGAGACAAGGGATAAGGAATACCTTTAGGAGCAGCCAACACCGAGTGAGACGACGGTAAGGAACGAGTAGGCAAAGACACTTCTACATGATACTGTTGAAGGTAGCTGGGTGCTTGTATCTTTCGTTTAGGCATAGGAGCAGGAATAGGGGTATTATGAGGTGCTTCTGGCAGTGTCAAGGTTGCAGAATCAGAAGTTGTGGCATCTGAATTGGATGTGGTGGTAGGAATAATTGTTCCTGGAGGTGCTGTAGTGGGCATCACAATAGGTGGTGTTTGTTGTTGGTCATCCAATACTAATGGTGTTGGGGAAGAAAAGGATGGCATGGCAACATGAGGTACAGTAGTTGTAATGGGAACTTGGTGTGTTAAAGGATTAGGCAGGGTGGCAGCGGAAGTATAAGGAAATATGTGCTCTTGAAATATGACATCTCGAGAAATAAAAATTTTCCCGGTGGCTAAATCATATACCCGATAACCTTTGGTACCATAAGGATAACCGAGGAAAATACAACGAAGAGAACGTGTGTCAAACTTTGATGGTTTGCGATGGTGGGTGGAGGCAAAACATAGACAACCAAAAACCCGTAAGTGGTGGTAAGTCGGTGGTTTATGGAATAGTACCTCAAAAGGTGTCTTGCCTTGAAGAACGGGCGTTGATGTGCGATTGATTAGGTAAGCGGCAGTAAGGATAGCGTCACCCCAAAAAGTTTTGGGAAGGTTGGCTTGGAAAAGTAAGGCACGAGCTACATTGAGAAGATGACGATGTTTTCGTTCAACAACGCCATTTTGTTGTGGGGTTGAGACACAGCTAGTTTGATGTATAATTCCTTTATCATGATATGTGTTTGGGATGGAGAATTCTAATCCATTGTCACTACGAATGATTTTAATGTGGGATTCAAATTGGGTTTCAACTAGATTTATAAAGGTAAGTAAATAATTTCTAGCTTCAGATTTTGTATGTAATAGATAAACCCATGTGCATCGAGAAAAATCATCTACTATAGTGAGGAAATATTTTGCCCCTTGCAAAGTTGAAACATGATAACCACCCCAAATATCAACATGAATTAACTCAAAACAAGATTTTGTATTGATAGAACTAGTGGAAAATGGTTTTCTGGTTTGTTTAGCAAGTGGACAAATGGAACAATCATTGATAGAATGAAATTTTACAGATTCAGAACACAAAGAGATTGCATGCATGCTTTTATTGGAGGGGTGACCAAGTCGTTGGTGCCAAAGATGAGGATTGGTTGAAGTGACCATGGCAGCGAACAAACTACACCCAGCAAACTTCGACGTATCTAAGTAGTAGAGTCCAGCTTCCTCAATTCCCGTCCCAATCATCTTCCCCGAATGTTGGTCCTGCACAAAACAAAGGTTGTTGGTAAAAGTTGCATGACAGGAAGAAGTTTGATTTAATTTTGCCACAGATATTAAATTTAATTCAAAGGAAGGGACACAAAGCACATTATAAAGTATGAGGTTTTTAGAAAAATGTATTGTCCCTATATGTGTGACTTGAGCAAGGGCATGATTAGGTAAATAGACATAACGATTTGTAACAGGACTGCTGGTGGTGAAGAATTGAGACGAACAAGTCATGTGATCAGTGGCTCCTGTATCAAATATCCATCTAATATTCTTACCATATGTGGGAGATTTAGGAGTGATACCTGAAAGGTTATTCATTGTCGACACTTGATTGGCAACACTAACCGATTTTGTCCGATCAATGAGTTCAAGTAGATCATGATATTGATCTGCAGTCAGGTTGTATGAGGAGGTTGTCTCAGCTTTGTCAGATTTGGAATTCACATGATTCACTCTAGAAAGAGAGTTTGAGAAACCTTTCTTATCCCCTTGAACATTTGCTCGCTTGAGCTTGCGACAAATGTCAATGGTATGACCCTTGTAGCCACAATGATCACATTTAAGATGTTGGCGGCAATTTTCAGCCGTGTGTCCAACAAGGTTGCAGCGATCACATTTGAGGTGTGGATACTTTGGTTGATAATTCCTGTTGGAATTAGGTGGCTCATTTCTGACAGCAAAAGCTACTGCATCCGATGTTACTTGTGAAGAAATGTCACATTGTTTTTCATCTTGAATAATGAGAGAAAATACCTTGTTCACAGGGGGCAATGGATCCATGAGTAAAATTTGTCCTCGAGCTCCAGCATAAACCGGGTTGAGTTTCATCAGAAACTGAATGGTGTGTTGAGTTTGTTGATACTCCTTCAATTTCTTTGTCACGTTACCATCACTTAGTGGAAGAGGACTGAGAGCATCACGTGCATCCCACAATCCTTTTAATTTGGTGTAGTAGTCACCAATGCTCATGTCTCCTTGAATGCACTCGTGAATCTCCTGTTCAATGTGGAAAAGATGCACGTTATTTGCATGAGAGAAACGTTCTTTCAATTCACTCCAGATTTTGGAGGCATCATCATTATACATTACACTTTGAGCAATGCTAGGTGAAACAGTGTTGAGAATCCACCCTTTGACAAGGAGATTGCAGCGGATCCATTGCTTGTACTCTTTGGAAGATGTTGTTGATGGCTTCTTGATGGATCCATCCACAAATCCATCCTTGTTCTTAGTGGTGAGAGCCATGAGCATGGCATGGCTCCAAAGAGGATAATTGTTCTGTGACAATTGTTGAGTCACAAGAATCAAACCTGGTTGGTCTGAGTGATGGAGATATAGTGGATCGCTTGGATCATCATACGTGTTGGTGAGGCTCTTGGGTGTTTTTGTAGAGGCTTTGGGTGTTTCTAAGGTTTCATCATGTTCTGCCATGATAGAAACTTTGGAGAAAAAAAGGGTATTTGAGCTATAGAGGTTTGAGTGCTCTTGATACCATGTAAAAGAAGATAATTGCTTCTGTTATTATTGATATATTGAGTATACAGATACTATCCTTTTATACATGTGGGAAAGATAATGTGCTAATTAACACAGGCTATACAAAGCAACAATTGAATACGGACATTAAACTAAATCAGTCAACCAAGAGAGAGTCTAGTACTGATGTAATTAGCAGGAGCTATACAAGGCAATAATTAAATATAGACATTAAACTTAATCAGTCAACCAAAAAGAGAATCAGGGAGTTATTAGGTAGGATCATGATTCTTAACAGAAGAATATGAGACTTTGTGTAAAATGGAAAATCACACACTAAACTTTCATTATTCACTTCAAATGTTATATACAAGTGATCACACATAACACTGCAATAATTTCCATATAACAGAAAATACATGATTTTAACCACCTAATAACACGCAAGTTAACTAATTGACTAAATTTGAATTATCCTCAACAGTTCACTTCAAGAATTAATCCATAAAAATAACGATAACATATATACGAGCCAATCCATAAAAAAAACGAGAACATATGCAAGCCAATAGAAACATAAAATTAGATACTTGATAGGTATATTCACCAAAAAAACATATACTTGATGTGTCCACTCTTATTTTTTTCTATAACGTACTTTTGCTTGGTAACTTAAGGATGTTTTCGGAGATGTTTTATGATTTGTTTTTCTTTCGAGAACTACTACAGTACACTCGCAATTTAAGGTGTACTGGTACTCTTTCTTCAAAAATTTATAAATTAACTTTCATTTTTATGAAATAAAGAGCTATTCGTTGAAATTTATATTTTAGAAAATATCATTTTATAAGAAAAAATATCATTTCATTGTTTATAGATATCATACTAATTTTTTTTGTATTTTATTCTAGAAAATAATCAAAATTCTCTATTATGAGTAATATAAATTCAGAAAAATTAAAATTTATTTTGTCAACGTTTTTTGTAAATAAGATTTAGTTATTATAATTACACATGATAGAAAGTAATTTTTTCTTCAAAAATAACTCATTTAACTATTAATTTAAAGATTTGATGTACTAATACACTAAAGTTTTTGGGTGTACCATACAATTTGCCTTTTCTTTTTGGTAACAAATGTTTTTTTTTTATGGCTCACAGATGCTTTGTTTGTATGCCAATTTTTTTTTTCTTGTATTACGTTTTTGGCAATCTTGTTTGAGGTCTGTCGGACACTATATGTGGATACTTTTCCTAACTGGTATTTGA
This sequence comes from Medicago ruthenica, assembly GCA_018208015.1. NCBI lineage: Eukaryota > Viridiplantae > Streptophyta > Magnoliopsida > Fabales > Fabaceae > Medicago > Medicago ruthenica. The sequence continues at coordinate 88,955,881 of CM031377.1, read as the reverse complement.
ACTTTTTCTATTTGGTTGCATTATCAAAAAATTATTTAATTGTAACCACTTCTAAAAACCACATTTTTTTTGGATCCACAAATTTTATTAATGAAGCATGAATCCACACACAATATATGCTACAGGACAAGAGAAACAAACAAAGTTAGTTGTTGATAGTGAAAAAAAAAAAATTACACAACATTTTATCTTTGACTGGGATGGTATATTAAACTTCAACTCTTATAAATTTATTTTATGTTTAAATGCACTTTTGGTCATCTTATTTATAAAAAATAAAAAATAAAGTTTTGGTCACCATTTCCAAAAAAAAAAAATTGCTCATCAATATAATTTTTTTCTCTCGTCTCTTTTTTGTGTTGTTTTTAAACATTTAGAAAAAGTGAAAATGAAGAACTAAAATACCGGTTTTTAAAATGATGACCAAAAGTTTAATTTTTTTTAAAGGATTTTGTATACATTATTATTATCATAAGTATAAAAACGCATACATCCAATTGTATATTCTTTAGGGAACATCCAATTATATTTAATTTCCTAAAAAAATCCAATTATATTTAATTCGAATGTCGCTATGTTACATTAATTTGTAAAATATCTTCTCAAATATTTATGAGGTAAAATGTGATTAAAATATACAATATACAATGTCGCTTTTTTTTTTGTCAAAAAAAACATATTTTTTCCTCAAAGAAACATATTTTTTTAAGGACTCAAAAAAACATATTAAATTTTGTAAAAAAAATACATTAAATTAAAAGCGCCTGCACTTTTTTATTATCACCGAAAAGAAAAAGCGCATGCACTTTATACTTTTTTTCGTTCAGAAAAAAAATAATTTAACACTCATGGTGAATATTGCTCCAAAGAGTATAACTCAATCTGTTTATGAGATCTAAAACTCTTCTGGGAGCTACACTAGGATATTCCTATGATATCTATCTAAATATATACACCTCCACAAATTAAGTATCTTTAGCAAGAGCACAAAATTTGAGCATGAAACACTATATTCTCATTCCTCATGTGATCGATATCCATTAACTCATTGGTGATATAATATAGCTAGAATAACAAGGATAAAAAAAAAACGAAAAAATAAGAACCAAAACTTTGCTCACCTCACATTCTCCTCCACCATTCACAAAAACAATTAAATTCTCCCTCAATCTCTTTTTCTTTATGCACTCCTATTGCAATCAATCATTTGATTTTTTTTTTGATTTATGATATCTTTTGCAAGTATAATAATACTCCACCATTTACGAAACAAATTTAAATTCCCCTTACTCTCTCAGTACTAGCGGTAAGATGGGCACTACCGTATCCGTCTGTCTGCTCTTTTTACCACGCTAACATGTGTGTATTTTATCATGTTTGTTTATATAATTTTGATTACAATTTTTAAATATTACTGGAAATTATTTGTACATCGATTTATCTACAAATTTTAAATATTACTGGAAGTTACATTTTTTTTAATATTTGAATTCACTCTCATCCATTATCTTTTTTAAACGATAAGGAAAAAATCGGACATATACAATTTGTTACATTTCGTTTTAATATTTAAATTTACTCTTATCTATTTTTTGGGCTATTTGCATTGAAAGTTGAGGGTAATTTTGGAAGGAGAAAAAACCAGTACAAAAGAGTCGAAAGGGGCTATATTTTCTTTATATATAGTATATAAGTATAGATACACACACATTTCTAATGCAATTTAGCATATGTAACTCATATATCTAATGTCTTAAGATTTTATGTTAAGACGTGTTGTACAAACTTGTGTGCTTGCTCAGGAGACTGCCACATTCGACTAATAATAATCCCACAAATGAGTTTGAACATCATATCTCCATCCAAAAGTGGTATCAGAGTCTGGTTAATAAAGGGTGGTCAAATAATGTGTCCCCGTTGATGATGAGTGTCAACGACGGTGCAAGTTTATGTAGATGAAAAGGCTACCGCTTAAGAAGTGATCTCATATGAATGGATGGAATCACACTTCGTGTGTTAAGTGTGAGCTAGAAGTCTCACATTAAATGAACAAATAAATGTTGAACGACAAATAAATGTTTTCCTGTATCGTCATATCAGTGTCGTTCATATCAGTATCATATCAAGTATCTGAACTTCATTGCATATAAGTATGATCCTCCATATACACAATTCTTTAAGGTTTTTGGTTAAGATGTGGTGTGCAATTCTATTTATGAGTGATGTATACTATGAAAATTTGAAAGTATATTTTGGATATATATATCTATATTTGTCTACATTTATATTTTTTTGAAGGACCAAAATTAGGAACATAGGGAGGTGTGTTGAACCCAGATTGGTCCTATCGCTAAATATTCAACTCATGTCACATAAAGATGATTTCGAATCTCACTATCAATATTTGTCGGTAGATAATATATAAGTACTAACTCAACACTCTTTTAACTTTCAAATTTCTCTAAACCCGATAAGCCATTGAACCATCTCATCTAAACTTAAAAAGGGATATAAGGAGGAATTATCAAAATTCAAAATTCACTCCTTTCATATGTTTTCTTGACGTATTATGTCTTTCTTTTTCCATCGCATGTTAAACTTATTCTCTTTCACGTCTTTCTTTTCCTTTTCCATCTATCTCTCTTACACCTCTCAAATAATTCTAAAATGAAGTATAAGAGTTGAGACAATCATTATCTCCTACCCTATCGAATTCTATGGTTGAAGACTAAATCAAAAACTAAATATGTAGATAGCCAAGTGTAAATAGTGAGTGGTGAGGGAATCCAAGTGCTCCCTTTATTCTAAGGTGTATACTAGTACTATATTTATATTCCATATATGCTGACCATGCATTGATTTTCTTTTCAGCTTGTAGTGCCTACGAATGAGTAAAAGATTTGAGGGTATCTTTTTTGTGGCCAAGGGTTCATACATCAATATAGACTTGTTAGTGCTGCGATCCCTTTGACATACTTAAAGAGTCTAGTGACTTTAACATTTAACCATTTTTCCAATTTTCATGCAAATGCATTTTGAAAATTAAATGTACATTATGTACATCAAATTTTTCTAAGTGTAACTTCATGGTTATAGTATACAAACATAATTTTAATATCGCAGATATATACTCCAAATTAGAAACATATCCGTATTAGATACTAATACTTTGCAAATATCCACCCTATATAAGTATCATTCTTAATTTTTTTTTTTAAAATATTTTACCGGAGACTCACATATACATATTTAACTAGAATATGTATCTAGGATACATGTAAAAAATAAATGTATATATATACGAGTGATGACAATGACGGAAAAGAGACATAATTAGTTAGCATATAGAGATTTGCTAATATACATCCACTAGTTTTTATGTGGGAGTATTTTAGCAAGTTATAACTAAAAAGTTGATAAATACACCTTGAGGTGTATGTTGCTATAACACACCTTCTAAAAAATAAGTGGGTGTATGTTAGCAACTCCTATATGCATTTGCTAGAATACACACACTTATTTTTTAGAAGGAGTATTTTAGCAAGTAATAACTAAAAAGTGGCTAAATACACCTAAAGATGCATGTTGCTAAAATACTCCCACATAAAAACTAGTGGGTGTATATTAGCAAATCCCATATATATATATATATATATATACACACACACACACACACACACATATATTTGTGTGTGTTATGTATTACAAGCATTTGTTAATGATTCTATTTTTTTTACTAAAACAAAACGGTATTCATTCACTTAAATTGATAGATAAAATCATTCAACATCGCTAAAAACGTAAATGATGAATCTGCAAACAAATTCACAACATCCAAGTTAATAGCATACGGTGACAAAATACCTACAAATAATATTGAAAAAATTAAACTGACCAGAATACTCATGCTTCATGATGTGCAACGTGTACACCCAAATCATTGATTGAATAATCGATCTTTCAATATGAACCAAATGAACACTACAACAAGACGGACGTGAATAAAACAACGCCGTAGAAGACAACAACATAGCGTCACACTTCGACGGCTAAAGCACAGAAAAAAACTTATATTTATATGAAAATCACTTATTTAGATTGAAATAGAGAGAAAAAGATGAAGAGTAATAATTTTGGGTCAAAAATTGATTCATAACCACCCCACAATAAAAATAAAAATAAAATAGAAGAGAGAATCTAAATAGAGAAAAATGTGGCCGACTTATTGGAGTGTTTAAACTACAGAATTGCAACTTTTTTTTGCTGATGACTCTACTCATCATTTACAATTATTGCCCGCTGAAAGTAGTTTTGGTTGTAGTCTGGCATCCTTAGTTAGACCAGAAGGTACTGTTGCTATATGTATAATTCATAGAAAATTGCTCTTCCCACAAACAAATTTGCTCCCTCCCAAAGAAAAAGACGAAAATACCCCTGGGTGACTTAACTCACGCTCGGAAGCTTTTGCGTGAGTTAACTCACGCTGAAGGCCAGCGTGAGTTAAGTCACGTTGCTTTCCAGCGTTAGTTAAGTCACGCTGCAATGGATTACTGTTTTGGGACAAAACCCAAGTTCCAACTTCAAACCAAATTTTCTTTCACTTTTCACCTCAAAAAAACCCAAAAGTGCGATTTTTTGGTGAAAAATCTTGAGCCAAAATCATTGCAAATACTCAGGAAGCAAGTTTCTACACTCATCAAACGTCAAAGATCAGGTAATGTACCATCTAACCTCTCTTGATTTTGCTGGTTTTGAGCTATGTTAACTAGTCTGGAACACGACCTGGGCGTGACTTAACTCACGCAGGTGTTAGCTCAGCGGGACTTAAGTCACGCTGGTGCCCAGTATTTGAAATTTTGCGCCAATTTTATTTTTCTTTCTTAGCTTGTTGCGCAAGTTATTTATATTTTTTTCTGTGTTATTTTTCTATTCAATAGACATAGTGATGGTTGATAATATGGTGGATGATGGCGTTGAGCCGAAACCGGTCATTCTTGAAGCTTTAGGCGAAGCTTCCGTTGATGTCAAACCAACCGTTGATGTGAAGCTTAAAGTCAAAATATCATTTCAAGCTAACATTGAAGAAAAACCTATACCGGTACCTACCGGTGTTGCCAAACCTCACAGTTATGAAGTAAACACCGCCTCATTTTTTTTAACAAAGGATATAACTCAATCTGATTATGAAATTTAAAACTCTAATGGGAGCTACTTTGGATATTCCTATGATATCTATATCTTCATATATACACCTCCACAAATTATGCATCTTTAGCAAGACCACAAATTTGAGGATGAAACACTGTATTCCAATTCCTTCCTCGTGATCAATTTCCATTAATTCATTGGCGATGTAGCTAGAGTATCAATGATCCTAAAATAATGTCAACGTATGATGGTTTAGTTGGTAATGAGTTGAATCATACGTGTGAGTTCAACTTATACTTTCTCAATTTAAAAACCTCTTTAATATAATTATTCATGTTAGCACTTGTTGAATCTTGAAACTTGTCCTAACTCTATTGAGCATTTGAAGTTCAACTCATCTAAATTTTTTGGATAAAAAAAATCTAAAATATATATATAAAAAAACCAAAATTAATTGCTCACCTCAGACTCTCATCAACCATTCAAAAGACATAATTAAATTCGTCCCCACTTTTTTCTTTATGCACTCCTGTAATAATTATGCAATATTTTTTTAATTCATAATATATTTTACCAAGCACAATAACGTTATCCTTAACTGGTGGTGTTATTTCTTGAAAGGACACTACATCAAACATTCTTCTAACTACTTTATCATGGAATAAGTAACTAAATATAGCAGATTAACTCATTTTTTTATTGTTATTAAATAACTTTTAACATTATTGTCAACCAATATTAACACGAATGAATTATGTTGTACCGTAACAAAGTTAGTCCATTAGACAGTTTGAGCAATAAAAATGGGATCAGATTGAACTAATGTTGGATTCATCCGGTTCTTATTTATTTTACGTTTTCTATCTGCATATTTTTCTGTAAGTTCGATTATGGTTAAATTAGTTAATTTGATTGAATTATGATCCAATAAACAGTAACAAAAAAAAAATTATGATCCAATGATTGCAATGCTTCGATCTTTGATACGACTTTTTAAATATTAATCATAGTCACTACTAACTTAGCTCCCAAACAAGTAACTTAATCCTTTTTTTATTTTTTAAAGAAAAGAAGCTTTACGCTTTTTTTAATTGGTCTGACAATCGAATAACAAAATTTTCAATTATCCTGTATGTTTAGGAGGAGGAGCGAGTTTGCAACGAAGAAGTCTTGTTTGGGCACAAACTGAATTTGTGCAACACACACAATGAAGGGCATATGTCATCATATGTTCAGATGCATAGACTATGAGCACTTACGTAATTAGCACATTATAACAATTTATGGTATCTTGGGATGCAAGAACCTTCATAAGGATCATGCTGTGAAGGAGGGATGATGGAAGATACACATTATTAGTGAAGCTGCACACCAAGGATCGTGTCAATGGATCATGCTGTGAAGGAGGCAACTAACAAGCCATGATCCCCTCAATTGAGTTTGTACCCCGTTGCTGATGTGAATCATCGATGGATAATATGTAAATACGAATGTTTGTGTTTTTTGAACTTTGATATTTTCTTTGACCCTAACATGTCATATCCGGATGAAACTCACCTAAATATTTTCCGTTACGAGACTTTTGGTCTCTGCTTTTTAGTAATCTCATGTGTATCTTTGAAATTTGAATTATCTTTTGCGGTCATATTTAGTACATTATAAAAATTTCTCTTGTAAAAATTTAATTTTTTGATGAACTAAATATGAATTTTTAAGTTTTTAGCGCTTAAAAAAATCATATTTTGTTAAAATATTATAAATTTAGGTGGGAGAGATCGATATAATATTCTAAATATCTATATAAAAATCCATTAAAAAAAAATATAAAGAACACACATGAGTTGACAGAATCAGGGACCAAAAGTCGTGATCGAAAACATTTAGAGAACAAAAACTTCTTGATTTTTTTATAGAGGAACTTAAAACGAAATTTAAGATGAGTATATTCCCCAAACATAAGGTAAAGACAACTACGTACTTAGTGAATCTAGTGACCTTAACATATAACCATTTAGGCAATTTTCTTGCAAATGCATTTTACAAATTAAATGTACATCGTGACAATCAATTTTTTCTAAAGTGTAAAACTTAATGGTTATACAAACATAACTGCAACGCTAAACATCCAACTTTTTTCTAAACAAAATTGGGTTATGAGAAAGTTTTTTTTTTTGAACGGCCAATATTATTACTAGAAACCAAAACTTTCAAGACGAAAGTTGGTCTGAAAAACACAATACAACACCCCAGCGCATACGCTAAAAGGGCGGGGCAAAACTGCTAAAGCAAAGCCAGCCAAAAACAACACCAAAGGTAAAACAGCCCCTGCTGCCCAGGCAACAGAGAACGACCCAAAAACACAGCTGCCAAGGGCTGGACAACAACAAAACAGAGAAAAACACAGCACCAACAAGCACCGCCGCTGCCCTCTATGAAACATCCCCAAAAAGCAACACTGGAAGGCTATCTAAGTAAGCATTCTCGAGGATTCCAACACCACTCATAATACAAACACGATGCTGTTTTCAACTTATTAATACTCCAATACCAAACTAACACCTTGATACTTTCAACCAGTTCCTCTAACTCAAAATTACCATTGTTGAGAATAATATCATTCCTTCTCTTCCAAATAGCCCAAATAGTAGCAAGCCAAATCAAACAAAATCCCCTTCTAATTTTCTTAGATGAAGCCTCGTTAAACCAACATTCAAAGTGGACAAAAAGATTATGAGGTATTAAGAAATTAAATTGTAACCAACACATCACCCTTTGCCACACCTTGAAAACCACCTCACAATGCAAGAAAAGGTGTACCGTCGTTTCCTCCCTTCTCCCACACAACACGCAATTCTCCGATGCCTCCGATGTCAACACTCCTCTATATGCTAGGTTCACCCTTGTCGGAATTCTATCAAGTAGCATTGTCCAAGCGAATGCCAAGACCTTTGACGGGGCTTGACACTTCCAAAGATAACCAAACACACGCTCCTCACCTTCGAGTACATTATCATCAATCAAAAACAACATCTCGAGAAGCTTATAACACGAATTCACCGAAAAAACACCCTCCTCTTCCAGCCTCCATCTCCACTCATCACTACCTTCCCCCAACATACCTAGTAAATTATGAAGGAGTTCCGTCTCCCATACAAAAAGATCTCTACGCCACATAAAGCTCCATCTTCTCGAACCTTCCAAAATAATACCAACCTCCCTACACAACTATCCTTTTGCCTTGAGAGCATAAAATGACGAGGAAAAAGATCACACAAGGGAATATTAGATCTCCATTTGTCCTTCCAAAAACTAATACTCATTCCATCTCCCATATTCCTAACCACCTCTGATTTGAACCAACTTAACCCACTCCCCTGTTCCAACGAAGACAAATCCTTCCACCACAACGAGGCTCAACGATGGCAAACCACTCCATCGGATACCATACCCACACCCACCCCCTCACCATATTTATCTTCAAGCACTCTCTTCCACAAAGCACCATCCTCGGTAAGCAACTTCCATTTCCATTTAGCTAAAAGGCTAAGGTTCACCAACTTCACATCTCTCACCCCTAACCCGCCCTTTATCTGTGGTTGGCATACCCTCCTCCAAATAACCCAACACAGTCTCCTATGATCACCTCTTCCCCCCACCCATAGAAAATTCCTTTGAATAGCCACCACCATCTTCACAACCTTAGGCGGCATTTTCAAAAAAGAAAGATAAAAAATAGGAATAGAATTAAGCACCGAATTTAGAAGGACAATACGTCCTCCCAAACTAATATATCTATTCCCCCAAGAAAGAAGCCTTTTCCTTAATTGATCCACCATCGGTTCCCACGTTGTCACTTTTCTAGGATTGGCCCCCACCGGAAGTCCCAAGTACACGAAAGGAATCGCACCTTGACTACAATTCAAAAAGTTACTCGCCATCTCCAAAAAATCCGGCTCCACATTAATGCCTATCAAACAAATTTTATGGAAATTAACCTTTAAGCCAGAGACCATCTCAAACCCCCTCAACAAGGCCTTCAAAGTCCATAAATTATCAATCGACGCCTCGCCAATACAAAGAGTATCATTGGCATATTGAAGATGTGAAATATTCACACCCCACTTTTAATCTCCAAGCCTCTAAACAAATTCCGATCCACCGTACTCCTCATCAAACCACTAAAGCCCTCCGCCACTAAAAGGAAGAGAAATGGGGCTAAAGAATCTCCTTGTTTCAATCCCCTATGAATATTGATTTCTTCCGTTGCACTTCCATTTACAAGAATAGACACAGTCCCTCTAAACACACAAGCCTTCATCCATCCTATCCACTTATCACAAAAACCACACCTTCTCAACATATATTTCAAGAATCCCCAATCCACCGAATCATAAGCCTTTTCAAAATCAACTTTTAGAATTAAACACTCTCGGTTCAATCGCTTAGCCAAGTCCACCACCTCATTGACAATCAAAACCCCCTCTACAAGTTGTCTACCTTTTAGAAAAGCCGATTAGGATTTGGAAATAATGGGATTCATCACCTTTGCTAACCTTGCGACCAACAAGTGATATTTTTATTTTTATTTTTATTTTCGTATTTGGTATTTGGTACTCATAATGGGATTCATCACCTTTGCTAACCTTGAAATAATGGGAAATAATGGGATTCAAAGACCACTAGGATGTAGTACTCATGGTAAGCTTTACAGTGATATTTTTATTTTCGTATTTGGTTCTGTACTGAATGAGAAATTGAACTCAGAAGTTGAGAAAAAATCACAGAAACTGTGCTGCTGTTCCTGCATTAATTTTCTGCATTTTTAATCATTTTAACTCATTTTTGCACTAAAAAGATCATTCAAAAATCCAAAAAAAAAATCACAAAGATCACAACAATTACCAAAACAGAAATGATTTTTCTTCCTACTGTTATCAACATTTTTACCCCAGAGGTTCTGAAATCAGAGTCTGAATAGTGCTTCTGAAGTTCAGAGTCTGAACAGTGCTTCTGAAGTTCAGAGTCTGAAGTCAACTTCTGAAGGTTTCGCAGAGCAAAGTCCTGGTCGCTCTGCGACCATAGCAGAACTCAGCTTCTGAACAGTGCTTATGAAGCAGCTTCTGAACAGTGCTTCTGAAGCTGCTTCTGAAGTCAGTTTCTGCGTCTGAAGGTTCAGAACCTGGTTTGAACTATTTTTGAAGGGGCTGAAACTCATTTTATTTGAAAGAGAGAAAAATATAACAAGTGTTATTGTTTTCAATTATAGTTTATACATCTATTTTCAATAATAAACTTGAATGAAAAAGGAGTGGTTTGACGTATGTCTTCCCATTCCCCGGTTGCACGAGCACTTGACGTATGTCTCGTTGTTTGGACAATCGTCATTCTATTTTCAAAATACAAAAAAAAAAACATAAAAAACAAATCCAACACACCAAACTAATTTTTGGCCCCCCATGGTCAAATAAAATTCAAATCTCTTTTCACAAACGCACGATGTTTTATCAATTTTAACGGGATACAAACAAACGCTTAAGCCTCCCACGCGCGAGCATACAAGCTACGTTTAACCGCTAGAATACGATAAAAAACATTGTTCTTTAAAATCAACCAACAAACAAATATTTTCTACCAAAGAACTATGTAGCTTTGAATTCTCCATCGCACCAGGAGATACGTAGGAGAAAGATCCCACTCTTGTCAAGAACACTAATAAAAAAATACTTTTCCCCCTTTCCTTTTTTTGAAATATTAAAATGTTGCAAGCAGCCCTTAAAAAAACACTTTTTAACCCTAAACTAACTAGGAGGTTCCCATTGAGTACAACGGATGCGAGGGGTGCTAATACTTTCCTCTTGCATAATCGACTCCCGAACCCGCTAATGGTTGCGATGACCATCCTTCCAAATCGTCAAGGGTTTTATCAACGTTTCCCTTTAAAAATAAAACTTTGGTGGCGACTCCGTAATTATTCCGAGCGTTAGTATGCTCGAGCGTTTTTTAGCGACGCGACAGTGATAAGTGGCAAGAAATGAATAAATTCATGTCTTTTATAAGGCTTTTTAGTTACTTATTGTGCAAGTTATCTTAGGAAAAGCATGGAATTTATGAATAAATGCCAATTATTCTTTGTATACCTTATTCTTCCCCATTTGTGTAGGAAAAAGCAAGCCAGGAACCTGAAAATAGCAAGAAATCATTAAGAGAAGAATGAAGAATCTCGCCCAGCGAGCCCTTGGCGAGTGATTGGCGAGTAGAGGCAGGGATTTTCAGGAGTTTTCAAAGTATACGCTCGCCCAGCGAGCCCTTGGCGAGTACTTGGCGAGTTCAGGCAGGGATTTTCTGGAACAGGGAAAGTTTGATTTCGCTTAGCGAAATATTGTTCGCCCAGCGAGATCATCAAGGCAGTTTAATGTTGTGGAAGACGTGGCAGAAAGCCACTGGCCAGATTGTTAAACTCGCCGAGCGAAATATATCTCGCTGAGCGAGATGTCACTTATCAGTTTTAGTATTTAAGCTATCTTTCAGCTTTTAGGTTAGATGTTCAGATTTTATTAAGCTTTTATTAAGAACAATTTTAGAAATTTATTACCAGAGAATAGGGCTAAAAGAAGGGCACTTCAAAGGACAAAAAGGAATCAAGATTAGATCATCAAAGGGTTTTTGAGAAATCAAAACTTGACATTGATCTTCATCTTTTCTCCAGCTTTTGTATTGTTGACATGAAAATGATCAACTAAATCTCCTTTGTTGGGATTAGAGGTAATGAATCAAGCTAGATGTAATCTTTTGATCATGTAAATATTTGATTCTAGTGTTTTATATTATATTGAAACTTATTCTTGTTATTCAATCTTATGTTTGATTTAGTGTTATTGAAAAATACATTTAAATCTAGGGTTAGAATAATTTTCTATTAAAACAAGTGTTCTTGACATGGAATTATGTTTTGATAATCACTTAAAGCATCAATACTTAATGCTATTGGATCGTTTAATAGATTGGGAAATCATTGATTAAACGATACGATCGATCTCACAACTTTATTTGGACACGAATAATGTTGTCGAGTGATGTGTGATAATATCGTTAAAAAGAGATTAAAACTAGAATCCGTTTATCATGATCATTAGAATAATGTCGATGTTTGATTTATGAACTTTGATACCGACACTTTTATGCCCTATTACTCGTCGTATTTATTTATATTTTAAAGTCGATTAGTTTTTAGTAAACAAACGATAAACCCTAACTTAAAATGATAATCGATGTTGAATGGTTTAAGGTATCGCGCAAATCCCTGTGGAGACGATCCTAATATACTCACGTGTAGATAGGAAATTATAATGTGAGGAAAAACCTTTCATCAGACAGCTGGCGACTCCGCTGGGGAAATTTGTTTCTCACTGGCGAGTCAGGCCTATCCAAGTTAGTTCTTAGGTTAAGTGTTTTTTTTGTTTGCTTGCATGTTTTTGTCTTATATCTTTATCTTCATTTTTCTCCCGCCTCTATATCTATGCTTCATGATGCTTTATATTCATATATATATATATATATATATATATATGTCAACTGTGGGTTGTCGCATGAGTGAAGCTCTACACCCGAGCTTTGAGAAAAACTTAAGATAAGATGGTGGTTGCGTAGTGTTGACCTTCCTGACGTATGTCTTGCAAGGTTGGCATGAAAACCCAACCTAGAGTAGATTCTCTTGGAGGCGTTGTTGTCTTGCGAGTATTTGCAATGGCTGCGATACTTTCTTGTAGGATCCATGACTCTGGGGACATTTTTGAACCAGTCTAGAACCTATAAACATGTTATTAGGGACCTCCGGTTAGAACAAGAGTCGATGATCGCGTAGTGTTGACCTTCCTGACGTATGTCTTGTAGGGTTGGCATGAAAACCTCACCTAGATGAGATCTTTTGGAGTGTTGTTGTCCTGCAAGTATATGCAATGGCAACAATATGTTTCAAATAAGATCAATGACTCTAGGAACGATTTTGAAATCTAGAACCTACATGTGAGAATAGGGGGTAGTATTGAACATTCCTACCTTGGTAACCTATGCCTTGACCTCTTTTAACCACACCTCTGCATGCCATAACATTTGCATCCATGAAAATAATTTTCGCATATACATCTTCCTTCCCAAAACAAAATAATAAAAAACATGTTTTTTTGCATACATGCATTTTCATGCATTTTAAAGAAAAACACTCATATCATTCCCCCAAAAGTACCCGACCTGGTGTACCGCTGCGTTTCTGATGAGATCCTGAGCAACTGGAAAGCCATAGAAATTCCAGAAATCATTTCCTTGTTCAAGTAATTTACATGTTTTTTGTTTTGTTTTTTTTTTAAAAAAATTATTTTGCTCTGCCCAAGGCAAATGATTAGCTTTGTGGGGCCCCCATGTTTCAAGTTATTTCTATCATTAATAAAATTGCATTTTGTGTTCAATTGAGTTCATTTCTTTCTTTTGTTCTTTAATAGCAATATTTTTAAATTTCTGCAACCCTAAAAAAAACATACTCATGCAGATCCATAAATGCACCCACTGAAAATAACACTGCTATAATCCCTTACGACTTCGATTTCCCGATTAACCAAACGGAAAACGATGAGGAAGACTATTATGAACCTCCTGAAGAATTGTCCAGGCTTGGGGATTAGGAGGATAGGGTAATACAACCTCACCAAGAACTAATTGAAATGATCAACTTGGGGACCGAAGAGGACAAGAAAGAGGTCAAAGTGGGAGCCTCCCTAAAAAGAGATGTGAAGGAAAAGCTGATTGAGTTACTACGAGAGTATGTAGATGTGTTCGCTTGGTCATATCAGGACATGCTAGGATTAGACCCCAACATAGTCGTGCATAGACTACCACTTAAGCCAGAATGCCCACCAATAAAGCAAAAGATGAGAAGAACCAGACCCGACATGGCTCTCAAGATTAGAGAGGAAGTCAAAAAGCAGTTTGACGCCGGCTTCTTAGCAGTGACCAAGTATCCACAATGGGTTGCCAACATTGTGCCAGTCCCAAAGAAAGATGGCAAAGTCATAATGTGTGTGGACTACCGGGATTTGAACAGAGCAAGCCCAAAAGACGACTTCCCACTGCCTCACATTGATGTATTGGTAGACAACACCGCCCAATTTTCAGTCTTCTCTTTCATGGACGGTTTCTCTGGATACAACCAAATCAAAATGGCTCCCGAGGACATGGAAAAAACCACATTCATCACCCCATGGGGGACTTTCTGCTACAAGGTAATGCCCTTCGGATTAACGAATGCCAGGGCAACATATCAAAGAGCAATGGTGACTCTTTTCCATGACATGATTCATAAGGAAATAGAGGTCTATGTCGATGATATGATTGCCAAATCTCAGACGGAGGAGGATCATCTGTTCCATTTGCAAAAGCTGTTCGAGCGCCTGAGAAAATTCAAGTTATGCCTAAACCCTAACAAGTGCACCTTTGGTGTTAGGTCTGGTAAGTTATTAGGGTTCATAGTCAGCCAAAAGGGAATTGAAGTTGATCCTGACAAGGTAAAAGCCATACAAGATATGCCAGCGCCAAATACTGAGAAGGAGGTTTGTGGATTCTTAGGAAGATTGAACTACATTGCTAGATTCATCTCACACATGACGGCCACTTGTGAACCAATTTTCAAATTGCTAAGGAAAAATCAAACTATTCAGTGGAATGAGGACTGTCAAGAGGCGTTTGATAACATCAAACGATACTTGCAAGAGTCACCGATTTTGATACCTCCGATTCCTGGTAGATCCCTCATCTTATACTTGACAGTGCTTGATGGATCCATGGGTTGTGTGCTAGGACAACATGATGAAACGGGAAGAAAAGAGCACACCATCTACTATCTAAGCAAGAAGTTCACCGATTGCGAATCAAGGTATACCTCACTTGAAAAGACTTGTTGCGCCTTAGCATGGGCTGCCCGACGCTTAAGACAATACATGTTGACTCACACCACTTCGTTGATATCAAAGATGGACCCCGTCAAATACATCTTTGAAAAGCCCGCCCTCACAGGAAAGATAGCCCGTTGGCAAATGCTGCTATCCGAGTATGACATCCAATATGTTACTCAAAAGGCTATAAAAGGGAGTGTGTTATCCGAGCACCTTGCTCACCAACCATTGGAAGACTATCAACCCATACGATTTGACTTCCCCGATGAAGACATTGTAGCCTTGAATGATGAAAAGATCATAAGTGATGATGAAGGGCCTGAACCAGGAACTCGATGGAAGCTCGCTTTCGATGGTGCCTCAAATGCCATAGGGCACGGGATCGAGGCTGTCCTAATATCACCAAGGAATGGATATCAACCCTTCACAACAAGGTTATGCTTTGACTGCACCAATAACATGGCAGAGTATGAAGCGTGCATCTTGGGCCTCGAAGCGGCAATTGACCTAAGGATCAAAATCCTGGAAGTGTACGGGGATTCAGCACTAGTAATCTATCAAGTGAAAGGAGAGTGGGAAACAAAACATCCCAATTTGATCCCATATCGTGCCCGTGTTGTAGAATTGATAAAGCATTTCGATGAGATCACCTTTCATCATATACCTCGAGAAGAGAATTAGGTAGCAGATGCTTTAGCTACATTATCATCAATGTACCAAGTGAATTACCACAACGAGGCACCAATCATAAAGATGCATCATAGGGATAGACCATTTGTGTGCGCAGTAGTCGAAGAAGAACTTGACAACAAACCCTGGTTTTACGACATCAAACGATATCTCGAAGAGCAAAAGTTCTTCCTCAGCAGGGGCACACTTTACAAAAGAAATTATGACATGGTCTTACTCAGGTGTGTGGATAAACGTGAAGCAGACATGCTCATCAAAGAGATCCATGAGGGGTCTTTTGGAACCCATGCTGTTGAGTATTTAGAAGTTGGCTGCATGTTTTGGTAAATTCAATGTGTTCAAGCAAAGCATCTCCATGTGTTTAAGAAATCTTCAGAAGCAAGAATTCGAATTTGAAGAGGTTCAGAAGCTGTTTTGTCCTTCAGAAGCTGAATGTGCCTTCAGACGCACTATAGTGCTTTAGACGCTGAAAGTCATTCAGACGCACTACAGTGTTTCAGACACACTATTCACAGTTGACCAGCGTTTAATTCTTCAGAAGCTGGGTTTTTATGCGTTCTTTCTGTGCGTATCTTTGGAAGATTTGTCAAGGATTAATTCAAGCATTTGTGTTCTAGAAGGCTGAATTAAATTGATGAAGATCTTAGGAATATTGGCTTCATATTTATGTTTAATTATTTTTTTGAAGGATCTTTGC
Source organism: Medicago ruthenica (assembly GCA_018208015.1). NCBI lineage: Eukaryota > Viridiplantae > Streptophyta > Magnoliopsida > Fabales > Fabaceae > Medicago > Medicago ruthenica. The sequence continues at coordinate 88,939,405 of CM031377.1, read as the reverse complement.
AAGATACAATGCAGAATTATTTGTTTCCTTATTGAGCCATTCATATTTCAGAAACATATCAAATTCAGAAGATTGGATTCAGAATTAAGAGAGCTGCTGAAGCCTATAAAAAGAGATGTGCTGCTACATGTTAAAGACTTACGAATCAGAGATTATTATTCAGAGAAATAGAGTCTTTGTGTTTTAAACTTAGGTTTTATTTGTACACCACTCATCTGAGTTGGTTTAGAGTTTTTGAGTTGTAATCCATTCTAAGCCTTTAGGTACGAATGATGTCTTTGTGCTATTGAAGTGTGTCTTCAAAACTGGGTAGTTATTCAGAAGTTGTTTAGTAATTGGGTTAGTTACTTGATTAGGAAGTTAGTAGTGTTCTAATACTTAGGTGGTGCTCCTGAGTAGAAATCAAACTAGAGGAGATTGATTGCTTAGGCTGGGAACATGGGGGTCTGTGTCTTGAGTCTTAAGAATTAATTCCTATAGTGGATTTCCTTCCTGGATTGGTATCCTCCAGATGTAGGTGGTGTTTACACCGAACTGGGTTAACAAATTCTGTGTGCCATTTTACTTTCTACACTTTTAAATTGTTGCTTCTGATACTTTTGATTGTGCCCTGTTTTGCAAAATTCGTACTCTGTTTTACAGTTCTGATCCTACCAGCCAGAATTTAAATTGGTATCACAGCAGGCACCCTGCCTGTGATTGGGTGAGCTCCAGGGAAGAGTTTTCTGGCAAGCATGGACAGAGAGGGAGGTTATGTCAACAGACCACCATTGCTGGATGACACGAATTATGAATACTGGAAGTCCAGAATGTGTGCTTTTCTAAAATCCATTGACAGCAGAACTTGGAAAGCTGTGCTAAAAGGTTGGGATCATCCAGTTGTTTTAGACAAAGATGGGAACAAGACTGAGGTGCTGAAACCAGAAGAAGAGTGGACAAAGGCTGAAGATGATCTGTCTCTTGGAAATTCCAAAGCTTTGAATGCAATATTCAATGGTGTGGACATGAACATGTTCAGATTGATCAAACAGTGTACCATTGCAAAGGATGTCTGGGCAATACTATAAACCACTCATGAAGGAACCTCAAAGGTTAAGATGTCCAAACTCCAATTACTCACCACTAAATTTGAAAACTTGAAGATGATGGAGGATGAAAATATTCAAGATTTCTATATGGATGTCCTGGATATGGCTAATTCTTTTGAGTCTCTTGGGGAAAAGATGTCAGATGAGAAGATAGTGAGAAAGATACTCAGGTCACTCCCTAGAAGATTTGACATGAAGGTGACAACTATTGAGGAAGCTCATGACATTTCTACTATGAAGGTTGAGGAGCTTATTTGATCTTTGTTGAATTTTGAAACTGCTTTCTGTAAACAGCCTGAGAAGAAAGGGAAAGGAATTGCTTTTGCAGTCAATTCTGAAGCTGATGATCAACAAGAGCTTGATGAAGATGATGATGACTTATCAAAAGCACTGGTGTTAGTGGGGAAACAGTTCAACAAAATTCTGAAACAGGTTGACAGGAAATCCAAATCCAAAGGTCAGAACCTCAGACTCAACAACAATAAGCAACAAACTGAAGAAAATAGCAAACAAGCAAAGGGTGTGCAGTGCTTTGAGTGTGAAAGTTATGGACATATCAAATCAGAATGTCCTACTTTTCTCAAGAAGCAGAAGAAAAGCCTAGCTGTTTCTTGGTCAGATGAAGACTCAGAAGGAGAGGTTGAGAGTAAGTCAGCTAAACATGTTGCTGCTTTTATGGTCTCAGAAGCTTGTTCAAAGTCTGTAGCTTTTTCAGAATCTGAAACATCATCAGAGACTGAAACTTCATCAGAATCTGAAGCCAATGATGGAGAATTGATTTTTGAGGAACCAGCTGTTTCTTATGAAGAATTATATCTCAGAAATCAAGAACTGTGCAAGTTATTAGAGAATAAGAAGGAAACTGTCTATCAGCTGCAGTCTGAAAGGTGTGTTCATTTAGGACAGATTTCTGGTCTTAAAGATGAAGTAACTCAATTGAATTCCCAACTTGATCAGATGAAGAAGCAAGTTAGGATGATGAACTCTGCTACTGATGTGTTGGAGGATATTTTGGATGCTCAGAAACAAGGAAAACATACGGGCTTAGAATTTGTGGATGAGAGTCTGAACCTCAAGCAGAAAAATCCTGTTAAAAAGTTTGTTCCTGCTATTGAAACTTATGATCCTATGATTGGGACATCAAAGATGAGACCTCAGAAGCAAGCTCAGAAGCAAGCTCAGATGCAACATCAGATTCAACCCCAGAAGTTTAACAGAAACAAAAGAAGAAATCATACTTGGGTTTGTCATTATTGTGGAAAGAAGGGGCATATCAAATCATTTTGTTTCAGGCTATATGGTTATCCTGAACATTTTCAGTACAGAAGAGTTGAACCTGCTGCATCCAGAAACAATGGCAAGAAGGTTTGGATACCCAAAGGTAATAACATTGGTCTAATGGCTAACACTTCTCAGAAAGCTTCATCTAAGAAAAACTGGTACTTTGACAGTGGCTGCTCTAGACATATGACTAGAATTAGTAAGTTTCTGGAAAATATAAGACCTTACACCAAAGGATATGTGACTTTTGATGGTGGAGCAAAAGGAGAGATTCTGGGAATTGGTGACTTGGTCTATGATGGTTTACCAAAATTGAATGATGTGTTCTTAGTTAAAGGATTACCTTCAAATCTGATCAATATCAGTCAGTTGTGTGATCAAGACTTGAAGGTGAATTTCAATAAGAAAGAATGTTTGGTAACTGATCAAGAGGGTAAGGTTCTGATGAGGGGTTGCAGATCAAAGGATAATTGCTATTTATGGGTACCTGAGGAAGAAGATAGAGTGTGTCATCAGATGCTTGAGCACTTAAACATGAAGGGTTTGAAGAATGTTAAGTCTGTGCAACCCAAGGTTAAGGACAATTGTCATACCCCATTTTTTGACCCATTTTTCGTCTCATTTTACTCATTGTCTCGTTTTATTCATTTTTTTTAAAAGCCGAGAATTTTCGTCGTTTCAGACGAAATTTCGGCAGAGAGGTATTTTAAAATACCTCATGTCAATTTTTTGTCTCGTTTATTTATTTTATTTTTTATTACTTTTTAGTTTTACTTTTAATTTCAATTTTTGTCCTTTATTGTCATTAATCTCATTTTTTGTATTTACCATTATTACCATTTATTTATTTTTACTATTGTCATTATTATTATTTATTACTGTTATTATTATTTTTATTTTTCTATTTTTGGTCCAAAGTCAATAGTCAACAGGCCAGGCCAGTACTGTTCACGCGCCCAAACACAGTGTTTTTCATCATCACAAAACCTTCAATTCTATCTAAAATCATCATCACAAACCTGCAAAAAATCCAGAAATCTTATCCCAAAATTGCAAGCTTATCATCTATGACAAGCAGCTCAAATTGCTTCTATTTAACAGAACCAAATCAACAGAAAAAGAAGGAGATTTTTTTTTAGAGAAGAATTTTTAAGCAAAAACATTTTCCAGCAAACACAACAAATCCTTCACAAAGCAAAAACACAATACTGCTTAAAAAAACCCACAAACCCACAAACTCGTACAACACAGCAAGGCAGCAAAAATAAAACAAACCACCACCATTTTCCACCACCATTTTCGCACACAGTACCACACGCACAGCTTGCACAACCGTAAAACACATACTCACGCACAGCTTTCACACGAAAACAAACACCACACACACGGCATAAACACGCGCAAACACAAACCCCCCACAACCCAAGCCTCAAACCACACGGCCACAACCCAAGAGCAAGCACAAAGCCGTACGGAAAAGCAAAGAGAAGAAAAAAATTTTGGTTTTAAAAGCTTAGATCTAGACCGATTGGGTGGGATTTTGGAGAAAATAGGTTCGGATTTGGGTTGAGAAGGGAAAAGGATGTGAGGAAAAAGGGTTTTTTTTTGAAAAGGGGAGGTTTCTAACTCTCCGGCGCGGTGGCGCCGCCGCGTGGGCCGGCGGCCACCACGCCGGAAAACGGTCCGGCCAGGCAAGGAGGAGAGAGGGGAGAGGAAGAGAGAGACTCGGCTGGGAGAAGAAGAGGAAGAGAGAGAGTGATTTGTGAAAAATGAAAAAATTGTGAAGGGAGGGGGTTTAAATACCCCTCCCTGTTTCAGTGTGACAGGGTGTATGCGTTAGCGTACACCCACGCCCTCTCAGACCACTTGATTTTGATCGTACGGCTTAGGCCTTTTCCACCTCATGATCAGATCAGGGCCGTCTGATTAATCAGACGGCCCAGATTAATTTACGAAAGCCCAAGACATTTTGGGCCTTTCTCTTCCAATCTGAGTTTTTTTTCACTACCAGCACCCCCCAGGTTTATTTTTTTTCATCTCCTTATTTCATTTCTTTTATTTATTTTCTTTACAAATTATTTTCCTTTTTATTACTATTTCCTTTTTATTTGTTCTTTTATTTTTAACATCCCATTTATTTACTTATCATATCATCTCATGCATTTTATTTTTTTTATTTCTAATTGTTCATTTTATTTTGCATTTTTCTATGTCATTAAAATATACATGCATTAAGGAACAAAGTATATAAATATGCATTGCATTATTTTTCATTTTTCTTAGTTTAAATCATAATCCAAAAACAAAAACCTTTTCATTTTAATCCAACAATCGTTTTATTCTCTCGCGTTTAGTTTTTTTATCGCACTTATTTTCTTTCTAAACTCCAAGTAAGAAATCAAAAACAAAAAAAACATTTCAAATATTCAAAAGCTTCATCAAAAATATTCTTCATTAACAAAGCCTTGGATTTCAAACCAAGCAACTTTCTTTTAATCAAACTTCAATCGATCTTAATCATATCAGACTTTATTTTTGCATTTTAAATTAATCAAACTTCATTCACTCGCCACTTTGGCTCATTTTATCTTTCACAAACATTTTCAAACTTAAAAATCAAAATAAACAAATCACTCGGCTTTTCTAGCCCGAACTACATCGGTTTTGATCCCATTTGGGTATGTAGGCAAAGGACCTTGTCCTTCCAAACCAATCAAACAAAAATCATTGAAAACAACAAAAACATTTCCTTTTTTTAAATAAACAACAAGCTTGTTCATTTTGGTTGCAACAACTAATTTGAACAATTTCTTTTCTTTTCATTTGAGTTCTAAAAAACGAGCGTTTTGACAGTTTACACTTTTTCTTAAAATTCAAGCGAAACTTGAATGAAAAAGGGTGGTTTGACGTATGTCTCTCCTTTCCCCGATCGGATAAACACTTGACGTATGTCTCGTTGCTTAGACGATCGTCATTCTTTTCTAGCTCCCCCAAAAAATACGTTTTCTCAAGTTCAAACAAAACATGAATGAAAAAGGGTGGTTTGACGTATGTCTCTCCTTTCCCCGGTTGTACGAATGCTTGACGTATGTCTCGTTGCTCGGACAATCGTCATTCTATTTTCAACGCGTCCAACGCATTTGAACCTTTCTTGGTCCCTCGCGACCAATTTTAACATTTCTTGGTCCCTCGCGACCAAATTGAACATTTCTTGGTCCCTCGCGACCAATTTTAACATTTCTCGGTCCCTCGCGACCAATTTTAACATTTCTTGGTCCCTCGCAACCAATTTTAACATTTCTTGGTCCCTCGCGACCAATTTTAACATTTCTTGGTCCCTCGCGACCAAATTGAACCTTTCTTGGTCCCTCGCGACCAATTTTAACATTTCTTGGTCCCTCGCGACCAATTTTAACATTTCTTGGTCCCTCGCGACCAAATTGAGCCTTTTTTGGTCCCTCGCGACCAATTTTAACATTTCTTGGTCCCTCGCGACCAATTTTAACATTTCTTGGTCCCTCGCGACCAATTTTAACATTTCTTGGTCCCTCGCGACCAAATTGAACCTTTTTTGGTCCCTCGCGACCAATTTTAACATTTCTTGGTCCCTCGCGACCAATTTTAACATTTCTTGGTCCCTCGCGACCAATTTTAACATTTCTTGGTCCCTCGCGACCAAATTGAACCTTTCTTGGTCCCTCGCGACCAATTTTAACATTTCTCGGTCCCTCGCGACCAATTTTAACATTTCTCGGTCCCTCGCGACCAATTTTAACATTTCTTGGTCCCTCGCGACCAATTTGAACCTTTCTCGGTCCCTCGTGACCAATCCAACTTTTCTTGGTCCCCCGTGACCATTTTAAACTTTTCTTGGCCCCCGTGGTCAATTCAAACATTGTACGCCTCCGTGCGTTTGTCTTTTATTATACGCCTCTGTGCGTTTGTCTTTATTTTCAAACCTTTTACGCCTCTGTGCGTCTGTCTTTTTTCTTAAACATTTACGCCTTGCGCGAGTTTATCGCCTTAGCGTCTGTCTTTCACCTTTTTAAGCTTTTTACGCCTTTGTGCGTTTTCAAACAATTCTTTTTCAAGAACTACGTAAGCTTTGAATTCTCCGACTACCGGGAGATACGTAGGAGCAAGATCGACGTCTTGTCAAGCCCGTTATTAAAAAATCTTTTTTTCTTTTTTCTATTTCGTTTGTTTTTATCTCTTTCTTCACCTCACATTATATTTTCTCGTTCCTTTACATATATATATATAATTAAGCGTGCAAGCAAAACGTCAAAAACATTTTATGCCTAAGCCAACTAAGAGGTTCCCGTTGAGTACAACGGATGTGAGGGGTGCTAATACCTTCCCCTCGCATAATCGATTTTCGAACCTAAAATCTCTTTTCAAGGTAATTTAGAACTTTTTTCCTTTTTCCCCGAAAAATTAAAAGTTCAGTCGTGATTTAAAATTAGTGATTCAATGCTAGTCCATAGCTTGACATCCGAAATTCGACGCGACAGAAATGGCGACTTCACTGGGGATTATGATGCACTTAAACACTTTGTTTTCGTGTATGATAAGTCAAGCCTATCTTAGTCGGCTTTTAGGCTAGAATGTTTTATTTTTGCTTGCACGCTTATGCCTTATTATCATTATTTGTTTATTTTTTCTCGCTTTATTTGTATATGTTTCATATTGCTTTATATTATATATGTTGTGGGGTTACTTGAGCGATGTTACTCCACATTGTTCGGGTTAATGCCGGACGTGTGAGGCTCTATTCCCGAGCTTGAGAGAAAATTAAGATAGGATGGGGTTGCGTAGCGGAGGCCCACTTGACGTATGTCTTGGAGGGAAGATGCGAAAACCCCGCCTAGAGTAGATTTCACTTGGAATATATTGAGGTCTTGCGAGCATTTGCAATTGACGACAATAGTTCCTTGTGAGGTCCGTGATCTCTAGGGACCTTTTAGAAAGTCTCATCTCTAGAGCCTACACGTGAGGATGGGGGAAATTTTGAGCGTACATATGCATACCATACATTTACATGCATGAGAATAATTTTCACATATCACTTTGCTTTATAGGAAATTAATTGCACTTTTTAATTTCCTTGTAAAGCAAAACAAAAATTTTTCATGCATTTACATACATCATTCATTATCATGCATACGTCCATCTTCGAGTCCAAAACTCCTTTCCTTTTTTACCCTAAGGATTTCTTACAATCCGAAGTGAGTCGTCGGTGTTCGCGTTTCGTTCGCAGCACTACGTGTCATCCCATTAAGGAAAGTGGCTCGATGTCTCAAAGCAAACCGCACATATAACAAGGGGCAGCTATTCCCCCGTTTGAACATGGGGCATGCCGTTCGACTTTGGTGAGGAATTCATCCATATTCCAACTACTCTTCAAGGGATTTCGGTACCTCAACCCGAGATTACCAACCCCCAGGCTACTGCGGCCTTTTCCCCCAATTCACAAAAAACCCAGTCGTCATTGGCATTCCTCAATCTCCTACAAAAGTCCGATTTTCAATGACGACTTCACAAATACAATTTCCAACCAAAGTCCAATCATCATTGGCACAATCCACAATTAAAGCCCGACCTTGATCGGCAACCAATCACATCATATGGATTGATCCAATGATTCAACCACAAATGCATGGTAGTGATAAAATTTGATTAATTTGCGCAACGCTAAGATACATGTTTCCTGTTTTTTCCATGATTAAACTTGAAAGGAGAATACGTACTTAGTACAAAAGTTATATCATGCAACTTGCGTTTTTAATATGTTTATTCGGTGAACCATTTAGAACCAGCCAAAATGTGAGGAGTCCTCAAAATCATTATATATATATGCAGGAGACCGGCATTTTTGGTTTAAACTCGATTTTGTTATGATAAATCTGAGCGTTGTTTTAGATTGTACGAAAGCATTGATAGGATCAAGGCATTTTTTGAAAATGAGTGAAAACACTTGACCACAAATAGCCCACCCTGTGAGGAGTGAGTATTTGTTAACCCCTTTGAGCCTAATGAATCAGAATCATTAACTATGGACTGCCAATTCTCATAAGCTCAATTGCTTAATGAAATTGCCGGAGTTTGTAAAAAAATTCAGTTCATAGTTAAATCATTATTGAATTCTGATATTTTTACTTTCATTTTTGAACCCTTAACCTTAATGATTATTGTCCTTTGCCAAAAGAGGAAGGAACATTCAATTAGGGTATCATCTTTGATTAAGTTGAAAAAAGGAGGTTGTGAATGTCAAGAAATGGTGAATTTTGTAAATTGATCTTGACAACAAGAACACGAAAAAAGAAAGAAAAGAAAAAGAAAAAAGAGAAAAAGAGAAAATCTCTAAATCAAAAAGTTGTCGAGGATCAAAGAAAAACATTTGTAAATCACCAAGGGTTGTGATTGAATAAAGGAGGAATGGTGTAATATAGAAAGAATGTTCCTCTTGCTTGGCCATTTGAATTCAATTTCCCCACATATGACATTTCTTTTGTAACCAAGCCAAATTACAACCCTCGAAGACCTTGTGATCAATGCTTTCGTGCTTTTAGAAACAATGATTAGATGGACACATAACTCGATCGGAATGTTAGCAAACTTGCCGGATGAGTGTTCAATACCCCTCACATTAATATCTAATTCGTTCATTTACTTAAATGAGTGTTAGGTTGGTTCATTGATAAACATATTTTTAACTTGAGCTATACAATATAAATTTTGTGTTTGGTATTGTTTCAAATTTTTAGTGCAATCTGGGATTAATGGGAACATCAAAATTGCATGTGCAAATCTCATAGGAATCATGCATTCGGGAATTTCCGACCAACTCTCATTGCCAACAAAAGCCCAATTCTCATTGGCACCCACAATATCAAACCAAAGCCCAACCATGTTTGGCACCTAATCACAAGCAAAGCCCAATTGTCATTGGCGATCACAACTACAATTTCACATTAAGCCCAATCGTCATTGGCATTCCTCACAATCTCCCACAAAAAGCCCGACCTCGCTCGGCAACCAATCATCAAAGCCCGACCTCGCTCGGCATCCACATATTAAAGCCCGACCTCGCTCGGCATCCACAACATAAAAGCCCAACCATGCTTGGCACTCCCTTACAACTCACAAGAGGCCCAGTCGTCATTGACATTCCTCAATCTCCTACAAAAAGCCCAATTTCCATTGGCCCTTACAAACACAATCACAAGTGAAGCCCAATTTTCATTGGCATTCCCACTCACAAAACATAATCAAAGCCCGCCTTGCTCGGCATCCAACATAAAAGCCCGACCTTGCTCGGCGTCCAACATAAAAGCCCGACCTTGCTCGGCATCGATTACAAAAAGCCCGACCTCGCTCGGCACCCACATTACAATCAAAGCCCGACTTTGCTCGGCACCCACATTACAAAAAGCCCGACCTCGCTCGGCATCCCATTACAATCAAAGCCCGACCTCGCTCGGCACCCACATCACCAAAGCCCGACCTCGCTCGGCACCCACATCACAAAAAGCCCGACCTCGCTCGGCAACTAATCAAAAAGCCCGACCTCGTTCGGCATCCAATCATCCAAAGCCCGACCTCGCTCGGCATCCAATCATCCAAAGCCCGACCTCGCTCGGCATCCATTACAAAAAGCCCGACCTCGCTCGGCATCCATTACAAAAAGCCCGACCTCGCTCGGCATCCATTACAAAAAGCCCGACCTCGCTCGGCATCCAATCAAAGCCCGACCTCGCTCGGCAATCAAAGCCCGACCTCGCTCGGCACCCCAATCAAAGCCCGACCTCGCTCGGCATCCAAAAACAAGCAAAGCCCGACCTCGCTCGGCATCCAAACAAAGCATAAACATTCCCGGCGGAATCACCAGTTCTTTTCCCCAACGGATTAGCACGATTCCCTCAGTGAAGTAACAATTTCCCCATGAGGTATATGTTCCTCATCAATGGTTACGGCTTTACCCCGTCAACATTTTGGATGTATTCCATGTGACATCATCCCCATCAAAGATTACCGAGTGTTTGCAATGCGACGTCGGTCCACTTTTCATTTTACCGGTCTAAATCTTGTTTCACCAAGTTGTCGGTCATACAATAAATCAAAACAGTCGAGTGTCATCCCCCACGTGTCTCATCTGTTGATGTCACCTTCTTGTAAGCCAAGCGGCAGTTCTTTAACGAACAGCTTGTGCAATCTTTCATTATATTCTTGTACCAAGGGGCAATTCCTTAACAAACATTTATGGTATCCCCAGTGCAAGCCAATCTTTCACACAACATCCTCAGTGGGAGTCCTGCATTAGTACATTCATACATTCATGCATTCATACATTTGTACAATCATACAAATCATGTGATCACGCATTCATGCATATACGCATTCATACATGCAACATACCACAATATCATCTGTACATGGTTGCTTTAACCACCACGTTTCTTACCAATTTATCATAAACAATCTGCATTTTTCTCCAATGTCATTCTCCAATAATGTTACAAAACAAAGCCCAATTTTATTGGCATTCCCCAGTGAGTCATCGTTCACAAATACCAAATCATAACCAAAGCCCGACTTTGCTCGGCATCCCATCATAGTCACCAGTAAATATTCCCCAAGTGTCATCCCCAATCCGTTTGGTCAAGTGGTGTCACCCTTTTATGCCAAGTGGCAGTTCAAACGAACAGCTTGCGCATCTTTTTATCATGTCTTTATGCCAAGTGGCAGTTCAAACGAACAGCTTGTGCATATTCCCCAGTGTTGTGCCAAGTGGCAAGTTCTTTAATGGACAGCTTGTGCATCCTTTCTCCCCAATTGAAGGGGCAATTCTGTAAGGAACGGTTTGTCAGCCGCATCCTCACTATCGTCAATGTACGGTTCGGTAACCAACCCGGACAGTTGACATGTCTTTTATTTCCTATTGTCAATGAACGGTTCGGTAATCAGCCCGGACAGTTGACATGTCTTTTATTTCCTTGTCGTCAATGGCAGGTCGGAACAAACCGACAGTTGACATTTTTCATTTCCTTGTCGTCAATGGCAGGTCGGAACAAACCGACAGTTGACATCTTTCATTTTCTTGTCGTCAATGGCAGGTCGGAACAAACCGACAGTTGACATTTTTCATTTCCTTGTCGTCAATGGCAGGTCGGAACAAACCGACAGTTGACATCTTTCATTTTCTTGTCGTCAATGGCAGGTCGGAACAAACCGACAGTTGACATTTTTCATTTCCTTGTCGTCAATGGCAGGTCGGAACAAACCGACAGTTGACATCTTTCATTTTCTTGTCGTCAATGGCAGGTCGGAACAAACCGACAGTTGACATTTTTCATTTCCTTGTCGTCAATGGCAGGTCGGAACAAACCGACAATTGACATTTTTCATTTCCTTGTCGTCAATGGCAGGTCGGAACAACCGACAGTTGACATTTTTCATTTCCTTGTCGTCAATGGCAGGTCGGAACAACCGACAGTTGACATTTTACTTTCTTGTCGTCAATGGCAGGTCGGAACAAACCGACAGTTGACATTTTTCATTTCCTTGTCGTCAATGGCAGGTCGGAACAACCGACAGTTGACATTTTATATTTCCTTGTCGTCAATGGCAGGTCGGAACAAACCGACAGTTGACATCTTTCATTTTCTTGTCGTCAATGGCAGGTCGGAACAACCGACAGTTGACATTTTTCATTTCCTTGTCGTCAATGGCAGGTCGGAACAAACCGACAGTTGACATTTTATATTTCTTGTCGTCAATGGCAGGTCGGAACAAACCGACAGTTGACATTTATTTCCTTGTCGTCAATGGCAGGTCGGAACAAACCGACAGTTGACATTTACTTTCTTGTCGTCAATGGCAGGTCGGATTTCAAACCGACAGTTGACATTTATTTCCTCGTCGTCAATGGCAGGTCGGAACAAACCGACAGTTGACATTTATTTCCTTGTCGTCAGTGGCAGTTCGGATTTTAACCCGAACAGCTGACCTTTTAACCTTCTTGTTTCTCATTCAGTGGTAGTTCGGATTTTAACCCGAACAGCTGATTTTGTTTTTATCCTCAGTGGTAGTTCGGATTTTAACCCGAACAGCTGACTTTGTTTTATCCTCAGTGGTAGTTCGGAATTTAACCCGAACGACTGACTTTTACCTTTGTTGTCTTGTCATCAGTAGTTCGGAATTTAACCCGAACGACTGACTTTTACCTTTGTTGTCTTGTCATCAGTAGTTCGGAATTTAACCCGAACGACTGACTTTTACCTTCGTTGTCTTGTCATCAGTAGCTCGGAATTTAACCCGAACAGCTGACTTTTATACCCTTGTTTTATCATCATTCGGTAGCAGTTCGGAATTTAACCCGAACAGCTGACCTTTACCTTCGATGCCAGTTCGGAATTTAACCCGAACGATTGACGTTTACTCTAGTTTTTCCCTTACCAGTGGCAGTTCGGAATTTAACCCGAACAACTGACTTTTATCCTTTGTTTTCTTATCCTCAGTGGCAGTTCGGAATTTAACCCGAACAGTTGACATTTTACTTTCTTGTCGCCAGTGGCAGTTCGGAATTTAACCCGAACAGCTGACTTTTATACCCTTGTTTTATCATCATTCAGTGTTAGTTCGGAATTTAACCCGAACAGCTGACCTTTACATTCAATCCTTGTCGTCAGTGGCAGTTCGGAATTTAACCCGAACAGCTGACATTTTACCCTTTTTGGTTCCCGTGGTTAATTGCCCACTCTCCCCAGTGAACAGTTCGGCAATAACCCAAACGGCTAACCTTTTTCCCCAGTGGGACACTATCCCCAATAGAGTTGGATCTCGTTTCTTTAACGAACCCGGGTATCCCTTTGTCTCTGTTTATCCCCAATAAGGTCATCTTTGTCGTCTTGCATTCATACTTGCATCACATGCATTCATAACATTGCATCCATGACATTTTACTGTCAAAATTGGTCAAAAAATGGTGTACTCTGTATTTAAGTTTCTTCGACCCGTCGAATCAAAATTTCACCTTTTAATCTCCGTAGCGAAGAAACTTAAATAGGGGCATCTGTCATACCCCATTTTTTGACCCATTTTTCGTCTCATTTTACTCATTGTCTCGTTTTATTCATTTTTTTTAAAAGCCGAGAATTTTCGTCGTTTCAGACGAAATTTCGGCAGAGAGGTATTTTAAAATACCTCATGTCAATTTTTTGTCTCGTTTATTTATTTTATTTTTTATTACTTTTTAGTTTTACTTTTAATTTCAATTTTTGTCCTTTATTGTCATTAATCTCATTTTTTGTATTTACCATTATTACCATTTATTTATTTTTACTATTGTCATTATTATTATTTATTACTGTTATTATTATTTTTATTTTTCTATTTTTGGTCCAAAGTCAATAGTCAACAGGCCAGGCCAGTACTGTTCACGCGCCCAAACACAGTGTTTTTCATCATCACAAAACCTTCAATTCTATCCAAAATCATCATCACAAACCTGCAAAAAATCCAGAAATCTTATCCCAAAATTGCAAGCTTATCATCTATGACAAGCAGCTCAAATTGCTTCTATTTAACAGAACCAAATCAACAGAAAAAGAAGGAGATTTTTTTTTAGAGAAGAATTTTTAAGCAAAAACATTTTCCAGCAAACACAACAAATCCTTCACAAAGCAAAAACACAATACTGCTTAAAAAAACCCACAAACCCACAAACTCGTACAACACAGCAAGGCAGCAAAAATAAAACAAACCACCACCATTTTCCACCACCATTTTCGCACACAGTACCACACGCACAGCTTGCACAACCGTAAAACACATACTCACGCACAGCTTTCACACGAAAACAAACACCACACACACGGCATAAACACGCGCAAACACAAACCCCCCACAACCCAAGCCTCAAACCACACGGCCACAACCCAAGAGCAAGCACAAAGCCGTACGGAAAAGCAAAGAGAAGAAAAAAATTTTGGTTTTAAAAGCTTAGATCTAGACCGATTGGGTGGGATTTTGGAGAAAATAGGTTCGGATTTGGGTTGAGAAGGGAAAAGGATGTGAGGAAAAAGGGTTTTTTTTTGAAAAGGGGAGGTTTCTAACTCTCCGGCGCGGTGGCGCCGCCGCGTGGGCCGGCGGCCACCACGCCGGAAAACGGTCCGGCCAGGCAAGGAGGAGAGAGGGGAGAGGAAGAGAGAGACTCGGCTGGGAGAAGAAGAGGAAGAGAGAGAGTGATTTGTGGAAAATGAAAAATTTGTGAAGGGAGGGGGTTTAAATACCCCTCCCTGTTTCAGTGTGACAGGGTGTATGCGTTAGCGTACACCCACGCCCTCTCAGACCACTTGATTTTGATCGTACGGCTTAGGCCTTTTCCACCTCATGATCAGATCAGGGCCGTCTGATTAATCAGACGGCCCAGATTAATTTACGAAAGCCCAAGACATTTTGGGCCTTTCTCTTCCAATCTGAGTTTTTTTTCACTACCAGCACCCCCCAGGTTTATTTTTTTTCATCTCCTTATTTCATTTCTTTTATTTATTTTCTTTACAAATTATTTTCCTTTTTATTACTATTTCCTTTTTATTTGTTCTTTTATTTTTAACATCCCATTTATTTACTTATCATATCATCTCATGCATTTTATTTTTTTTATTTCTAATTGTTCATTTTATTTTGCATTTTTCTATGTCATTAAAATATACATGCATTAAGGAACAAAGTATATAAATATGCATTGCATTATTTTTCATTTTTCTTAGTTTAAATCATAATCCAAAAACAAAAACCTTTTCATTTTAATCCAACAATCGTTTTATTCTCTCGCGTTTAGTTTTTTTATCGCACTTATTTTCTTTCTAAACTCCAAGTAAGAAATCAAAAACAAAAAAAACATTTCAAATATTCAAAAGCTTCATCAAAAATATTCTTCATTAACAAAGCCTTGGATTTCAAACCAAGCAACTTTCTTTTAATCAAACTTCAATCGATCTTAATCATATCAGACTTTATTTTTGCATTTTAAATTAATCAAACTTCATTCACTCGCCACTTTGGCTCATTTTATCTTTCACAAACATTTTCAAACTTAAAAATCAAAATAAACAAATCACTCGGCTTTTCTAGCCCGAACTACATCGGTTTTGATCCCATTTGGGTATGTAGGCAAAGGACCTTGTCCTTCCAAACCAATCAAACAAAAATCATTGAAAACAACAAAAACATTTCCTTTTTTTAAATAAACAACAAGCTTGTTCATTTTGGTTGCAACAACTAATTTGAACAATTTCTTTTCTTTTCATTTGAGTTCTAAAAAACGAGCGTTTTGACAGTTTACACTTTTTCTTAAAATTCAAGCGAAACTTGAATGAAAAAGGGTGGTTTGACGTATGTCTCTCCTTTCCCCGATCGGATAAACACTTGACGTATGTCTCGTTGCTTAGACGATCGTCATTCTTTTCTAGCTCCCCCAAAAAATACGTTTTCTCAAGTTCAAACAAAACATGAATGAAAAAGGGTGGTTTGACGTATGTCTCTCCTTTCCCCGGTTGTACGAATGCTTGACGTATGTCTCGTTGCTCGGACAATCGTCATTCTATTTTCAACGCGTCCAACGCATTTGAACCTTTCTTGGTCCCTCGCGACCAATTTTAACATTTCTTGGTCCCTCGCGACCAAATTGAACATTTCTTGGTCCCTCGCGACCAATTTTAACATTTCTCGGTCCCTCGCGACCAATTTTAACATTTCTTGGTCCCTCGCGACCAATTTTAACATTTCTTGGTCCCTCGCGACCAATTTTAACATTTCTTGGTCCCTCGCGACCAAATTGAACCTTTCTTGGTCCCTCGCGACCAATTTTAACATTTCTTGGTCCCTCGCGACCAATTTTAACATTTCTTGGTCCCTCGCGACCAAATTGAACCTTTTTTGGTCCCTCGCGACCAATTTTAACATTTCTTGGTCCCTCGCGACCAATTTTAACATTTCTTGGTCCCTCGCGACCAATTTTAACATTTCTTGGTCCCTCGCGACCAAATTGAACCTTTTTTGGTCCCTCGCGACCAATTTTAACATTTCTTGGTCCCTCGCGACCAATTTTAACATTTCTTGGTCCCTCGCGACCAATTTTAACATTTCTTGGTCCCTCGCGACCAAATTGAACCTTTCTTGGTCCCTCGCGACCAATTTTAACATTTCTTGGTCCCTCGCGACCAATTTTAACATTTCTCGGTCCCTCGCGACCAATTTTAACATTTCTTGGTCCCTCGCGACCAATTTGAACCTTTCTCGGTCCCTCGTGACCAATCCAACTTTTCTTGGTCCCCCGTGACCATTTTAAACTTTTCTTGGCCCCCGTGGTCAATTCAAACATTGTACGCCTCCGTGCGTTTGTCTTTTATTATACGCCTCTGTGCGTTTGTCTTTATTTTCAAACCTTTTACGCCTCTGTGCGTCTGTCTTTTTTCTTAAACATTTACGCCTTGCGCGAGTTTATCGCCTTAGCGTCTGTCTTTCACCTTTTTAAGCTTTTTACGCCTTTGTGCGTTTTCAAACAATTCTTTTTCAAGAACTACGTAAGCTTTGAATTCTCCGACTACCGGGAGATACGTAGGAGCAAGATCGACGTCTTGTCAAGCCCGTTATTAAAAAATCTTTTTTTCTTTTTTCTATTTCGTTTGTTTTTATCTCTTTCTTCACCTCACATTATATTTTCTCGTTCCTTTACATATATATATATATAATTAAGCGTGCAAGCAAAACGTCAAAAACATTTTATGCCTAAGCCAACTAAGAGGTTCCCGTTGAGTACAACGGATGTGAGGGGTGCTAATACCTTCCCCTCGCATAATCGATTTTCGAACCTAAAATCTCTTTTCAAGGTAATTTAGAACTTTTTTCCTTTTTCCCCGAAAAATTAAAAGTTCAGTCGTGATTTAAAATTAGTGATTCAATGCTAGTCCATAGCTTGACATCCGAAATTCGACGCGACAACAATGAACAAAGTGTAGCAAAGAGACTGGATTCTAGTGAATCTGAGGAAGATGCTAACATCAGACTTTGTGTGCAGAAGAGAATTGCTAGACTTCAGAAGAAGATTGCTGAGAGGAATGGTTCTGTTTGTAATTCTTCAAATGTTTGTCTACATGAGGACTTATAGCAATTACAACAACTGGATGTGAGGAAGTTAGAGTACCTGCCAGATTTTCAAATGCTGAGTGTGATCCTGAGCCTGATAAATGTTCAGTTTTTGTTCCCTATATGAAGTCTGAGTCTTGTCATAATTTTGTGGCTAAAAAGGGGGAGAAAAACCTATGTTGTGATTCAGAATGTATTCAGAAGTGTTTGTTCAGAATTCAGAGTTTTCAGAAGCTGACAGAGTGGCTCAGAATTCAGATGCATTACAACAAGATCTCTGCAGATGTGTTTGAGGGGGAGTTTATTTCTCAGGGGGAGTGCATTAGTGTTGAATTCCTGAATTGTGAAGTATTTCAGTTTCAGAAGCCTATGTCTCAGAAGTTTCTTCAGTTCAGAATTAAGGGGGAGTTTGTATGTGTACTGAGTTGCAGGGGGAGAGTAGTTTTGAAGCTGTGTATGTTGCTGGCATGTGATGATCAGAGTCTTAGAACTATCAGAAGATGATCAGTTGGTCTGTGAGTTCTTCAGACTATCAGAAGCTGATGTGTTGTGTTTTGAAGAACTGATGCTGTTTTGTATGTTTCATGGTTAAACATAGCTGTATCCGCTGCTACAGACTCTGTGCTATGTTTGCTATGATTAATTTTGTGGAGTTCTTCATTGCTGAGTTACTTGTGTTGAAATGAAGAACTTGTTAGAAACATTAATTTTAGCCAAAAATTTGCCAAAGGGGGAGATTGTTGAGTATTTAGAAGTTGGCTGCATGTTTTGGTAAATTCAATGTGTTCAAGCAAAGCATCTCCATGTGTTTAAGAAATCTTCAGAAGCAAGAATTCGAATTTGAAGAGGTTCAGAAGCTGATTTGTCCTTTAGAAACTGAATGTGCCTTCAGACGCACTACAGTGCTTCAGACGCACTACAGTGTTTCAGACGCACTATTCATAGTTGACCAGCGTTGACTTCTTCAGAAGCTGGGTTTTTATGCGTTCTTTCTGTGCGTATCTTTGGAAGATTTGTCAAGGATTAATTCAAGCATTTGTGTTCTAGAAGGCTGAATTAAATTGATGAAGATCTTATGAATATTGACTTCGTATTTATGTTTGATTATTTTTCTGAAGGATCTTTGCAAGATACAATGCAGAATTATTTGTTTCCTTATTGAGCCATTCATATTTCAGAAACATATCAAATTCATAAGATTGGATTCAGAATTAAGAGAGCTGCTGAAGCCTATAAAAGGAGATGTGCTGCTACATGTTAAAGACTTACGAATCAGAGATTATTATTCAGAGAAATAGAGTCTTTGTGTTTTAAACTTGGGTTTTATTTTTACACCACTCATCTGAGTTGGTTTAGAGTTTTTGAGTTGTAATTCATTCTAAGCCTTTAGGTACGAATGATGTCTTTGTGCTATTGAAGTGTGTCTTCAAAACTGGGTAGTTATTCAGAAGTTGTTTAGTAATTGGGTTAGTTACTTGAATAGGAAGTTAGTAGTGTTCTAATACTTTGGTGGTGCTCCTGAGTAGAAATCAGACTAGAGGAGATAGATTGCTTAGGCTGGGAATAGGGGGTCTGTGTCTTGAGTCTTAAGGATTAATTCCTATAGTGGATTTCCTTCCTGGATTGGTATCCTCCAGATGTAGGTGGTGTTTACACCGAACTGGGTTAACAAATTATGTGTGCCATTTTACTTTCTACACTTTTAAATTATTGCTTCTGATACTTTTGATTGTGCCCTGTTTTGCAAAATTCGTACTCTATTTTACAGTTCTGATCCTACCAGCCAGAATTTCACATGCCAACGGACACGCAATGGCAAGGAAAATCCTAAGGGCGGGTTATTACTGGCTAACTATGGAGGCTGACTATTTTCACTACGCCAAGACATGTCATAAGTGTTAAATTTACGCCGACAAGGTGCACGTGCCACCAACTCCTCTGAATGTCATGACAGCACCCTGGCCATTCTCTATGTGGGGCATAAACATGATTGGAATGATTGAACCAAAGGCTTCAAATGGACATCGGTTCATCCTGGTTGCCATCGACTATTTCACCAAATGGGTTGAAGCGGCTTCTTATGCGAACATAACAAAACAAGTGGTGGCCCGATTCATCAAGAAGGAAATCATTTGCCGTTACGGCACTCCCTACAAAATTATCACAGATAATGAGGCAAATCTAAACAATAACACAATGAAGGAGTTGTGCAAAGACTTCAAGATTGAGCACCATAATTCCTCACCATATCGGCCGAAGATGATCGGCACGGTAGAAGCAGCCAACAAGAACATCAAGAAAATCATCCAGAAGATGGTAAAAACCTACAAGGACTGGCATGAGATGCTTCCTTTTGCGCTACACGGCTACAGAACGTCAGTCCACACTTCCACTGGGGCAACCCCTTTTTCCTTGGTATATGGTATGGAGGCCGTGCTTCCCATTGAACTGGAAATTCCCTCATTAAGGGTCTTGATGGAAACTAAGTTAGAGGAAGCCGAATGGGTCCAAACAAGATTCGACCAACTGAACCTCATAGAAGAGAAGTGTCTAACAACATTGTGTCATGGATAGTTGTACCAAAAGAGGCTCAAGAAGGCATTCGACAAAAAAGTTCATCCTTGAGAATTCAGAGAAGGAGACTTAGTGCTGAAAAAGATATTACCCATCCACAAGGATCCCCGCGGGAAATGGACTCCTAGCTATGAAGAACCATACATGGTAAAGAAGGCTTTCTCTGGCGGAGCCTTAATCATCACTACTATGGATGGAGAAGAGTTTCCACTCTCAATAAACTCCGACACAGTCAAAAAATACTACGCCTAAGAAAAAAAAGAGAGCTCGCTAAATCGAAAACCCGAAAGGGCGGTTTAGGCAATAGAGAGCGTCCTGGTAGATCGAAAACCTGAAAAGGCGATCTAGGAAAAAATTAAGGACATCAAAAAAGGAAGGCTTAATTGCATGTTTGGTCCCTTATGTTTATTTTAGGTTTCAAGTTGGTCCCTTATGTTTTAAAAGTTTCAATTTGGTCCAAAACGTGTATTTTAGGTTTCATGTTGGTCCCTTTTGTTTTAAATGTTTTCAAGTTGGTCCCTTATGTTTGCGACGTTAGCATAAGTTGGTCCCTTTTAAGTTGATTTTTACACCTGAAAGTAGGATTTTCTGTTAAAATTTGAGCTCCAATTATGTTCACATTCAAATTCAAATTGAAATTGCATGGAAAACGACGAGAATACCTCCTAGAACATGTTTTGGACCAAATTGAAACTTTTAAAACAATAGGGACCAACTTGAAACCTAAAATAAACATAAGGGACCAAACATGCAATTAAGCCAAAAAGGAAATATACCCCAGTGGACTGAAAACTCGAAAGAGCGGTCCAGGTAAAAATTAGGGGTTTCAAAACAAATAAGAAAGGCAGAATGCTGCAACATACAAGGCCCTAACAAAATTCAGAGGGGAAGAATCGGTCTCATTATCATCTTTCAGAGGCAAAGGATTTCGAAGTCATAGGGAAAGTAGCACAGTGTTGTATCAAAGCGACACCCAAGCAAATCTCCATTTGTTTTTTTGTTTCTTTCTTTTCTCTATCTTAGTAATCACCTCTTACAGGGATTACATCTTCATGTATTGTTACCCATTCAAGGGATAAAGTTTCATTGAATAAAAATCATCTTTAGGCCTTTTCATTGTTTTGTGTCCTCGCTTGCTCGTAAAATGTTGTTTTTATTCATGATAAATAATGCATTGAAATATGGGAAATAATATAAAAACTTGCAAAAAAAGATGTATGTTACTTGAATTTTTTAAATGTCGAAAGAATTTCGTTGGTCTCCAGTATTGCATCAAAGGACTCAAGGCCCGAAGCTTTTCATCAGTCATTTTAAGATTCTTACTCTTCAGCAGGAACAAGTGCACAACTCACGGTACATGAAACATAAAAGATCCCGGGTGTCGGGAGGACGGGATTCTCCAAATAAAACATACCCCACATTTCTTTCATACCCCACATTTTTTTCAAGATGATCCTTATATTTCCAACTAAAGCCCAATTTTCATTGGCACTCCCAAACACAATTTCCAACCAAAGCCCAACCATGCCCGGCACCCGATCACAACCGAAGCTCAACATGTCATTTGCTTATCCCACATGTCAGCATAATGCATGCATCATATCAAACTCATTCATTAGCCTGCATCTCATATTCATAACATACTCTTCCTCATAATTTCTCATGCTCCCCAGCAAACACTCCCCAGTGAGTATTGTTGGAGTAAGCCCTAATAGCCAATCTACTTTATTGGAGTTGGCTTTGTATCATGACTTTGATATATATATATATATATATATATATATATATATTTATGAATATATATAAGGCATTTATTTATTCTTTTGTTCAGTTTCAAAATAATAAATTCCCTAGAATATTTAGTCTGTTTAATGGAGCATTAAGTGTGACTTAATCGTGAGACTCATTAAACGAAACGACATTATTCTTAAAGTATCCGTAGTCAAGCTTTATTGTGAAATGGGATAACATTAAAGCATAGAGACTATTATGTGGGTAGACTAATGATCATATCTCACGGATCACAGATAAAGAGTTATCAAGTCTTCACATAGGTATAAATATTAGGAGTAATATTTATACTGGATTGACCCACCATGAGAATACTACATAGTAAAAGTTATGAAAAGTGTCATAAGATATTCTCATAGTGATAGTGGTGTATTCCACCCTTTGACCTGAAACCACTATGTACCCTAGATGTAGGAGTCGAGTGCTTTATCACCATTCAAACGTTGTCTGTAATAGGATGACTATAAAGTTGGTTGATGGGTACTCCATGAATCATGCTAAGGGACATGAGTGACCTAGATGGAATTTGCCCCTCCTACATAACAGGAGAAATGTCTATGGGCCCAATATTGAACTAGACAAGGATGACACGGTCTATGCTTTGTGTTCAATATAGACATGAGGGCAAAAGGGTAATTATACACATGATCATTATGACAAAAAGGTTTCGTCAGATCACATGACATTCTCGTCACTTGGGTAGCAGTGATGTGTTGCTAGATACCGCTCACTGTTTATAATATTAAATAGGTGATTTAATATTATTGCCAACGTTACGGGAACCTATAGGGGTCACACACAAAGGACAGATAGATGAGAGAAATAAATAAGCAAGACTTATTTATAAAATAATAAGTAGGACTTATTAGTAATTAAATAATTAAGTATGACTTATTATTTAATTTATGAAAAATAGAGAAACGCGGTCCACCGTAAGGTACGGTGCATTTAAGTGCTTGACTTGTTGACCACACAAGTGGTTCTATAAATAGAACCCTTGTGTTGAAGCATTACAGACTTTTTGTTGAAACACTTAACCTAATTCACAAAAGTTGTGAAACCCTAGCCGCCGCTCTTAGTCTCTCTGAATCTCCGTTGGAATTGGCTAGCACCGGTCATCGAAGAAGTTCTGTTCGTGTGGACTGAATAGAGGCATCGCTACGTTGCTTTGCTAGTGATCAGAAACAATTCTGCTACAAAGGTTCTGCGCTTCAAGAGGTAAACACATGAATCCTTAAAGTGTTTAAGTATATGCATTTGATTTGTGATTAATGATTTAATCAATATCCGTTTCAACGGGATTTGTTCCGCTAAGAGGATTAATTTTTTGAAAAACCCCTCTTTAAATCCCTTCAGTATCCCACATTCACCGACATTCACCAACAAGTTATCCCAGTGTCCCCCAGTGGACTTCCTTCAAGAACTTTCCAGCAGTTTCCTTCAAAAAAAAAAAAAGAAGAAAAAAAGAAGAAAAACCAACGGGTCCCTTCACAAACTATCCCAATTCTCGTTAAACTTACTTATGGCCATTAAGTTTCCCCAGCAGAAACTCCTTATTGAGTCTACCTCATATCATATCATACCGCATAAAGCAACTTAAAGCATATCATGCATCAACAATCATCTTTCTTTTCCGACAATCTAAGTACTAGCCACGTCTAGAGACGATACATTTATCCCCAGGGCAGTCTAAGCACCCCCCGAGGCGACGACTTATCTTTTAGATCTAAGCACCCCCGAGGCAACGATCTACTTATTTTTTCAGTCTAAGCACCCCCCGAGGTGACGACTTATCTGTTAGATCTAAGCACCCCCCGAGGCGATGATCTATTTATCTTTTAGTCTAAGCACCCCACGAGGCGACGACTTATTTTAGTCTAAGCACCCCCCGAGGCGACGACTTGTCTTTTAGATCTAAGCACCCCCCAAGGTGACGATCTGTTTGTCTTTTAGATCTAAACACACCCCGAGGCGACGATCTGTTTATATTTTAGTCTAAGTACCCCCCGAGGCGACGACTTGTCTTTTAGATCTAAGCACCCCCCGAGGCGACGACTTGTCTTTTAGATCTAAGCACCCCCCGATGTGATGATCTTTTTATTTTTCAGTCTAAGCACCCCCCGAGGCGACGACTTGTCTTTTAGATCTAAGCACCCCCCGAGGCGACGATCTTTTTTGTCTTTTAGTCTAAGCACCCCCCCGAGGCGACGACCTGTCTTTTAGATCTGAGCACCCCCCGAGGCTGACGATCTATTTTTCAGTCTATGCACCAGTAGCCAATCCAGAGGCGATCCTGCACTTACTTTTGTGTCCATACTCCCGCATTTTAATACCTTCATATCATCTCCTACAGTCTTTTCTCACTTTGAAGGACAAAATTTGGGTCCTTTATAGTTGATTGCTCTTCACAAAGAGTTTACGTGATGCCCTCGGCACTCGCATTCTCTACGCGAAGACACAATTAAGTAGGGGCAGCTGTTGTACCCTAATTTTGTCCAAGTCTCTTCTTTTAAAAAAAATCATCATCATGCAAAAAAAATCAGTTTTTATTTTCTTCTTTTTTTTAAAAAATATAATAATAAAAAAAAGGTTTTATTATTATTATTTATTCATCCTTCTCTTTTATTATTATTTTTATTATTATGTTTTGTTCTTCTAAAAAAAAACCTATACAAAGAAAAAAAAACAACAAAGTCAAAGAAGGCTGCAAGCTTCTCCTCTGTTCCCAGCATCCCTTCCTTTCCGTTTTCTTCCATTTTCCTTTGTCAAAGAAAGTCAAAATAAGCTACCCTGCCTGCAACGCCCCTTCTTTCCTGTTTTTCTTCCATCAACTTCTGTCAATCTCAACCCCAACTTGTTCAAAATCCTGCACAAAGTCTTCATCAAAATCACAAGTTCGGCTCAAGTTTAATTTTTGAAAAAAAAGAGAGTAAACAAGTTTCTTGTTAACCAAGTTAACTATTTAAACTTGTGAATTTCCAAATGTATGCAAAACCCTCGTTATGTTTTGAACCAAAATGAGTTTTTATCCCCTAAGATTCTGAATCTTCAAGTTAGAAATTCAGAAATTTGCTTTAAGAAGCCTGAACTCAGAAACTGAGTTCTGTCATGGTCGCTAAGCGACCATGATTTCGCTCTGCGAACTCTACGAAAATTTTAACTCAGAAGCAACTCCTGAACAAGCTTCAGAGCCTTAAGAGGAGTGAAAAGCTTTTGAAATTAGCAAGGAAATGAGTGCAACACTTCAGTTTAAATGTTTTTGCAAACCTTGGGATTTCTTTGAAGCTCAAAAGATGTTTTAAATCAAAATGAGTTTAAAAAAACTATTGAAGATGCAAAACTGAGATTGAATCAATTTGGAATCAAAAGCAAATGTAAACAGTATGCAAATGCAATATAAACAGGTTAGAATGACTTACCAACTCCTAGCCCAAAGCTTTTGTTGCAAGAAAATGGAAGAGGCTTTGGATGTTTATGGTTTTGCAAAGTTGGAAAAGGTTTGATAAACAGCACTAACAATGGCAATTTGCTTTGATTCTTCACTCTTTGTGTGAGGTTAGTGGCTGTTTTGATGGCTTGGTTCCTTTGTGCTGGTTTGGGATGATATGTGCAAGAAAGGAATGGAAATTTCTCTAAAAACTTACTCCAAAACCAACTCTGTTTTTGTGTGTATCAATTCACTCAATTTTCACTCACTAAGAACTGGTTTTTGCTCTAAAATCTCTGTGTTAAAACTCTCTCTTGTGCTGTCTTTTAATCTGTGTGTTAACTGTCCATAATCATGCAACAATGCATGGCTTTTCTTCATGCCCTTACCAGGGGTTTCCTTCACTTAGCACTAAGTTTGTGTTTCTCTTACAAAGCATCTTGATGACTCATAAAAAAAGGAAGGTAATCTGTTTCATCTGTCCAATAGTTTGCTTAATCCATAAATAAGTCTCTTAACTGCTGGATATTAAATTCTCATCCGGTTCGAGTGTGCGAGTCCTCCGATTCTTACACACTCTATCCTTGCTGGCAGTCTAGATGTTCCAGTAATCGACTGATAATTCTCATTCCGAGTTCCTGGGTATGAAGGGTGAATCTGTAGCCTGTTTCTGAGTCTGAAGCTTCGCAGAGCAAAGTCCTGGTCGCTCTGCGATCGTAGCAGAACTCAGAATCCTGAAACTTGTGTTTTAACCTCAAATTCTTGGTTCCTAGGTTGCAAATCATTCCTCAGAGTATTCCATAAGGAGTCATACTCATAGCCTTTTCCGAGACAACTTCAGTCTCTAATGTCTCACCTTAATTCCTTACTTCTTATGTCTCCTCAGACGAGACATTTCTCAATGACGCGTCCATCTGTTTTAAGGTACTTCACCTTATTCTTAAATATCCTTAATATTCCTGAAACTCGGCCATTAACAGGCTCCGTTACTTTACGGTTTGATAACCACCACTTGGCATCGAATACTTCTTCTCCAATTCCTGTCTTAAAATATGATATCTTAAACAACGCTCTTCATGCGCTTCATTCCTCCACGGTCACATTCAGCTCTCAGATATTTATCCTAACTGTCATGTACTAGAATGAGTTGATCAGGCTCAACTAGATGTGACCCTTAGAACAATATCCGGAACCCAATGGTACCACTTCTTTTATTGAATCTTTAATGACCCAAGGCACGATCTGAATCGACCTGCTCTGATACCAATTGTAACACCCATACTAATTTTATCTAGAATATTAACATGTGCATTAAACTGATACTGGATACATCAAGGTTTTCAATAATAATAAAACAACACAACTGAATGAATACATTTTTGCTCGTTTATACAACCTTTCAAGTACCATAATAAATACATGAACAAAAGTCTGATGAGATCCTGAGCTGGTACATGACGAGCAACTGCACTCCATCCAGCGTATCCCTGATGATCATCCTCACGAACCTCGTGCTAACCTGAAAACCTGCACCAGAAGGAATGGGATGAGACATAATGTCTCAGTGAGCTCCACCCAACCTACTGTTGGCAACCTCGGGGAACCTAGGGTCGCCATTCCTACTTTTGGCAATCTCGGGGATTCCTATGATCGCCAAGCTCTAACCTTTCCCATATAGGGTATACCTGCCTGTTCCTGCTATCCTGTGTAGTCATAATAACTAAACTACATTCTGCTAAACTAGTGATCAAAGGGAAACCTAGGATCACTGCCTGAGCCTGATAACTGAATAGTCATGAAATCTAGACTATAACCTGATAACTTAGTGATCGAGGGGACTCCTAAGATCACCACCTGATACCTGCCTGATAGGTAAATCTGCCTGATAACATAATAAAGTATACTATTATTACCTTAGATGTTAGCGTTGAACAAACAATAATTATCTGAGTTCATTTTACGGAATGCCCCCGAGTGGAGTAACCCCGGAGCACATTCCCCTGATAACCGGTGAAAATTCCTATCTTAGGCTAATCACCGGACTCCTCCTGCCTGTATTGTGTGGGTTATCCTTGCGGAAAGTTCCTCCCATTCCAGCTATAACTGGAACCCCCTGTGCACTCTAACTGCGAGATCACAGAAGTCACAATAACCTTTAAATAAACTTATATGTGGGTTATCCTCGCGGAAAGTTCCTCCCATTCCAGCAATACTGGAACCCCCCTGTGCTCTCTAACTGCGAGATCACAGAAGTCACATAAATTTAGCCTGATAATTAAATATTCCTGGTATATAATATACATTAACCTGATAATTTCCTTTCGGACATAAACCATATACTTACTTTCGCGAAAATATGCCAAAACCTGCAAGCAGTTTTCCGCAACTGTTATGAGCCCAACAAAGCTCCTGTCAAAACAGCTTATATTCTGGTTCTAACTTTACTCTCCATATTCTGAATTCTGTAACCATCTCATGGTCAGCTCAACATGTATAATCATTAAAACATTGCAGAAACCCTTCTGAAAGCATACCTGAAGCAACTGAAGTTCACATATTAACCACTTGTGGCAACTGCTAAAACAAATTATGGCTTCTGGAGATTCACATCTTTCATATACCGAATCCACTGATGGATCGAGTCTCATTCTATAATTATCCGTAAGGATTTCATATCCATAACCTTCTCCAAGACAACTTAGGTCCACATAACTTTACCATCTTTGAAAACATACCAACATAGGCGATCTCTGTGGGCTCTCTTGAATACTTATGTAAGGAACCCATCAAATGAAAACATAGAACTCCTTAATAATAACCACAACCTTAACTTGTACAGTTAGCGACGATCTTCCCGATGTTAGAGCCTCACAATAGTTCTAGACTTATTCCTGATTATTCCTCAGAACCGGTCTACTATAATCCGACAACATACGACTCAATCTTTTCTTCATGCCCTTACCAGGGGTTTCCTTCACTTAGCGCTAAGTTTGTGTTTCTCTTACAAAGCATCTTGATGACTCATAAACAAAGGAAGGTAATCTGTTTCATCTGTCCAATAGTTCGCTTAATCCATAAATAAGTCTCTTAACTGCTGGATATTAAATTCTCATCCGGTTCGAGTGTGCGAGTCCTCCAATTCTTACACACTCTATCCTTGCTGGCAGTCTAGAAGTTCCAGTAATCGACAGGATAATTCTCATTCCGAGTTCCTGGGTCTGAAGGGTGAATCTGTAGCCTGTTTCTGAGTCTGAAGCTTCGCAGAGCAAAGTCCTGGTCGCTCTGCGATCGTAGCAGAACTCAGAATCCTGAAACTTGTGTTTTAACCTCAAATTCTTGGTTCCTAGGTTGCAAATCATTCCTCAGAGTATTCCATAAGGAGTCATACTCATAGCCTTTTCTGAGACAACTTCGGTCTCTAATGTCTCACCTTAATTCCTTACTTCTTATGTCTCCTCAGACGAGACATTTCTCAATGACGCGTCCATCTGTTTTAAGGTACTTCACCTTATTCTTAAATATCCTTAATATTCCTGAAACTCGGCCATTAACAGGCTCCGTTACTTTACGGTTTGATAACCACCACTTGGCATCGAATACTTCTTCTCCAATTCCTGTCTTAAAATATGAATCCTTAAACAACGCTCTTCATGCGCTTCATTCCTCCACGGTCACATTCAGCTCTCAAATATTTATCCTAACTGTCATGTACTAGAATGAGTTGATCAGGCTCAACTAGATGTGACCCTTAGAACAATATCCGGAACCCAATGGTCCCACTTCTTTTATTGAATCTTTAATGACCCAAGGCACGATCTGAATCGACCTGCTCTGATACCAATTGTAACACCCATACTAATTTTATCTAGAATATTAGCATGTGCATTAAACTGATACTGGATACATCAAGGTTTTCAATAATAATAAAACAACACAACTGAATGAATACATTTTTGTTCGTTTATACAACCTTTCAAGTACCATAATAAATACATAAACAAAAGTCTGATGAGATCCTGAGCTGGTACATGACGAGCAACTGCACTCCATCCAGCGTCTCCCTGATGATCATCCTCACGAACCTCGTGCTAACCTGAAAACCTGCACCAGAAGGAATGGGATGAGACATAATGTCTAAGTGAGCTCCACCCAACCTACTGTTGGCAACCTCAGGGAACCTAGGGTCGCCATGCCTACTTTTGGCAATCTCGGGGATTCCTATGATCGCCAAGCTCTAACCTTTCCCATATAGGGTATACCTGCCTGTTCCTGCTATCCTGTGTAGTCATAATAACTAAACTACATTCTGCTAAACTAGTGATCAAGGGGAAACCTAGGATCACTGCCTGAGCCTGATAACTGAATAGTCATGAAATCTAGACTATAACCTGATAACTTAGTGATCGAGGGGACTCCTAAGATCACCACCTGATACTTGCATGATAGGTAAATCTGCTTGATAACATAATAAAGTATACTGATATTATTATGTTAGATGTTAGCGTTGAACAAACAATAATTATCTGAGTTCATTTTACGGAATGCCCCCGAGTGGAGTAACCCCGGAGCACATTCCCCTGATAACCGGTGAAAATTCCTATCTGAGGCTAATCACCGGACTCCTCCTGCCTGTGTTGTGTGGGTTATCCTCGCGGAAAGTTCCTCCCATTCCAACTATAACTGGAACCCCCTGTGCACTCTAACTGCGAGATCACAGAAGTCACAATAACCTTTAAATAAACTTATGTGTGGGTTATCCTCGCGGAAAGTTCCTCCCATTCCAGCAATACTGGAACCTCCTGTGCTCTCTAACTGCGAGATCACAGAAGTCACATAAATTTAGCCTGATAATTAAATATTCCTGGTATATAATATACATTAACCTGATAATTTCCTGAACATATATATATATATGAGTCGTCATGTAGGCTCCCTAACGGGCTGGCCTACCCAGAATAAATCTGAAGCGTACTTGTGCCACGACTTGTCAATATATATATATATATATATATATATATATATATTTATACATAATCTGTATAAATCCTGATAATTGTCTTGTACCACTAACTAAGGTACATCCTATCCTGAACTGTGCGTATATCCACAGTGTCACTCTGACGTGAACAACTGGGACACGCCCTGATGTACATATAAATGTACCTGAAACTGGGGGAAAGCCTGGTACCTCTATCTACGGTACACTAAAACCTGCCTGGTTAAGGGTATCTTGAGAAACTAACCCTTAACATACCTGATACTATTCTCATAAGAATCCTTGAATGTTAATAAACATTCCTAGTACTCAAGTACTTCTAACTGAATACCTCTCAGTTCCTGTTAACCTATTAAATGTTCTAGAATATCGTTATCATATGTCATACCTATGGGCTTACTATCCCATCTATAATAATTCATGAAATCCTGTGGGTAAACTACACATCACTCTGTATGATACATATCTTTATCCTAGGGTAATCCTTGAAAGTTTATGAGTATCACTATCCTAAAGCATATCGAAGATAATTGGCATGGTACAATTATTTGTTAAATAAAAGAGGTTCTGGGCCATTTCGCTCTGCGACCTCTGACTTCGCTCTGCGATCCTGCGTCTGAACCTTCAGACTCTGAACTTCAGAGTTTGAACCTTCAGAACCTGGTAATCCTGAGTCTGAAGCTTCGCATAGCGTCTGAAAGTTTTGCTCTGCGAACTCAGCTTCTGATTACTTTGCAGAGTGAGGTCTAGGCGATGGCTAGGCGAAGATAGTCAGTAGCAAAACTCTGCTACTTCGCTTTGCGACCCTGGGCGTCGCTCTGCGACTATAGCAGAACACAGAATTTTCTGAAAACATGTTTTAATCTTAAAAACCTTGATACCCAGTTGTCCAATGATCAATGAAAACATGTCAGGGACTCATTTTGAACTATAAAAACGTACTGTATCCAAGGATTAACTGCAATCAAGCATATGTATCAAAAAGGGGAAAACTATCCTTTTATTTCTAAACCTTAGCAATTAAGTTGTTATCTCACACAATAATGACCCAAAAGGCTTAAGCTACTCTATGGAACTCACCATGTAGTTGCTGGTTCTGCCAAGCTTCCTTCTACCACTACAAGAAAACCGCGATTTAGCGTCGGCCAAAAACCCACTCTAACAGGGCTAAAACCGACGCTAACACAGATTTAGCGTCGGGGTCGGGGGCAGGCTAAAAAATTTGAAGCTACTGGGTAGAGTCGGCTATCTGTCCTCCGAGGCTAACATAGCGTCAGTTAAGCCGACTCTAAAACCGACTCTTCGGGCAGCCGAGGCTATTAAATTCAAAATAAAAAAAGTCAACAAATAATTTAGAGTTTGTCAGACCGACGCTAACTATAAAATTTAGAGTCGGCTGAATTAACGCTAAAGTCAACTTCAAATCAGTCAATTAAATCTTTTAGAGTCGGCCAACCCACTCTACAGTCAAAGAAGTCAACTAAATATTAGAGTCGGTTTGGCCGACGCTAGAATTTTTTGTTTTTTTTTTGCTAATTTGTACTCTGAATTGCAAACAAGATAAAAATGTATTATCTTCAAATTATAAGATGCAAATGATAAATATCCAGAACAAATAAATAAAAGCATAAAGACACGTACGACAATGGAGGATGAACAAGCTTGGGTAGAATGTGAGGCAAGACTGCACTTGTTCTTACACTATAAAAAGAAAATGAAATAGTTCAGTCAATTGACAAGCAATTGGAAGAAACAATCGATTCACTATTCACCAGCCTATGACAGTGATAGCACCACACATGTTACCTCAAAATTTGTTTAAGGCCGTCAAGTGCAGTGTCAGAAGTTTTATCATCCTCCAATGCATGTAGAAGAGTCGGGACAATCTCATCAATAGCTTGCATTCCAGCACTCTGCATTGCAATTTTTCAGGGATTAGGTATAGTAAAACACTTGGGTTTAATCTCAGATCCCACTAGCATAAGCTTGAAGAAAAGGACAACCTTGTATAGATCCCACTTGTGCGCACCTCGTTTAAAAAACGCGCAATCCTCCGAGGACGTCCTCAAACGCTCGGAGGGCCTTGTGAAGTCGCTACCAAAGTTTTTGTGTAAAGGGAACGTTGATAAACCCTTAAGTTTTTTGTTTGAAGGGAAACGATAATAAAACCCTTAACGATGAGGAAAAGGACTGGTCATCGCAACCATTGTCGGGTTCGGGAGTCGATTACGCAAGGGGAAGGTATTAGCACCCCTCACGTCCGTTGTACTCAACGGGAACCTTCTATTTGGCTAAAGCTTAAATTGTTTTTAAATGTTTTGCGCGCATGCTTATCTATGTCAAAATACAATAAAAAAGGGGGGAAGAAAGAGATGAAAACAAACAAAAGGGAAAAAGAAAGTTTTTTTTTATTATTGCGCTTGACAAGATGTCGATCTTGCTCCTACGTATCTCCCGGTAGTCGGAGAATTCAAAGCGTACGTAGTTCTTTGGTAAAGAACTTAATGTTGGTTAAATGGACGATATTTTGACCGTATTCTTGCGATTAAACGTAGCTCGTATGCTCGCGGATGGGAGACTTAAGCGTATTAGCTTGTATGCTCGCGCATGGGAGACTTAAGCGTTTGTTTACGAATCGCGCTTAGAATAGGTAAAACATGTCTGTTGGGTAAGAGGGTTCGATTTGGTCGCGTTGGGACCAAAAGAGGTACAATGGACTCAATTGAGTCGATCATTGACCGGGGTGACTCCAATGAGTCGACGGATTGAATCTAATGGCCACGGGGGACCAAAAGGTTCGGATTGACCACAAGGGGCCAAGATTTGGTTTGGTATGGTCGGATACGTTGAAAAAGGAATGACGATTGTCCGAACGACGAGACATACGTCACGCATTCGTACAATCGGGGCAATGGAGAGACATACGTCACACCATCCCTTTTTCATTCAAGTTTTTGGTTGAATTTCTTAGAAATCCCAAAGTCTATCAAAACATTTGGTTTGAAAACCCAAAATGAAAAGGTTTTGACAATTTTGTTAGAAAACGCACAAGTTCGGCTCGTTTTGCGAACGGTTTTGAGAAAGCGAACAAATTCGGCGTATGTTCACGTTTGGGTTTTGAAAATCATGAACAATGTTTATTGTTCAAGTTTTAATTGAAAGTGATGAACATAGCTTGTTTGCTCGAGTTGTTTTGAAAGATTGGGGACATAACTTGTTTTGCAAGTTACCCAAAAAAGTGTTACCCGAACTTGCGAATTTTCCAATATTATGCAAAATCCTTGACATGGTTTGGATAAAATGAGTTTTAAAACTCCTAGGTTCTGAGCTCTTGGGCTAGAACCTCAAAAATTGGCCATTTGGGCACCTAAACTCAGATTCTGAGTTCTGTCATGGTCGCTCTGCGACCATGACTTCGCACTGCGAACAATGCGAATTTTTGAGTTCAGAAGCTGTTTCTGAACTGTTGTTCAGAAACAACTTCTGAACACACTCAGGACCTTTTAGGTGAGTGAAAAGATTTGAGTTTTTGCAATGAAAAGAGCTGGACAAACCAGTTTTGATGTTTTGAAAACCTTGGGAATTCTTTTGAAATTCAAAAGGGGTTTTTAGAACAAAAGGGTTTTGGACCAAAATTGCTATGCAAGCACAATTGTAAATGCAAAACAAAGGCTTAGAAACTTACAGAGATCCTTAGCAAAGCTCCAGCTGCAATGGATTTGAATTGGTTGAAGGTTCTTGCAAAGGTTTTTGAATATTGGATATGAACTTTGAACTTTGTAAAGCTTTGGGTTTGATTGGTTTTTTCTGGTGTTTTGAGTAGTGTTTCTTTGTGTGTAAATGCTCTTTGAATTGCTGTATTTTCTGCTTAATTCATGCTGCATTGCATCTTGCCTTGCCTCTCTATTTATAGGCCAAAATGCAATCTCAAGTAATGATGAAAATCCATAGGACCTAGCTGATTTGTGGGCTAAATTCAGGCTATTTGGCTTTCCATTTAATGCTAATGGATAGAGGCAACCCTGCCTTGTGCCAAGGGTTAAAGGTTTGACTGATTTCAGCCACAAAATCAAAGGTCTTTGGATAGAAATGATGATGAACATGGCTGGATTGCAATTGGCCAAGCTTGGGGATTGATCCTTGCAATCTCAATGGTTGATCAATAAAAACGTGCACTGTGATGTGCAGAGATTGGGGGATGCAAAAGGCTACATATGGCTGGTGTGAGAGGTGAAAAGTTGCTGCAAAAACAGGGTAGACACTCATGACTTTTTCAAGTGAAAAATCCAGCTGGGTTTGACTGGTTTTGGGGGAGCAAGCAGGAAGAAAGACTTCAAGCAGGTGGCTGGCAACCTTGGGGTGGTTAACAGGTCACTTGGGAGGGACAAAAGCTGCCCAAGGGCAAGCCCACTTGCTTGTCACATGCTAGGTTGGAAGAAAAAGCTTCCTACCTTGGCATTAATGGCAAGTCTCTCATTTCTGGTTTTGCTTGGCCCAATTAGCCAGGAATGCTGATTAAAATAAATATGCAAATAATGTGCAACAAAATCTGGAATTAAATCAAAGAAACCAAAAATCTGCAGAAAAATCGCAGACTTCGCAGTGTGAAGTGAGCTTCGCAGTGCGAAGTCATCATTTTTAAAATGTTGACTTTTTTGTTGACTTTGGTTGACTTTGACTTTTTTCCCCTCTTTGATTTTTTTTTGATTTTTGTTTTAAAAGGCTTAGGACAAAATTGGGGTACTACACCACTAACATGAGCTATTGGCTTCTTGACATGTTCATTGAATATTTTTTATTCTTTTGAAAACCATAAAGAATTCTAACCTGTCTTCTGCTGCTGTCAAGCTTTCCCACAAGCTCACCCAGTGATCGTCCATCAACCTACAAGAAAATCAGCAATAGGGACATGTAATTTCTGAAAGTTGCGACCGTACATAAGTTGAAACAGATACAGATGCATACCTGCCGCCTTTCAGATGATGCTGATGCAAGGGATGCAATTAAAGTATCCATCAAAACTGTCATAATTTCCTTAAGAGTCTTTGGAGTATTTGCCACAATAGTTTTCCACACGTGTAAAGCAGCCTGAGAAAAGAAGCATTCAGTTTTGACAGTCGAGATTTATATTCCCAAATAATAATGAACCCTAAAAAAAGTAATGAGTAGATAAATCATTACCTGCCGTACTGACAAACTAACATCTGCTCGAACCATATACAATGCAGCAAGTATTTCATTACGCTTTTCACGGCCCAGAACCTCAATGATGGCACGTCCGTGAGCCTAAGTACTAGAACCTTCATCATCACTTCCCCCTTCAAGTAAAGCTTTACCAGAAATTCCAGCAACCTGAAAGGAATAAATTGGGTCATAAATCAAATCAAGTTAGGTGAT
This sequence comes from Medicago ruthenica, assembly GCA_018208015.1. Taxonomy (NCBI): domain Eukaryota; kingdom Viridiplantae; phylum Streptophyta; class Magnoliopsida; order Fabales; family Fabaceae; genus Medicago; species Medicago ruthenica. The sequence continues at coordinate 88,903,701 of CM031377.1, read as the reverse complement.
TGAATTGATGTAATATGAACACTGCATACTTTGAATAATAGGTCACCCAACAGCTCCACGGAGCTCTGTCGAATACACCAACTATCATTAATTATGCCATCCTCAACAGCTGGTAGGAGAAGAGGCAGAGACCTGTGAAAGTTTAATAGAAAAAATTAATGGCAAGGCATTCATCATGAATATAATCCAAGAAATAGCAAAAAGATCAACAGCTCTAACATGAATAATTCAATGGTTCATTATCATTTAACTTTACAAAGACACATTTTGGCATTTAACTTCAGACAAACACATTTTGAGAAAAGATCAATAAGAAGTATAGACAATGTGATGCATAAAAACAAAGATAAAGCATACGTTGTTGCATAATGTTCGATCAAGACATGGCCAACCCCTAGTGCAGCATCACGGACAGATTCATTCTCATCAGCGAGACCTAAAAAGATTAAAAACGAGGCATGCGAAAAAGTTTAAAGATAACAAATAAACTTGTCACAACTTGGAATGTATTAAGGATTTGATATTCATGAACTGTTTTAAATCTTCAAATTCAGGATTTGATAACAGGGAAATATTTTGAACTGTTTTTCCATCTACTAATAGTTATACAGGTTAAATATTTTGAAACGAATTGAAGATAATAACATAGTGTGACATTTACTATCTTGTAAAAGTTTCATAATTGGAACTAAATATTGCATACTAAGGATTCATGTAATACCTACAAAATTCCAATCTAAAATAAATTAACTTATTATACTGGATTCCCATTAGAATGAATACTAAAAAGCTTACCACTCTTTGTATAGTTAATAAGCTGCACATTAACTTTTGTTTGATTGTCAATAGCCTGTCTAATTTTTTTCACTGTTGCAGGATCAGTTTCAGGTCCTTGCAAAAATCTGTATCATCAAATAGCATATACAAATAAATACCATCAAATTTTGTTATTATGCAAAAACCTTCTAGATTATTTCCAGGTACATCAATTTTTGAGAAATGAATTTAAATTAAAACTTTACCATCATATAATTCATATTCATATATGTCAATTTTAGCTCCATCATATTACACAAGTAATCAAATCCTATAAACAATTTTGCTGCAAAAGCAACACTAATGATGATATATGTAAAAGAGAATTATAAATTTTCTTACAATGGGGTTATCAGGGAGCCTAGGATCAGTAATGACAAAGTTCTTCTCGATACGTTCAAGTGTGGTAGCAAGATCAAGACCCTTTCTCTTTTCCCTCTTTTTAATTTTTTCATCAACACCATCAGGCCTTTCATCATCCTCAGAGCTATCCTCATCATCAACAGGTTGTTCATCATTGAAGCTTTAATTGTTTGACAGACTTTTCCTGATGAACCTGCAGAAGTATGTATGTAGATATTACAAACAAAAAGTTCATGGCATTAAATATGAGCAACCACCGATAATGAATTCCATATTCAGTTATAAGCATACCAAAAAATTAATATAGTAATAAACAAAGACTCATTATAGTGCCTTAGAAAAAAATATGAAACTGCTCCGTATGTACAACTCAGATGGTAAAAAACTGAAAAAAGCATATTAGTTGTTGGGGAGTATGTTTGAACCTGCAACTATCCACTTCTTAGCAGCATCTAAATTTTGCAGCTAGATTTTTTATAACTAAAATAAAAAATATGTGAAACATAGTCCAATCCCTTGGAAAAACATGCTTTCCGGAAAGCTTGTATAACAGCTAAAATAAACTTGCATTGCTTATAGGAGTTATTGAGGGACATATAAAATCATAGTACATAAAATATAGGAATTTAGTAAGGCCAAAAGCAAGATTCGAGAATGGAATTGTTCACACATTTGATAATGCATCCTACAATCACCTCACCTACATGAACAATAAAGAGCATGAAAGCCATCAAATGAGTACTTAGAATGCTTTACAAATAGCATGAAAACCGTTACACAAAAGTTATAAACTGGCTGACTGTTACTCCTCATTATCACAAAATCTCCAAGTGTATCCAAATTACAACTAACCTTCACGACACTACCAAAGAAAGTTAATAGCCAGCCAACATGATTTGAAAGAAATTTGTTTATTTTTTATCAATGAAAAGCACATCTTAAACATGTAATAAATAATGTGTTTATGCCATTACATTAATCTGCTGTTTCAAAGGGATCATGGATAGCAAATTATGAGATGAAACACATTACTTCCAAGATATCAGTTGACTTATGAATATGAAGGCAACACATATTAAAAGAAGTGAAGTACTTCATTTTTGTACTACACGGAGTAGGAAATCACCGATCATACCTTAAAAAAATACCAAGATAAAAAAAAATGGACAAGGACAGAAGAGAAATAAAGAACTCACCTCGCCTCGTATTAAGTCGGTAATTTTTAAACTTCCTTTGGGGACACGAAACCGGAATGTATAAGGAGTTCCTTTTGCCAGCTCTTCTTCTACTTCCGCATCCGTTGCATTGGCCCATTTACCTGTGTATACTGGAGGCAAATTTTTTAGTTTAGCATCCTCCTTCATTTTCTCTAGTTCCTGTGTAAAGACAAATAAAATTGAAAACTTTGAGAATATTTCAGTCAAACATATACATGCTTCAAACTAGAAGAGTAAAAACTAAAAACTGAACACACTCAAGTGTAACAGCCTCACAATCTCGTACTTATTCCCAAAAGGTACACATTCAAAAAAATACGAAACCTTGCTGAAAAACAAGTTGCCATAAACTGAACTAAAAACCATTTGAATGGATGCAAAATAAATTATGAGTACAGATGAAGAACCAAGCAGTAGCTAAGGAAGTTTTTTCCAGTAATGCCCTGTTCGGATAAACAGCTTATTTTGCAGCTTATAGCTTTAAGATAAAATAAAGTCAATATGTTTTTGTTAATATATAGTTGTTTACATAAGCTATCCTAGAGAGCTTATGGAAATAAACTGAAAACAGCTTATGAACATGCCATAAGCAGTCTTCATAAGTTCTCCGAAAGAATGTCACAAGTGCTCATGCTAGTTGAAATTCTGGCAATTAACTGGTTCTGAACTAAAAACAGAGTATGAAGAATAAAGTTCAGAAGCAGAAAAATAAAGTGCAGAAAGTAAAGGAACACAATGAATTTGTTAACCCAGTTCGGTGCAAACTTCACTTACTCTGGGGGATACCAATCCAGGAAGGAAATCTACTAAGTAGAATTAATTCTAAGACTCAACAACCCCTGTTCTTCGTCTTATCACTTAATCTCTACCCTTCTAGACTTCTACCCAGGAAACCACCTAGGTATAAGAACCCACTTACTTCCTAACCAAGCAATCACAACCCAGTGATTGTAAACTTAACAAAAACAAACAGATTGAAATCACAGTTCAAGACAACAAAGACATCATTCGTACTTAAAAGCTTTAAATGAATTACAACTCAAAACAATCTAAACCAACTCAAACAGATGAGTGGTGTACAAAACAAAGCCTAAAGCTTACACAGACAAAACAAAAAGACTCTTATGATAAAAACTATTTTGAGTCAATTCCTTATTCTTCAATGCAGCACGTCCTCTCCTTATATAGGCTTCAACAGCTCTCATAATTCTGAACACAATCTTCAATTGATATAGTTCTGAAATACTTTGAAGCTCAAAAAGGAAGCATATAATTCTGAATCAAATCTAGCAAACATCCCTTTGAAATATATTCATTCATAAAACACGAAGCCAATCTTCAAAAGATTTTCACCAAAAATATCAGCCTTCTGGAAACTTCAGCATGAATGAATCTTCAATAAATCTACCAAAGATACGCACAGAAATAATCAGAAAGAATGCAGAAATCCAGCTTCTGAAAACAGCTTCTGAAGTTCAGCTTCTGAAGGTCAACGCTGGTCAACGTCTGAAGTTCAGCTTCTGATGAACAGTGCTTCTGAAGTTCCAGCTTCTGAAGTACTGTTTCTGAAGTTCCAGTTTCTGAAGTACTGTTTCTGAAGTTCCAGCTTCTGAACCTCCTCACAACCCATTTCCAGCTTCTGAAGGACCAAAATAACAACTAAGGACGCTTTGCTTGCATACTTTGATTTTACCAAACATTTAGCCAACATTCAAATCTCCAACACTAGTTGATAAGCTCAAATAAGCCAGCCCAAACAGGCCCTAGGTAAATATATTGTAAAAAAACAGGACACAGAATAATACAAAACAAAAACACCAACCCTATCATCACAGATCATGCTACCTGTTTCTATTTTCAAATTTTAGCTCATATATAACAAAAGGAAAAGGATTTTAGGAGGGCTTTGGGGAGTTTATTTTTCTTCAAAATACAAAATCCCTCAAATTTTGGGGAACTCAAAAAATGTATAGGACAAGGATTTTGGAGGGCTTAAATAAATTCTTCAAATGTAATCGGTTTAAAAATAAGGGGAATACACATGCAATTGGCCCTTAAGCTTCCCTAAAACACATCACACATAGTTACATGACATGATTACAAAAGTTTCATTCTATTCCATTCCATTACAAGAGATTGTCATGGAGATTGAAAATACCTCATTAGAACAGAAGCAGCGATAAACTTGACCGGATTGAAGTAGTTTCTCAGCATATTGTTTGTACATAGAATTCCTCTCAGATTGTCTATATGGACCATATCTCCTCCAACACCGGGCCCTAACAATCACCACCACATCATTCAATCATCATCAACCAAAACAAATATCACCAAATATATAAATAAAACCCAATAATAACAACGACAACAACAGCAGAAATGCATATAATCTTCTACCTTCATCCCAATCAAGGCCAAGCCAAGTAAGATCTCTAAGCACTGCCTCCACAGATTCTCTTGTAGACCTCTCCAAATCAGTGTCCTCAATTCTCAAGACAAATTTCCCACCTTTGGACCTGAAAAAAAATTACATTCCCAGAACATACGAAATTAAAACTAGCCAAACCCATAATCAGATTCTGAATTTTCTGTTAATTGAAAAAAGAACGTAAAAAACCAAAATCAGAACATGAAAACTCAAAACAAGCCAACCCCAAAATTGAAAATTGAAAAACCAGAACATAAAAACTCAACCACCCAAAGGCTTTTCTAACTCGTTTGAAGATATTCTCTTTACTATATAGAAAAGACATTCCAAAGGCTTGCTTTATCAGAACCACATAACAGCAAAAAATAGACCGCATAACAGCAAGAAATTTAAGCAGAATCGAAGTTTGAGCTGGGGTTTAGTAGGGTTAGAGTGTACCTTAAGCTGGGAAAGGAGATTTGAATTGAAGTTGAAGCAGAATCGAAGTTTGAAGCAGAATCGAAGTTGAAGCAGAACTGGAATTTGAAGCAGAATCGAAGTTGTTTATGAGAAAAAGGCTTTGAATTGATCGAACAACTGGGAAACTTCAGTGAAGAAAAGGAACTGGGCAGCGGTTTTGGAGGTGTGGGAGGAAAGGAATGAGGAACAATGAGTGAGGATCCTTCGATTGAGTGAGTGATCGAACAAAAGGAACCCAACGGTTGGGGTTAGCCTTCGATTGAGTGAGGAACTGTTGAAACCCAAAAGCTTCGATGGGGTTAGTGAAATTGGGGGTTATCCTTGGATTGAGTGAGTAACAGTGAGATTGAGCCATGAGTGAGATTGAGATTGGGGGGAAAGTGAAATTGGTTTTAGGGTTTTGGAGGTGTAGAGGGAGACTGAAATTGGTTTTAGGGTAGTATTTTTGTTGATTGAATAAAAAAAATTTATAATAATTTATATAGAAATTAAATTTTGATTGGCAAAAATTTTAGAGTCGGCTAGCCGACTCTAAATATGGTCTAAAATGTCATACGTGGGTCCCCTAAACTTTAGGCTCGGCTAGACCGACTCTAAATCTTTTTAAAAATAAAGGAAAACTAGAAATTGAAGTAGAGTGCGTTAGTCCGACTCTAAAGGGACGCAATTAGCGTCGGTGTCGGGGGCCGACGCTAAATGTTGAGGCTAAAATCATGTTTTCTTGTAGAGTACCAAAACCCTAGCTTGGTCTTGCTCTTTGCTTAAGCTTCCACTTACTCAAACTTTCCCAAAACTTGCTTTCAGCCCAAGAAATCAGGGAAGGAACTGATGCATCAAAGTTGCTGCAGATGATGATGGCCAAAACTAGAGAGAGAGGGAGAGAAATCTGAACTTAGTGAGAGAAGGAAATGAGGATAATGAAGAAATATTCAATCTTATCCCTATTTAAACCCCTTCCTCTCAAAATTACCATTTTGTCCCTACTCACTCGTAATTCCTCTGTAACTGATAAAAGTTACATTTAAGCGGGATATTACATACAATTTTATGATTTGAACCGATTATTTTAGGTCTAACTAAAAACTATTCTATATCAATGTGTACTCACACTAACGTTACTATGATTGATGGTACATTAACCGTAAACAAATTAAAATCATAAGAGGATGAATAAGATTATTTGGTTCTCACATAAAATGAGCATAATTGTATCAGTGATAAATATTTGTCCCGTGTTTTTTATGTATAAATGACAAATAGTAGTCTGATGTATGCGTTTTTTTTATAATTTTTCAGTGATGTATATTTGTTTAATTTTTTTTATGTATTAGGAACAAATATTATTCCTATATTTTTTTTATCTATGATAGATATATGTTTTATTTTTTTTCTACATAACGGAAAAATATTTATCATTTTTTTTAATATTTATCAGTGATGAATATTTTTCTTGTATTTCTTTTAAAGTAGTAGTAACGAATATTTGTCTTGTAATTTTTTATATTTATCAGAGATAAATATTTATCTTTTGTTTTTTTAATGTATCAATAACAAATACTTGTGTAGTGGATTTTTTTTGTCTTTGACGTTCTTATTTATATAAAAGAAAGTCCAAATTTGTATTCAAGTGAGTATCAAAGATATTTGATAAGTGCATGTACTGATATTTGAAAAATAAATAGGAAATAATTTGTCATATAATTTATATATGAACATATATCCTCTACCTTAAAGACAAGAAATTTAACACGACTTTCTCTCTATCTTCAAATGTATAAATAAAAACTCCTTTAATTTGTAATTACAACTTCAAAATTATTTGTCAAAGAATTTAAGTTAACATTTACAATAACACTTGGGAATTTATAACACCCTTTCAATAAAATTATCAATGAGGTGTAGAGACATCACAAGAGCGGTAAACATCTTGTACCTCGTTGTATAAACACTCTTATTATTAATGAAATGTTATAAACATGATCCTTTAAGAAAAAGAGAGAGATAAACATCTCAATATTTTTGACTCAAAAATATCTATGAAAGATCCTTTGATATCACTGAAAATGTCAGCACATGTAGATAAACCAAGCCGCTCTCTTGAAGCACCATCAATGTTGTATTTAATCCAATATTTACGATAACATTTCGAAAATAAACATTTTATACCAAAGTCATATCATTTCAATTTCTTATTTCTGAATTTCTATTACAGAAATTATCTATATATGATAGTAATAATTTTTAGTTAGACTTGATTTATCATATAGTCAATATTGGGATAAGTGGAAAAAAAAAATATACATATATAAAAGAAACCCGTAGTTCTTCATGTTGGATCAAGATAAATCTCACTCCATAATTCTTTTGATTGAAGAGGAAGATTGAAAAATGAAAGAGAGAAGAATATGAGACTTTGTGTAAAATGGAAAATCACACATAACACTGCAATAATTTCCTATAACAGAAAACACATGATTTTAACCACCTAATAACACGCAAGTTAACTAATTGCCTAAATTTGAATTATCCTCAACACTTCACTTCAAGAATTAATCCATAAAAATAATGAGAACATATATACGAGCCAATCCATAAAAAAAACGAGAACATATGCAAGCCAATAGAAACATAGAATTAGATACTTGATAGGTATATTCACCAAAAAAACATATACTTGATGTGTCCAATCTTATTTTTTTTCTATCACGTACTTTTGCTTGGTAACTTAAGGATGTTTTCGGAGATGTTTTATGATTTGTTTTTCTTTTGAGAACTTCTACAGTACACTCGCAAATTAAGGTGTACTGGTACTCTTATTTCAAAAATTTATAAATTAACTATCATTTTTATGAAATAAAAAGATATTTGTTGAGATTTATATTTTAGAAAATATCATTTTATAAGAAAAAACATCATTTCAATGTTTTTAAAAATCATACTATTTTTTTGCATTTTACTGTAAAAAATAATCAAAATTCTCTATTATGAGTAATATAAATTCAGAAAAATTAAATTTTATTTTGTCAACGTTTTTGTAAATAAGATTTAGTTATTATAATTACATATGATAGAAAGTAATTTTTTCTTCAAAAAATAACTCATTTAACTATTAATTTAAAGATTTGGTGTACTAATACACTAAAATTTTTAGGCGTACCATAGAATTTGCCTTTTCTTTTTGGTAACAAATGTTTTATTTTATGGTTCACAGATGCTTTGTTTGTATGCCAATTTTTTTCTTGTATTACGCAATCTTGTTTGAGGCCTCTCGGACACTATATGTGGATACTTTTCCTAACTGGTATTTGAACATTTTCTATTTGGTTGCATTATCAAAAAATTATTTAATTGTAACCACTTCTAAAAACCACTTTTTTTTTGGATCCACAAATTTTATTAATGAAGCATGAACCCACACACAATATATGCTACAGGACAAGAGAAACAAACAAAGTTAGTTGTTGATAGTGAAAAAAAAAATTACACAACATTTTATCTTTGACTGGGATGGTATATTAAACTTCAACTCTTAAAAATTTATTTTATGTTTAAATGCACTTTTGGTCATCTTATTTATAAAAAAATAAAAATAAAGTTTTGGTCACCATTTCCAAAAAACAATTTGTTCATGAATATAATTTTTTTCTCTCGTCTTATTTTTGTGTTGTTTTTAAACATTTAGAAAAAGTGAAATTGAAGAACTAAAATACCGGTTTTTAAAATGAAGACCAAAAGTTTAATTTTTTTTAAAGGATTTTGTATACATTATTATTATTATAAGTATTTTTTGACAGAAATTATTATCATAAGTATAAAAACGCATACATCCAATTATATATTTTTTAGGGAACATCCAATTATATTTAATTTCTTAAAAAAAAATCCAATTATATTTAATTAGAATGTCGCTATGTTACATTAATTTGTAAAATATATTCTCAAATATTTATGCGGTAAAATGTGATTAAAATATACAATATACAATGTCGATTTTTTTTTGGTCAAAAAAACATATATTTTTTTTCCTCAAAAAAACATATTTTTAAGGATTCAAAAAAACATATTAAATTTTGTAAAAAAAATACATTAAATTAAAAGCGCCTGCACTTTTTTATTATCACCCAAAAGAAAAAGCGCATGCACTTTATACTTTTTTTTGTTCAGAAAAAAAATAATTTAACACTCATGGTGAATATTGCTGCAAAGAGTATAACTCAATCTGTTTATGAGATCTAAAACTCTTCTGGGAGCTACACTAGGATATTCCTATGATATCTATCTAAATATATACACCTCCACAAATTAAGTATCTTTAGCAAGACCACAAAATTTGAGCATGAAACACTATATTCTCATTCCTCATGTGATCGATATCCATTAACTCATTGGTGATATAATATAGCTAGAATAACAAAGATAAAAAAAAACGAAAAAATAAGAACCAAAACTTTGCTCACCTCACATTCTCCTCCACCATTCACAAAAACAATTAAATTCTCCCTCATTCTCTTTTTCTTTATGCACTCCTATTGCAATCAATCATTTGATTTTTTTTTATTGATGATATCTTTTGCAAGTATAATAATACTCAACCATTCACGAAACAAATTTAAATTCCCCTTACTCTCTCTATACTAGCGGTAAGATGGGCACTACCGTATCTGTATGTCTGCTCTTTTTACCACGCTAACATGTGTGTATTTTATCATGTTTGTTTATATAATTTTGATTACAATTTTAAAATATTACTGGAAATTATTTGTACATCGATTTATCTATAAATTTTAAATATTACTGGAAGTTACATTTTTTTTAATATTTGAATTCACTCTCATCCATTATATTTTTTAAATGATAACGAAAAAATCGGACATATACAATTTGTTACATTTAGTTTTAATATTTAAATTTACTCTTATCTATTTTTTGGGCTATTTGCATTGAAAGTTGAGGGTAATTTTGGAAGGAGAAAAAACTAGTCCAAAAGAGTCGAAAGGGGCTATATTTTCTTTATATATAGTATATAAGTATAGATACACACACATTTTTAATGCAATTTAGCATATATAACTCATATATCTAATGTCTTAAGATTTTATGTTAAGACGTGTTGTACAAACTTGTGTGCTTGCTCAGGAGACTGCCACATTCGACTAATAATAATCACACAAATGAGTTTGAACATCATATCTCCATCCAAAAGTGGTATCAGAGTCTGGTTACTAAAGGGTGGTCAAATAAGGTGTCCCCGTTGATGATGAGTGTCAACGACGGTGCAAGTTTATGTAGATGAAAAGGCTACCGCTTGAGAAGAAGTGATCTCATGTGAATGGATGGAATCACACTTCGTGTGTTAAGTGTGTGCTAGAAGTCTCACATTAAATGAACAAATAAATGTTGAACGACATATAAGCTAAGAAGCTCAAATACTTCAAAATAGATGGCGTACCGGTATTCGATATGTATCATACACTGTAACCTTCCCGATACGCCTCGATATGTACCGTGAGAGTATCTAGCGATTAAATTTTATTTTTTAAAAAATAATTGTCAGATATGTTTCAGATAGGGATACACGAGAGATACGACGGTGGAAAACCGATACGCGCTGGATACGTGATTCTATTACTTTTGGGATATGTAATTGACTAAGTAACGCTGTTTACTTTTTGGGATATATCATATATGTAATTGACTAATTGCAACTTTCTTTATTATCAATATTACTTATATTTATATTTTTGTTTCTTTCCACAGTCTTTTTTTTTTTTTTTATCTTTTTTATTGTTTTGAGAATGCTGCTATTGTTAATTGTCATGTGAAGACAATTTCATTGTTTTGTCTCTTTTTGTCTCTTTTTGCTTTTGAGTTTTAGTCCATATAGTTTGTTTTTGAGTTTTAATCCGGAGTTTAGATTTAGTTTTTTTTTTTTTATTAAAATATCCAGGCCGTGTCGTATCTTGAAATTTGAAGTTTTCCCGTATCGTCATATCAGTGTCGTTCATATCAGTATCATATCAAGTATCTGAACTTCATTGCATATAAGTATGATCCTCCATATACACAATTCTTTAAGGTTTTTGGTTAAGATGTGGTGTGCAATTCTATTTATGAGTGATGAATACTATGAAAATTTGAAAGTATATTTAGGATATATTTATCTATATTTGTCTACATTTATATTTTTTTGAAGGACCAAAATTAGGAACATAGGGAGGTGTGATGAACCCATATTGGTCCTATCGCTAAATATTCAACTCATGTCACATAAAGATGATTTCGAATCTCACTATCAATATTTGTTGGTAGATAATATATAAGTACTAACTCAACACTCTTTTAACTTTCAAATTTCTCTAAACCCGATAAGCCATTGAACTATCTCATCTAAACTTAAAAAGGGATATAAGGAGGAATTATCAAAATTCAAAATTCACTCCTTTCATATGTTTTCTTGATGTATTATGTCTTTCTTTTTCCATCGCATGTTAAACTTATTCTCTTTCACGTCTTTCTCTTCCTTTATTCTAAGGTGTATACTAGTACTATATTTATATTCCATATATGCTGACCATGCATTGATTTTCTTTTCAGCTTGTAGTGCCTACGAATGAGTAAAAGATTTGAGGGTTTCTTTTTTGTGGCCAAGGGTTCATACATCAATATAGACTTGTTAGTGCTGCGATCCCTTTGACATACTTAACGAGTCTAGTGACTTTAACATTTAACCATTTTGCCAATTTTCATGCAAATGCATTTTGAAAATTAAATGTACATTATGTACATCAAATTTTTCTTAGTGTAACTTCATGGTTATAGTATACAAACATAATTTTAATATCCCAGATATATACTCCAAATTGGAAACATATCCGTATTAGATACTAATACTTTGTAAATATCCACCCTATATAAGTATCATACTTAATTTTTTTTTTGAAAATATTTTACTGGAGACTCACATATACATATTTAACTAGAATATGTATCTAGGATACATGTAAAAAATAAATGGATATATACACGAGTGATGACAACGAGGGAAAAGAGACATAATTAGTTAGCATTAGACAAGGCTTATTTTGAGTTTTTTTAATGATGTTTGTATTGATATTCTAAGTTCTAACATAGAGATTATATATATATATATATATATATATATATATATATATATATATATATATACACATATACATATATTTGTGTGTGTGTGTTATGTATTACAAGCATTTGTTAATGATTCTATTTTTTTTTACTAAAACAAAACGGTATTCATTCACTCAAATTGATAGATAAAATCATTCAACATCGCTAAAAACGTAAATGATGAATCTGCAAACAAATTCACAACATCCAAGTTAATAGCATACGATGACAAAATACCTACAAATAATATTGATAAAATTAAACTGACCTGAATACTCATGCTTCATGATGTACAACGCCGTAGAAGACAACAACATAGCGTCACACTTAGACGGCTAAATCACAAAGAAAAAATCTTATATTTATATGAAAATCACTTATTTAGATTGAAATAGAGAGAAAAAGATGAAGAGTAATAATTTTGGGTCAAAAATTGATTCATAACCACCCCACAATAAAAATAAAAATAAAATAGAAGAGAGAATCTAAATAGAGAAAAATGTGGCCGACTTATTGGAGTGTTTAAGCTACAGAATTCCAACTTTTTTTTTTGCTGATGACTCTACTCATCATTTACAATTATTGCCCGCTGAAAGTAGTTTTGGTTGTAGTCTGCCAATCATTAGTTAGACCAGAAGGTATTGTTGCTATACGTATAATTCCTAGAAAATTGCTCTTCCCACAAACAAATTTGCTCCCTCCCAAAGAAAAAGATGAAAATACCCCTGGGTGACTTAACTCACGCTCGGAAGCTTTTGCGTGAGTTAACTCACGCTGAAGGCCAGCGTGAGTTAAGTCACGTTGCTTTCCAGCGTTAGTTAACTCACGCTGCAATGCATTACTGTTTTGGGACAAAACCCAGCAGTTCCAACTTCAAACCAAATTTTCTTTCACTCTTCACCTCAAAAAACACCAAAAAGTGCAAATTTTTGGTGAAAAATCTTGAGCCAAAATCATTGCAAATACTCAAGAAGCAAGTTTCTACACTCAACAAACGTCAAAGATCAGGTAATGTACCATCTAACCTCTCTTGATTTTCCTGGTTTTTGAGCTATGTTAACTAGTCTGTAACACGACCTGGGCGTGACTTAACTCACGCTGGAGCTCTGTTTGAGTTAACTCACGCAGGTGTTAGCTCGGCGTGACTTAAGTCACGCTGGTGCCCAGTATTTGAAATTTTGCGCCAATTTTATTTTTCTTTCTTAGCTTGTTGCGCAAGTTATTTATATTTTTTTCTGTATTATTTTTCTATTCAATAGACATAGTGATGGTTGATAATATGGTGGATGATGGCGTTGAGCCGAAACCGGTCATTCTTGAAGCTTTAGGCGAAACTTCCGTTGATGTCAAACCAACCGTTGATGTGAAGCTTAAAGTCAAAATTTCATTTCAAGCTAACATTGAAGAAAAACCTATACCGGCACCTACCGGTGTTGCCAAACCTCATAGTTATGAAGTAAACACCGCCTCATTTTTTTTAACAAAGGATATATCTCAATCTGTTTATGAAATCTAAAACTCTGCTGGGAGCTACTCTAGGATATTCCTATGATATCTATATCTTCATATATATACCTCCACAAATTATGCATCTTTAGCAAGACCACAAATTTGAGGATGAATAACTGTATTCCAATTCCTTCCTCGTGATCAATTTCCATTAATTCATTGGCGATGTAGCTAGAGTATCAATGATCCTAAAATAATGTCAACGTATGATGGTTTAGTTGGTAATGAGTTGAATCATACGTGTGAGTTCAACTTATACGCTCTCAATTTAAAAACCTCTTTAATATAATTATTCATGTTAGCACTTGTTGAATCTTGAAACTTGTCCTAACTCTATTGAGCATTTGAAGTTCAACTCATCTAAATTTTTTGGATAAAAAAAATCTAAAATATATATATAAAAAAACCAAAATTAATTGCTCACCTCAGACTCTCATCAACCATTCAAAAGACATAATTAAATTCGTCCCCACTTTTTTCTTTATGCACTCCTATAATAATTATGCAATATTTTTTTAATTCATAATATATTTTACCAAGCACAATAACGTTATCCTTAACTGGTGGTGTTATTTCTTGAAAGGACACTACATCAAACATTCTTCTAACTACTTTATCATGGAATAAGTAACTAAATATAGCAGATTAACTCATTTTTTTATTGTTATTAAATAACTTTTAACATTATTGTCAACCAATATTAACACGAATGAATTATGTTGTACCGTAACAAAGTTAGTCCATTAGACAGTTTGAGCAATAAAAATGGGATCAGATTGAACTAATGTTGGATTCATCCGGTTCTTATTTATTTTACGTTTTCTATCTGCATATTTTTCTGTAAGTTCGATTATGGTTAAATTAGTTAATTTGATTGAATTATGATCCAATAAACAGTAACAAAAAAAAAATTATGATCCAATGATTGCAATGCTTCGATCTTTGATACGACTTTTTAAATATTAATCATAGTCACTACTAACTTAGCTCCCAAACAAGTAACTTAATCCTTTTTTTATTTTTTAAAGAAAAGAAGCTTTACGCTTTTTTTAATTGGTCTGACAATCGAATAACAAAATTTTCAATTATCCTGTATGTTTAGGAGGAGGAGCGAGTTTGCAACGAAGAAGTCTTGTTTGGGCACAAACTGAATTTGTGCAACACACACAATGAAGGGCATATGTCATCATATGTTCAGATGCATAGACTATGAGCACTTACGTAATTAGCACATTATAACAATTTATGGTATCTTGGGATGCAAGAACCTTCATAAGGATCATGCTGTGAAGGAGGGATGATGGAAGATACACATTATTAGTGAAGCTGCACACCAAGGATCGTGTCAATGGATCATGCTGTGAAGGAGGCAACTAACAAGCCATGATCCCCTCAATTGAGTTTGTACCCCGTTGCTGATGTGAATCATCGATGGATAATATGTAAATACGAATGTTTGTGTTTTTTGAACTTTGATATTTTCTTTGACCGTAACATGTCATATCCGGATCAAACTCACCTAAATATTTTCCGTTACGAGACTTTTGGTCTCTGCTTTTTAGTAATCTCATGTGTATCTTTGAAATTTGAATTATCTTTTGCGGTCATATTTAGTACATTATAAAAATTTCTCTTGTAAAAATTTAATTTTTTGATGAACTAAATATGAATTTTTAAGTTTTTAGCGCTTAAAAAAATCATATTTTGTTAAAATATTATAAATTTAGAGAACAAAAACTTCTTGATTTTTTTATAGAGGAACTTAAAACGAAATTTAAGATGAGTATATTCCCCAAACATAAGGTAAAGACAACTACGTACTTAGTGAATCTAGTGACCTTAACATATAACCATTTAGGCAATTTTCTTGCAAATGCATTTTACAAATTAAATGTACATCGTGACAATCAATTTTTTCTAAAGTGTAAAACTTAATGGTTATACAAACATAACTGCAACGCTAAACATCCAACTTTTTTCTAAATAAAATTGGGTTAGGAGAAAGTTTTTTTTTTTGAACGGCCAATATTATTACTAGAAACCAAAACTTTCAAGACGAAAGTTGGTCTGAAAAACACAATACAACACCCCAGCGCATACGCTAAAAGGGCGGAGCAAAACTGCTAAAGCAAAGCCAGCCAAAAACAACACCAAAGGTAAAACAGCCCCTGCTGCCCAGGCAACAGAGAACGACCCAAAAACACAGCTGCCAAGGGCTGGACAGCAGCAAAACAGAGTGAAAAACACAGCACCAACAAGCACCCTGCCCTTTTGTTTGTATAACAAAGAAGGTTAATGCAAACAAAATTTAACAATGTACAAAAGAGTTGTTCAAAAAAAAACAATGTACAAAAGAGAAGAAAAATATTAACAAGATATATATACAAATGCTCAAAACAATATAAATTATTGCGATGCTCAAAATATCTAAACACTAGTCCCCGGCAACGGCGCCATTTTGTTGGTGTTGCAACAAAAGTAAGTATTTTTATATATCGTCTCCACAGGGCCTAGTGCGCTATCTCGAGCCGTTCAACAATCGTTATCGTTTTGAGTAAGGGTTTGTAAGATGTTTGCATAAAAACAAATGGAACCTAAAAACAGAAATAAAGACGACAAGAATTAGGGAATAAAAGCGTTGAGATCGGAGTTCCTCAATCGAGCATCGAAAATAATGTAATAATCATGCATATGAATTCTACCGTTTTAGCGAAATTATCACGTATCACTCGACAAAGTCATTCGTGTCCAAATGACGTCGTGAGATCGATCGTATCGTTTAATCGACGATTTCCCAATCTATTAAACGACCCGAAAGCATTACGTTCCGACCCTTTGTGTGATTATCAAAACATAATTCTATGTCTAGAATTCTAGTTTTAATAGAAGATTATTCTAACCCTAGATTCAAAGGTATTTTTCAATAACAATTAAATCAAGCATGAGAATGAAAAGCAAGAATAACTTCAATAACACATAAACTACTAAAATCATATATTTGCAAAATCAAAGATTACATCAAAGCTATATAGAGTACCTCCAATCCCAACAAAGGGAAGTTAGTTGTTCATTTTCATGACAACTATACAAAAGTGTAAAGAAGATGATGATTCAAAGCCAAGTTCTTGATTTCCCAAAGAGTCTTACTTGATTCCACCTTCAATCACTCTTGCTCCATGAAGATCAGAGCTTCTAGCCCTATTTTCTGTCTAAAACTACAACCTAATAATAATTCTATATTTAATGAAGGTATGAAACAAAGCTTAAATACTAAAAGCTAAAAGTGACATCTCGCTCAGCGAGCTTCCATTCGCCTGGCGAGTTAAGCTTTCTTTGCTAGTGGTTTTCAGCCACGTCTTCAAATCTCCTTAAACCGCCTTGTATTTCGCTGAGCGATAAAAAATTCACTGAGCGAAGTCATGCTTCCCCTCCTTCTGAAATTCCCTGCCTGAACTCGCTGAGAACTCGCCTTGAGTTCGCTGGGCGAGATTGTCAGATTCTTTTCTTCTTGTTTCGTTGCTCAAATCTTGTCCTGACTTGCATTTTCATGCGTAAATGGATGGGGAAAGAAGTAAAAGCAATATATTGCATTTGATCAGTGATTATGAGCTTTTCCCATGATAACTTGCAAAACAAGCTACTTAAGTGCTTAAATTAAATATGTTTTTTAACTCATTTCTGGCACTGATCACTCTCCCCAACTTAATATGTTTTTTAACTCATTTCTGGCACAAAATTCACATCATACAATTCAAGTCAATAACATAATTAACAATGAACCACACCTAACACACTTCTTTTAAAGTAAATAAAACAAATTGAAATCATGAAGTGAGGGTTTTGAACACTCATCTGGCAAATCTGCTTACAACCTGATTAAGTTATGTGTCCATCCAAATATCATCTCAAAAAGCACAAAAGCATAGATCACAAGGTCTTTGAGGGTTGTAACTTGGCTTGGTTTCCAAAAGAAATGTCATATGTTGGAAAAATTGAATTCAAATGGCCAAGCATAGAGGACCATTCTTTCTAATTACACAACTTCCTCCAAATTTTCATTATCAACCCTTGGTGATATATAAAAAGTATTTTGATCTTGACAACTTTTTTTATTTATTGAATTTTTCTCTTTTTTCATTTCTTTTTCTTTGTTCCTTTTCTTTCTTTTTTTCTTTTCTTTTTCTTGGTTTTCTCTTTTTCTTTTCTTTTTTGTTATTGTCAAGATCAATTTCAAAATTCACCATTTACTTGACATACAAAACCTCCTTTTTCTCCCCAACTTATTTAAAATAATACCCTAATTGAATGTTCCCTTATCATCAGGCAAGGGACAAATAAACATGATGCTTTAGGGTTCAAAATGAAGGTAAGAATATCAGAATCCAATAGTGATTTAACTATGAACTGGATTTTGAAAAATTTGGGCAAATTCACTAAGCATTGTGCTTATGAATATTGACAGTTCATAGTTAAGGATTCTGATTCATTAGGCTCAATGGGGTTATCAAATACTCACTATCTCACAGGGTAGGCTTTTTGTGGTCAAGTGTTTATTCTCAATTTCAAAAGAATGCCTTGATCATTTATGTGCTTTCATACAATTTAAAACAATTTTTAGATTTAACATAAAAGAACCGAGTTAGACAAAAATGCCGGTCTCCTGCATATATACATAGACTTTGAGGATTCCTCACATTTATGCTAGTTCTAAGTGGTTCACATAATAAGCATGTTATCGCGTAAAACTGTATGAGATAAATTTTGTGCAAAGTACTCATTTCAAATTCAAGTACACACCTAGAAAAGCAAGAAACAAGTACCTTGGTTTTGCACTTTGTCACAAATTTTATAACATAATCACACACCTGATACTTTGATCAACGAGCTTATCAGTAAGCCTCGCTCAGCGAAGTAATATCTCGCTCCGCGAGAATGACAGATTTTAGAATTTTCAAAAATGCAGCATTTCAAAAGACTTGTCATTTTAGCTTCATCTATGGTTACTTAAAAAGCATTAATAAAGCATAAATACTTACAAAATTGGGTTGCCTTCCAACAAGCGCTTGTTTTACGTCGTTAGCTCGACGCCTTTTTCGTTAGGGTGGCCAAAATGAGACAGAACACACATCAGCCTTTGTATTCCTTTTCTTTGGGAGGAATTCCATGAACTTGAAGTATATCTGATGTGGAGTCCATATCCTCCCTAACCAGAATTTGATGAACAAGGAACAAAGTTTATCTTTTACAAACTCAATTTCTGCCTTTCTCACTTTCATCCCCTTCTTTTCACAAGTTTCTTCCTTGTTAAGAAACTGTTCCTTTTTCTCAAAATCCATCACTTCTTCACTATCAACAATTCTGGCCTCTTCAGAATCTGACCAATCTTGAGGAAATTCTACTTTGTGTGGTATCTCTATTTCTTCCACTAATTTCCTTATACCCCACCTTTCAAACATTAGCTCTTCCTCACTTTCATCAACATCTTCTTCAACAATCTCTCCGAATTTAAGAGTGGATTGATTGTTGGTCTGAACATCCATGATTCTTGATGAAAAATTTAATTGAACTTGCAAAAGTTCCAATTGGATTGATAAAACTCTCAATCTTTGGTTGGTATTTTGCATGTTGATCATGGATTGTTGCATGAACATATTCAAAGTATTTTCCGTTCTTGCCATTTGTTCATCTTCAGAAGGATATTGTTGATACTGTTGATAGGATTCATACTCAATTGGAGTATAGAAGTTGAAATAATCATGATCAGCCATGATTTCGTTTATGTTGAGAATCTGAAACAAGTAAAACTAACAAGAAACTTTTGTTTGTATAACAAAGAAGGTTAATGCAAACAAAATTTAACAATGTACAAAAGAGAAGAAAAATATTAACAAGATATATATACAAAACGCTCAAAACAATACAAATTATTGCGATGCTCAAAATATCTAAACACTAGTCCCCGGCAACGGCGCCATTTTGTTGGTGTTGCAACAAAAGTAAGTATTTTTATATATCGTCTCCACAGGGCCAAGTGCGCTATCTCGAGTCGTTCAACAATCGTTATCGTTTTGAGTAAGGGTTTGTAAGATGTTTGCATAAAAACAAATGGAACCTAAAAACAGAAATAAAGACGACAAGAAATAGGGAATAAAAGCGTTGAGATCGGAGTTCCTCAATCGAGCATCGAAAATAATCTAATAATAATGCATATGAATTCTACCGTTTTAGCGAAATTATCACGTATCACTCGCCAAAGTCATTCGTGTCCAAATGACGTCGTGAGATCGATCGTATCGTTTAATCGACGATTTCCCAATCTATTAAACGACCCGAAAGCATTACGTTCCGACCCTTTGTGTGATTATCAAAACATAATTCTATGTCTAGAATTCTTGTTTTAATAGAAGATTATTCTAACCCTAGATTCAAAGGTATTTTTCAATAACAATTAAATCAAGCATGAGAATGAAAAGCAAGAATAACTTCAATAACACATAAACTACTAAAATCATATATTTGCAAAATCAAAGATTATATCAAAGCTATATAGAGTACCTCCAATCCCAACAAAGGGAAGTTAGTTGTTCATTTTCATGACAACTATACAAAAGTGTAAAGAAGATGATGATTCAAAGCCAAGTTCTTGATTTCCAAAAGAGTCTTACTTGATTCCACCTTCAATCACTCTTGCTCCATGAAGATCAGAGCTTCTAGCCCTATTTTCTGTCTAAAACTACAACCTAATAATAATTCTATATTTAATAAAAGTATGAAACAAAGCTTAAATACTAAAAGCTAAAAGTGACATCTCGCTCAGCGAGCTTCCATTCGCCTGGCGAGTTAAGCTTTCTTTGCTAGTGGTTTTTAGCCACGTCTTCAAATCTCCTTAAACCGCCTTGTATTTCGCTGAGCGATGAAAAATTCGCTGAGCGAAGTCATGCTTCCCCTCCTTCTGAAATTCCCTGCCTGAACTCGCTGAGAACTCGCCTTGAGTTCGCTGGGCGAGATTGTCAGATTCTTTTCTTATGTCCTGGCTTGCATTTTCCTGCATAAATGGATGGGGAAAGAAGTAAAAGCAATATTGGGCATTTGATCAGTGATTATGAGCTTTTCCCATGATAACTTGCAAAACAAGCTACTTAAGTGCTTAAATTAAATATGTTTTTTAACTCATTTCTGGCACTGATCACTCTGCCCAACTTAGATCTTTGTTTGTCCTCAAACAAAGGACTCAAAAGAAATGGAAAAATCAAGGCTTTGGACAAAAGTACAATACATGCAAAGAAATGAAAAGTTTTCAGATGACAAAATTCAAATGTGGATTGCGTGGGCAAGTATAAAGTTTCTCATTAATCCAGATATATACTATAAATGCGACATAAGTCCTAAACACAAAATTCACATCATACAATTCAAGTCAATAACATAATTAACAATGAACCACACCTAACACACTTCTTTGAAAGTAAATAAAACAAATTGAAATCATGAAGTGAGGGTTTTGAACACTCATCCGGCAAATCTGCTTACAACCTGATTAAGTTATGTGTCCATCCAAATATCATCTCAAAAAGCACAAAAGCATAGATCACAAGGTCTTTGAGGGTTGTAACTTGGCTTGGTTTCCAAAATAAATGTCATATGTTGGAAAAATTGAATTCAAATGGCCAACCATAGAGGAAAATTCTTTCTAATTACACAACTTCCTCCAAATTTTCATTATCAACCCTTGGTGATATATAAAAAGTACTTTGATCCTGACAACTTTTTTTATTTATTGAATTTTTCTCTTTTTTTCATTTCTCTTTCTTTGTTCCTTTTCTTTCTTTTTTTCTTTTCTTTTTCTTGGTTTTCTCTTTTTCTTTTCTTTTTTGTTGTTGTCAAGATCAATTTCAAAATTCACCATTTACTTGACATACAAAACCTCCTTTTTCTCCCCAACTTATTCAAAATAATACCCTAATTGAATGTTCCCTTATCATCTGGCAAGGGATAAATAAACATGATGGTTTAGGGTTCAAAATGAAGGTAAGAATATCAGAATCCAATAGTGATTTAACTATGAACTGGATTTTGAAAAATTTGGGCAAATTCACTAAGCATTGTGCTTATGAATATTGACAGTACATAGTTAAGGATTCTGATTCATTAGGCTCAATGGGGTTATCAAATACTCACTTTCTCACAGGGTAGGCTTTTTGTGGTCAAATGTTTATTCTCAATTTCAAAAGAATGCCTTGATCATTTCTGTGCTTTCATACAATTTAAAACAATTTTTAGATTAACATAAAGGAACCGAGTTAGACAAAAATGCCGGTGTCCTGCATATATACATAGACTTTGAGGATTCCTCACATTTATGCTAGTTCTAAGTGGTTCACATAATAAGCATGTTATCGCGTAAAACTGTATGAGATAAATTTTGTGCAAAGTACTCATTTCAAATTCAAGTACACACCTAGAAAAGCAAGAAACAAGTACCTTGGCTTTGCACTTTGTCACAAATTTTATAACATAATCACACACCTGATACTTTGCTCAACGAGCTTATCAGTAAGCCTCGCTCAGCGAAGTAATATCTCGCTCCGCGAGAATGACAGATTTCAGAATTTTCAAAAATGCAGCATTTCAAAAGACTTGTCATTTTTAGCTTCACCTATATTACTTAAAAAGCATTAATAAAGCATAAATACTTACAAAATTGGGTTGCCTCCCAACAAGCGCTTGTTTTACGTCGTTAGCTCGACGCCTTTTTCGTTAGGGTGGCCAAAATGAGACGGAACACACATCAGCCTTTGTATTCCTTTTCTTTGGGAGGAATTCCATGAACTTGAAGTATATCTGATGTGGAGTCCATATCCTCCCTAACCAGAATTTGATGAACAAGGAACAAATGTTATCTTTTACAAACTCAATTTCTGCCTTGCTCACTTTCATCCCCTTCTTTTCACAAGTTTCTTCCTTGTAAAGAAACTGTTCCTTTTTCTCAAAATCCATCACTTCTTCACTATCAACAATTCTGGCCTCTTCAGAATCTGACCAATCTTGAGGAAATTCTACTTTGTGTGGTATCTCTATTTCTTCCACTAATTTCCTTATACCACACCTTTCAAACATTAGCTCTTCCTCACTTTCATCAACATCTTCTTCAACAATCTCTCCGAATTTAAGAGTGGATTGATTGTTGGTCTGAACATCCATGATTCTTGATGAAAAATTTAATTGAACTTGCAAAAGTTCCAATTGGATTGATAAAGCTCTCAATCTTTGGTTGGTATTTTGCATGTTGATCATGGATTGTTGCATGAACATATTCAAAGTATTTTCCGTTCTTGCCATTTGTTCATCTTCAGAAGGATATTGTTGATACTGTTGATAGGATTCATACTCAATTGGAGTATAGAAGTTGAAATAATCATGATCAGCCATGATTTCGTTTATGTTGAGAATCTGAAACAAGTAAAACTAACAAGAAACTTTTGTTTGTATAACAAAGAAGGTTAATGCAAACAAAATTTAACAATGTACAAAAGAGAAGAAAAATATTAACAAGATATATATACAAAACGCTCAAAACAATACAAATTATTGCGATGCTCAAAATATCTAAACACTAGTCCCCGGCAACGGCGCCATTTTGTTGGTGTTGCAACAAAAGTAAGTATTTTTATATATCGTCTCCACAGGGCCTAGTGCGCTATCTCGAGTCGTTCAACAATCGTTATCGTTTTGAGTAAGGGTTTGTAAGATGTTTGCATAAAAACAAATGGAACCTAAAAACAGAAATAAAGACGACAAGAAATAGGGAATAAAAGCGTTGAGATCGGAGTTCCTCAATCGAGCATCGAAAATAATCTAATAATCATGCATATGAATACTACCGTTTTAGCGAAATTATCACGTATCACTCGCCAAAGTCATTCGTGTCCAAATGACGTCGTGAGATCGATCGTATCGTTTAATCGACGATTTCCCAATCTATTAAACGACCCGAAAGCATTACGTTCCGACCCTTTGTGTGATTATCAAAACATAATTCTATGTCTAGAATTCTTGTTTTAATAGAAGATTATTCTAACCCTAGATTCAAAGGTATTTTTCAATAACAATTAAATCAAGCATGAGAATGAAAAGCAAGAATAACTTCAATAACACATAAACTACTAAAATCATATATTTGCAAAATCAAAGATTACATCAAAGCTATATAGAGTACCTCCAATCCCAACAAAGAGAAGTTAGTTGTTCATTTTCATGACAACTATACAAAAGTGTAAAGAAGATGATGATTCAAAGCCAAGTTCTTGATTTCCCAAAGAGTCTTACTTAATTCCACCTTCAATCACTCTTGCTCCATGAAGATCAGAGCTTCTAGCCCTATTTTCGGTCTAAAACTACAACCTAATAATAATTCTATATTTAATAAAAGTATGAAACAAAGCTTAAATACTAAAAGCTAAAAGTGACATCTCGCTCAGCGAGCTTCCATTCGCCTGGCGAGTTAAGCTTTCTTTGCTAGTGGTTTTCAGCCACGTCTTCAAATCTCCTTAAACCGCCTTGTATTTCGCTGAGCGATGAAAAATTCGCTGAGCGAAGTCATGCTTCCCCTCCTTCTGAAATTCCCTGCCTGAACTCGCTGAGAACTCGCCTTGAGTTCGCTGGGCGAGATTGTCAGATTCTTTTCTTCTTGTTTCTTTGCTCAAATCATGTCCTGGCTTGCATTTTCCTGCATAAATGGATGGGGAAAGAAGTAAAAGCAATATTGGGCATTTGATCAGTGATTATGAGCTTTTCCCATGATAACTTGCAAAACAAGCTACTTAAGTGCTTAAATTAAATATGTTTTTTAACTCATTTCTGGCACTGATCACTCTCCCCAACTTAAATCTTTGTTCGTCCTCAAACAAAGGACTCAAAAGAAATGGAAAAATCAAGGATTCGGACAAAAGTACAATACATGCAAAGAAATGAAAAGTTTTCAGATGACAAAATTCAAATGTGGATTGCGCGGGCAAGTATAAAGTTTCTCATTAATCCAGATATATACTATAAATGCGACATAAATCCTAAACACAAAATTCACATCATACAATTCAAGTCAATAACATAATTAACAATGAACCACACCTAACACACTTCTTTGAAAGTAAATAAAACAAATTGAAATCATGAAGTGAGGGTTTTGAACACTCATCCGGCAAATCTGCTTACAACCTGATTAAGTTATGTGTTCATCCAAATATCATCTCAAAAAGCACAAAAGCATAGATCACAAGGTCTTTGAGGGTTGTAACTTGGCTTGGTTTCCAAAAGAAATGTCATATGTTGGAAAAATTGAATTCAAATGGCCAAGCATAGAGGAACATTCTTTCTAATTACACAACTTCCTCCAAATTTTCATTATCAACCCTTGGTGATATATGGAAAGTACTTTGATCTTGACAACTTTTTTTATTTATTGAATTTTTCTCTTTTTTTCATTTCTTTTTCTTTGTTCCTTTTCTTTCTTTTTTTCTTTTCTTTTTCTTGGTTTTCTCTTTTTCTTTTCTTTTTTGTTGTTGTCAAGATCAATTTCAAAATTCACCATTTACTTGACATACAAAACCTCCTTTTTCTCCCCAACTTATTCAAAATAATACCCTAATTGAATGTTCCCTTATCATCAAGCAAGGGACAAATAAACATGAAGGTTTAGGGTTCAAAATGAAGGTAAGAATATCAGAATCCAATAGTGATTTAACTATGAACTGGAATTTGAAAAATTTGGGCAAATTCACTAAACATTGTGCTTACGAATATTGACAGTACATAGTTAAGGATTCTGATTCATTAGGCTCAATGGGGTTATCAAATACTCACTTTCTCACAGGGTAGGCTTTTTGTGGTCAAGTGTTTATTCTCAATTTCAAAAGAATGCCATGATCATTTCTGTGCTTTCATACAATTTAAAACAATTTTTAGATTTAACATAAAAGAACCGAGTTAGACAAAAATGCTGGTGTCCTGCATATATACATAGACTTTGAGGATTCCTCACATTTATGCTAGTTCTAAGTGGTTCACATAATAAGCATGTTATCGCGTAAAACTGTATGAGATAAATTTTGTGCAAAGTACTCATTTCAAATTCAAGTACACACCTAGAAAAGCAAGAAACAAGTACCTTGGCTTTGCACTTTGTCACAAATTTTATAACATAATCACACACCTGATACTTTGCTCAACGAGCTTATCAGTAAGCCTCGCTCAGCGAAGTAATATCTCGCTCCGCGAGAATGACAGATTTCAGAATTTTCAAAAATGCAGCATTTCAAAAGACTTGTCATTTTTAGCTTCACCTATGGTTACTTAAAAAGCATTAATAAAGCATAAATACTTACCAAATTGGGTTGCCTCCCAACAAGCGCTTGTTTTACGTCGTTAGCTCGACGCCTTTTTCGTTAGGGTGGCCAAGATGAGACAGAACACACATCAGCCTTTGTATTCCTTTTCTTTGGGAGGAATTCCATGAACTTGAAGTATATCTGATGTGGAGTCCATATCCTCCCTAACCAGAATTTGATGAACAAGGAACAAATGTTATCTTTTACAAACTCAATTTCTGCCTTGCTCACTTTCATCCCCTTCTTTTCACAAGTTTCTTCCTTGTTAAGAAACTGTTCCTTTTTCTCAAAATCCATCACTTCTTCACTATCAACAATTCTGGCCTCTTCAGAATCTGACCAATCTTGAGGAAATTCTACTTTGTGTGGTATCTCTATTTCTTCCACTAATTTCCTTATACCACACCTTTCAAACATTAGCTCTTCCTCACTTTCATCAACATCTTCTTCAACAATCTCTCCGAATTTAAGAGTGGATTGATTGTTGGTCTGAACATCCATGATTCTTGATGAAAAATTTAATTGAACTTGCAAAAGTTCCAATTGGATTGATAAAGCTCTCAATCTTTGGTTGGTATTTTGCATGTTGATCATGGATTGTTGCATGAACATATTCAAAGTATTTTCCGTTCTTGCCATTTGTTCATCTTCAGAAGGAGTTTGTTGATACTGTTGATAGGATTCATACTCAATTGGAGTATAGAAGTTGAAATAATCATGATCAGCCATGATTTCGTTTATGTTGAGAATCTGAAACAAGTAAAACTAACAAGAAACTTTTGTTTGTATAACAAAGAAGGTTAATGCAAACAAAATTTAACAATGTACAAAAGAGAAGAAAAATATTAACAAGATATATATACAAAACGCTCAAAACAATACAAATTATTGAGATGCTCAAAATATCTAAACACTAGTCCCCGGCAACGGCGCCATTTTGTTGGTGTTGCAACAAAAGTAAGTATTTTTATATATCGTCTCCACAGGGCCTAGTGCGCTATCTCGAGTCGTTCAACAATCGTTATCGTTTTGAGTAAGGGTTTGTAGGATGTTTGCATAAAAACAAATGGAACCTAAAAACAGAAATGAAGACGACAAGAAATAGGGAATAAAAGCGTTGAGATCGGAGTTCCTCAATCGAGCATCGAAAATAATCTAATAATCATGCATATGAATACTACCGTTTTAGCGAAATTATCACGTATCACTCGCCAAAGTCATTCGTGTCCAAATGACGTCGTGAGATCGATCGTATCGTTTAATCGACGATTTCTCAATCTATTAAACGACCCGAAAGCATTACGTTCCGACCCTTTGTGTGATTATCAAAACATAATTCTATGTCTAGAATTCTTGTTTTAATAAAAGATTATTCTAACCCTAGATTCAAAGGTATTGTTCAATAACAATTAAATCAAGCATGAGAATGAAAAGCAAGAATAACTTCAATAACACATAAACTACTAAAATCATATATTTGCAAAATCAAAGATTACATCAAAGCTATATAGAGTACCTCCAATCCCAACAAAGGGAAGTTAGTTGTTCATTTTCATGACAACTATACAAAAGTGTAAAGAAGATGATGATTCAAAGCCAAGTTCTTGATTTCCCAAAGAGTCTTACTTGATTCCACCTTCAATCACTCTTGCTCCATCAAGATCAGAGCTTCTAGCCCTATTTTCTGTCTAAAACTACAACCTAATAATAATTCTATATTTAATAAAAGTATGAAACAAAGCTTAAATACTAAAAGCTAAAAGTGACATCTCGCTCAGCGAGCTTCCATTCGCCTGGCGAGTTAAGCTTTCTTTGCTAGTGGTTTTCAGCCACGTCTTCAAATCTCCTTAAACCGCCTTGTATTTCGCTGAGCGATGAAAAATTCGCTGAGCGAAGTCATGCTTCCCCTGCTTCTGAAATTCCCTGCCTGAACTCGCTGAGAACTCGCCTTGAGTTCGCTGGGCGAGATTGTCAGATTCTTTTCTTCTTGTTTCTTTGCTCAAATCATGTCCTGGCTTGCATTTTCCTGCATAAATGGATGGGGAAAGAAGTAAAAGCAATATTGGGCATTTGATCAGTGATTATGAGTTTTTCCCATGATAACTTGCAAAACAAGCTACTTAATTGCTTAAATTAAATATGTTTTTTAACTCATTTCTGGCACTGATCACTCTCCCCAACTTAAATCTTTGTTTGTCCTCAAACAAAGGACTCAAAAGAAATGGAAAAATCAAGGCTTTGGACAAAAGTACAATACATGCAAAGAAATGAAAAGTTTTCAGATGACAAAATTCAAATGTGGATTGCGTGGGCAAGTATAAAGTTTCTCATTAATCCAGATATATACTATAAATGCGACATAAGTCCTAAACACAAAATTCACATCATACAATTCAAGTCAATAACATAATTAACAATGAACCACACCTAACACACTTCTTTGAAAGTAAATAAAACAAATTGAAATCATGAAGTGAGGGTTTTGAACACTCATCCGGCAAATCTGCTTACAACCTGATTAAGTTTTGTGTCCATCCAAATATCATCTCAAAAAGCACAAAAGCATAGATCACAAGGTCTTTGAGGGTTGTAACTTGGCTTGGTTTCCAAAAGAAATGTCATATGTTGGAAAAATTGAATTCAAATGGCCAAGCATAGAGGAACATTCTTTCTAATTACACAAATTCCTCCAAATTTTCATTATCAACCCATGGTGATATATAAAAAGTACTTTGATCTTGACAACTTTTTTTATTTATTGAATTTTTCTCTTTTTTTCATTTCTTTTTCTTTGTTCCTTTTCTTTCTTTTTTTCTTTTCTTTTTCTTGGTTTTCTCTTTTTCTTTTCTTTTTTGTTGTTGTCAAGATCAATTTCAAAATTCACCATTTACTTGACATACAAAACCTCCTTTTTCTCCCCAACTTATTCAAAATAATACCCTAATTGAATGTTCCCTTATCATCAGGCAAGGGACAAATAAACATGATGGTTTAGGGTTCAAAATGAAGGTAATAATATCAGAATCCAATAGTGATTTAACTATGAACTGGATTTTGAAAAATTTGGGCGAATTCACTAAGCATTGTGCTTATGAATATTGACAGTACATAGTTAAGGATTCTGATTCATTAGGCTCAATGGGGTTATCAAATACTCACTTTCTCACAGGGTAGGCTTTTTGTGGTCAAGTGTTTATTCTCAATTTCAAAAGAATGCCTTGATCATTTCTGTGCTTTCATACAATTTAAAACAATTTTTAGATTTAACATAAAAGAACCGAGTTAGACAAAAATGCCGGTGTCCTGCATATATACATAGACTTTGAGGATTCCTCACATTTATGTTAGTTCTAAGTGGTTCACATAATAAGCATGTTATCGCGTAAAACTGTATGAGATAAATTTTGTGCAAAGTACTCATTTCAAATTCAAGTACACACCTAGAAAAGCAAGAAACAAGTACCTTGGCTTTGCACTTTGTCACAAATCTTATAACATAATCACACACCTGATACTTTGCTCAACGAAATAACTTCAATAACACATAAACTACTAAAATCATATATTTGCAAAATCAAAGATTACATCAAAGCTATATAGAGTACCTCCAATCCCAACAAAGGGAAGTTAGTTGTTCATTTTCATGACAACTATACAAAAGTGTAAAGAAGATGATTATTCAAAGCCAAGTTCTTGATTTCCCAAAGAGTCTTACTTTATTCCACCTTCAATCACTCTTGCTCCATGAAGATCAGAGCTTCTAGCCCTATTTTCTGTCTAAAACTACAACCTAATAATAATTCTATATTTAATAAAAGTATGAAACAAAGCTTAAACACTAAAAGCTAAAAGTGACATCTCGCTCAGCGAGCTTCCATTCGCTCGGCGACTTAAGCTTTCTTTGCCAGTGGTGTTCAGCCACGTCTTCAAATCTCCTTAAATCGCCTTGTATTTCGCTGAGCGATGAAAAATTCGCTGAGCGAAGTCATGCTTCCCCTGCTTCTGAAATTCCCTGCCTGAACTCGCTGAGAACTCGCCTTGAGTTCGCTGGGCGAGATTGTCAGATTCTTTTCTTCTTGTTTCTTTGCTCAAATCATATCATGTCTTGCATTTTCCTGCATAAATGGACGAGGAAAGAAGTAAAAGCAATATTTGGCATTTGATCAGTGATTATGAGCTTTTCCCATGATAACTTGCAAAACAAGCTACTTAAGTGCTTAAAATAAATATGCTTTTTAACTCATTTCTGGCACTTATCACCTGAGACCACCTCAAACCCCCTCAACAAGGCCTTCAATGTCCATAAATTATCAATCGACGCCTCACCAATACAAAGAGTATCATCGGCATATTGAAGATGTGAAATATTCACACCCCCCTTTTAATCTCAAAGCCTCTAAACAAATTCTAATCCACCGCACTCCTCATCAACCCACTAAAGCCCTCCGCCACTAAAAGGAAGAGAAATGGGGCTAAAGAATCTCCTTGTTTCAATCCCCTATGAGTATTGATTTCTTACCGTTGGACTTCCATTTACAAGAATATACATAGTACCTCCTAAACACACAAGCCTTCATCCATCCTATCCACTTATCACAAAAACCACACCTCCTCAACATATATTTCAAGAATCCCCAATCCACCGAAATCAACTTTTAGAATTAAACACTCTCGGTTCAATCGCTTAGCCAAGTCCACCACCTCATTAACAATCAAAACCCCCTCTACAAGTTGTCTACCTTTTAGAAAAGCCGATTGAGATTTGGAAATAATGGGATTCATCACCTTTGCTAACCTTGCGGCCAACACCTTAGAAAGCAACTTATACCAACTTCCCAAAATCAAAATTGGTCTAAAGTCCTTTAAGGCAACCAGACCTTTCACCTTTGGGATTAGCGTCACAAAATAAGTACAATAAACATTTTGGAAAGACCTCATTACCATGGAATTGATCAAAAAAATCTTCACCTCATTCTTAATAAAATACCAAAATTGCTTCAAGAAAGCAAAGTTGAAACCATCCGGACCCGGACTTTTGTTACCATCACTCTCCTTAACCACCCTTTCTATTTATAATAAGGAGAACAGAGCTATCAACTCACCATTCCCCTCTTTGGAGATAGAATCAAAATGAACACCATCCAACCTTGGCCTCTCCCACCCACAACTCTCTACATGCCTCCGAAAATACCCCACCACCACACTTCTTATTTCCGAAGAAGTTTGGACCCACTCTTCATCTACCTAAAAAGCCTTAATCGCATTCCGGAGGTTCGCTTCTTAATACATCGATGGAAGAACTTTGAATTTGCATCACCTTCCTTAAGCCATTTAGATCTAGTTCTTTCTTTACTTTTAAGTAAACACCATAATTCATCAAATTTCGTCTTCCTCTTATCCACATCTTCTTGAGTCAAACCACCCCTTTCACTCCTTTCATCAAGAGCGTCAATTTCATCCTTCAACCTTGAAAATTTACTATCCATATCCTCATAGTCCCCCTACTCCACTCTTTAAGTTCCAACTTCAACCCCTTTAATTTCGATTTTAGGACAAACCCCATCCACCCGTTCACCGTATTCCTCCTCCACGCATCCTGCACCACTTTCTTGAATTTTCGGTTATCAAGCAAAAAATTATTAAAGCGAAAAGGTTTTGGAGCCCAATCATGGCCGCCGTCCTAAGCACAATCGGACAATGGTCGGACACATCTCTTGGTAACACCCAAAGAACCACACTTCCCCAATAATCTCTCTATTCCTCTGAAATAAACGCCCTATCAAGCCTACTCATCACTCGCCCATTAGGATGATACCAAGTATACTTTCTCCCTAAAAGATCGACATCATCAACCTCCAAATTACCAACAAAGTTATTAAAGAGATTCATGTCTAACCTTTGTTCGGATGTAGGAAGGATATTCACCCCCATTCTTTCCTCGCTCGCACAAATCGAATTGAAATCCCCTACAAGACACCATCCACCTTCCCCCCTAAAGCATTTCTCAATATCACAATACTATCCCACATCCTCCTCCTTGACACCAAATCACATTTTGAATAAACTTTAACCATAAAACATCTTTTATGAAGGACTCCCCACTCTATACACACACCAACAAAGCCCTCCCCCACAAAAGAGAAAATTAAATTAGAGTTCGATTTTCTCCAAATAGAAAGGATTCCACCACTATTACCAACCGACGGGAGAAACACCTAATCGCAATCTTCATCCCTCCATAGGCTATAACATAACCTCTCAGAAATAACCTCCATTTGTGTTTCTTGGATAGCCAAAAAATCCACCCTATTTTCACGCACCAACTCCTTCACCCTCTTCCGCTTCAAAACACCACCCAAGCCTCTAACATTAAAAGATAGAACTATCATTGATAACCTTCCTTCCTCTCCCTAATCTCCTTCTTTGTGACAACAACTTCTTCCATCTCCACAAGTTTCTTTATCACACTCTCACTCCCCATTTTAAAGGAGACACCCACACTTTTTTGTAATTCATAAATTCTAGCCGCATCCAATTCCTTTCGCTTCTCATTCATCACAAGCGGAAGAGGTGTTTTCAGGGACAACCAACCCCATTTCTTCCATAAAAAATTGCATTTCAGACGTCGGCGTTAGCGGACATGCCGGCAACACCACCTCCAAACGGCATTCTTCAACCTCTTCCAACGCACTCGCTCCTACCACTTCATCCCCCAAACATCCTCTCGCCACCTCCCCTTGACCTTTTGTATGCGCATGCTTCAACAAACCCCCATTTCCTCTCTTAGTGCCTCCAAACACCTTCATAAAAGTTGACCCCCCCTCCTACACCTTGTTGTAGTTTTTTCTCTTTACAAGACTTTTTCTTACTTACACCCCCGACACCTGTAGCCAGTACTTCTGTTGGTTCAGAAATATTAGAAAGTTTCTGGCCCAACCCATTAAGATCGGATCTTAAATTGAACCCAAGCCCATTGATTTCCTCCTGACCCACAACCAGCTCCATATTCCCATGGGCCAAAACCTCCAACCCATCAGATTCCTCCACATCATCATAGGTCTCACCCTTCCTCCTACCTCCTTCCTCACGCACCTGTAGGCCATGCTCCCTCTCCCCATAATTCTGACACGCCCTCTCTCTCCCCTTCCTGCAGACACGTGGCCATGTAGGCCCCTCCTGCCTGACGCGCATATTCTGGCTTTCCCATCTCCCCTCCTGCCACACGCGCCTGTGGCCCAATCCCCCCCTTCCTCCTCTATCCCACGTGCCTGGCCCTCACCAACCACATCATTCCCTACTTCTGCAGCTGTCCCCTTCCTACGATGTTGGTTATGTACGAACAAGGCCACTTTTCTCTCTTCCAATGGATAGCCTTGCCTATTTTCCACAAATCCAGCAAAAGCATGCTGACTTCCACAGAGCCCCCTATCAGGCTCTCCCACTTCTCTTTCCAAGTCAACCACTGCCACCTCATCACTCCTATGGGCCCCACTATGATCTTCTTCATCTGAACTTTGAGAATTTGAATTCTCACCGGAAAACTCATCGGACTCCGCCGCCTCCCTCTCAAACTCGCCGGAATTCGAAACAGAACCACCCTCACTCTCCCCCACCGCTGGCTGCACCTCCTCCATCTTCTCCTCTGAATCCTCCACCACCCACAAGTTAAACCCAGCACCCACCACCTTAATCTTTACCCATTCATCAATAAAACCCCATCTATGAGTAGAGATCAAAATTCTTCCCACATCCAATCTGTTTCTTTCTACTGTATCTTCATCAAAGTCAATAAAGTCTCCAAACATAGCTCCAACCTTCTTGAAAAAAGATTCTTCTCAAACATGTAAAGGTACACCATACAGCTTGAGCCAAACCCTCCTCTTAGTTGCAATCAGTTTAGGAGACCATCCTCTTAATTCAAGTGACGTTAACGATAATTTTACAACCATCCTCGAAAAAATTTAAGATTTTAACTCGAAGCCTAAATGTGACAATTAACACTTTTACCATTGAACTAACATCTTAAATGTTTAATAAACATAATATATCAAGATGCAGATGCAAACAATATTTTGTATGAATTTAATGATGTAGTTCAAGTGGTTGAGTTGTGACATCTAATTAATGCGTTTTAATAAAAAAAAATTCACAATTCAAAACTTTGGCTAATATTATATTATAACGGCACTCTTTTAAACTATATTATATTATTATTTAACAATATTTCAGGCTTATTAAACAATACCCTTATTTAGGCACTCTTTATATATAATTTGTTTTATGTTTATGATCAAGCAATCAAAATATCATTTGTAACTATGAAATCGTATGGCGAACATTTAATTTTTTTTTTTTGTAGAAATTTAATTTAATTTTTATAAGCTTATTATATGTTCATTTGTGGTGGTGTTATTTAATTCAAAAAAATATTTAAAACTAATTATTTTTCTAGAAAAAATGCTCCAGTTCACACAAACATCCTTTTTCTTTATTTATTTTTGTTTATATTTTTTCTCTCAAATATGACAATAACTTTAAGAAAATACCTCTAAAAAAACTTTAATAAAATAATTAAATGGAACAAGATAAAAAGAAATAAAGGATAGAATCTATTGATGACAAGTGATCCCCTCATGAAAGGCAAGTCCAAAGCATATATAAAAGCATGGACATGTAGTAGAGCCAATGAGCAAATTATCAAAGCATACATTATTAATTATGCGTACTAAATCAAATAATCCTCTTGTTATTGGTGGTGTAATAGGAGATGTTTTGGATCCGTTTACAAATTCAGTGTCTTTGAAGATTGTTTATGACAATAACAAAGAAGTCATCAACAGTGGTGAGCTCAAACCCTCCCAAATAGTCAACCCACCAAGAGTTCAAGTTGGTGGAAATGACCTCAGGACTCTATACACTCTGGTTGGTTTACATATTCTTTAATTAAGTAAATATATCGATCTTAGTTACATTCTTCAATTTTTTTTTTTAAAACAACAAAGAGATTACTATATATAAATTAGAGCACAAAGGGTGCTCAAACCCATATACATAGAAGTATATATAGAAGAATATAAATGGCCCTCCAAAGATAGAAGAAAGTCACCTTAAGAGATATTAATCCATAAAATAAACATCTAAGATGGTATATTTAAAATGTTATATAAAAAAAAAAAAAAAGACGGCTGAAATTTCAATCACTAAACATTAAGAGTATCATTTTTACTTCACCAATAACCTTTCTTCTATACAAATTAAACCTAATAGGGATCACTCTTAACAATAATGCTAGAAGAATGACATCACCATAGAAGGGGACAAAGTTTTCAATTGATTATCGTTTTTCTTTCTAGGGGTTTTGAATCTGTGGCATTTTTCAGGTGATGGTGGACCCTGATGCACCAAGCCCTAGTAACCCTAATATGAGGGAATACCTGCATTGGTAAGTGGGAAGTTAGCCATATGGACTTAATTAATAATCACTCCTCAGTTCCTTACTCGATATGTACATATATTTTATATATACTCAATCTACATATATATCATATGGATTATATGTTTAACTTGAATATCATATGGAGTATAAATTTAATTTGATATTCAAATTTACCACACAATCATATTAGGTCATGGTATTGTTTTGTTCGAAGGCAAGAACTAATTATGGGGTTTATGAAATTTTATTCATATTGATGCAATAGCTTCTGTTGTATATTTTAGGATCACATTTATGTAGTAAAATTGATAAAGCACTTATTTGTTTATTTATTAATTTTGTGTCAACTGGAGTCGCTATCAAAGAAAGCAACAAACCTTGCAATCAAACTCTCACAAATACACTTTATTCGCATTGTGTCTTTATTTATTTTGGTATGCCATAGTGTATATGTATGTGTGAAAAAAATGCAGCTATATTAAATCGTGTGTGTAAACCTAATATATATATATATATATATATATATATATATATATATATATATATATATATATATATATATAAACTACATATGTAAACTACATACATGTAAACTAAATTGTATATACATGTAAACTACATATGTGTTTGTACTTGAAAACTTTCTTTTGGATGAATTTAGTTCCATTCTAACCCTTTTGTTTTCTTCATTTTTGAATCCTTAATTAGGATGGTAACCAATATTCCAGCGACTACAGGGACAACTTTTGGTACGTGCACAATTTTCTTGGACTTTTAATTTTAGTGTAAATCGATTATCTTTTGTGCAATTGCAAGCAAAATCTTTCTCAATAATTTCAACTTGTTGCACATTGGAACTATTGCTTTAAAACCGAATGGAATTCATTTGGTTAAACCGAGAAACCACAAATTCGTTTCAACTACGATTGGTTCAATCGGATTTTATTTTATACAACTTTTATTAAATTTTTATTTACTTTATTAATTTATATATTTGAACTTTATTTTTTAAAAGAAAGCACAACAATTTAGTATCTTGTTGTAATTTATTATTACATATATGTTTGTATAAATATATGTTGTTTTTATTAATTGTAGGACAGGAGATAGTGAGCTATGAAAATCCAAGTCCAACATCAGGGATTCATCGTGTGATATTTGTGTTGTTTAGGCAACCTTGTAGGCACACTATATTAGCTCCTGGATGGAGACAGAATTTCATTACAAGAGATTTTGCAAAAGTTTACAATCTTGGATTACCTGTTGCTACTCTCTATTTTAATTGTCAAAGAGAAAATGGTTCTGGTGGAAGGAGGCTGATCATCTAATAATAATAATAATAATAATAATAATAATAATAATAATAATAATAATAATAATAATAATAATAATAATAATAATAATCTAAACATATCCATATCGTACAATATATATAAGAAATAATTGTGGATAAATGAGTCCTCTGAGTTGGAGTTTAGTTCAAAGAATTCATCGATTGCTTCAGATGAATTGAAAAGTCACAACACTCCTATCGTGAGGCAAATTATTGCGCAAATGCTCTAGCTGGCCAATAAATGATATAATATGGGCTCTCAATTGATGATTTATTAGTCGTGTCTGACTCAAATTAGACACTTGTTGCTAGGTGATTTATTTGGTGTTTCTATCTCATGTTTGATTTTGTTGTACTTTTTATGTCTTCGACCTTCTTATTTATATAAAAATAAAGAGCCTAAATTTATATTCAAGTGAGTATCAGAAGATATTTGAGAAGTGTATGTACTGATCTTTCAAAAATAAATAGGAGATTATTTGTCATATAATTTATATATGAACATATATCCTCTACCTTAAAGACAAGAAATTTAACACGACTTTCTCTCTTTCTTTGAATGTATAAATAAAAACTCCTTTAATTAGTAATTACAATTTCAAAATTATTTGTCAAAGAATTTAAGTTAACATTTACGATAACAATTGGGAATTTATAACACCCTTTCAATAAAATTATCAATGAGGTGTAGAGACATCACAAGAGCGGTAAACATCTTGTACCTCATTGTATAAACACTCTTATTATTAATGAGACTAGTATGGAGCTAGTGCCAAGCACGGGTAAATAAATCACTGTTAAGAAAAAAATTTAGTTTTAGAGATTAATCTTCATGCATTGACGGTGTAAAGTTTTAGAGATTAATCTTCATGCATTGACGGTGTAAATTCTTTTGCATTTGGCTAAATCACGTCAATTTTTTTATTTTTTGGGTGATATTTTAGGAACTAACTTAAAAAGTGGTATCATGGTGTAATTTGGTCGGGCATATGTGTAAAAGATTTTTCTAGTATCGATGTATACAAATTAAATCTTTAGTTTTACGTTGTAGATTGACCAAACTTACTGTCAAGCATGGGATTAAAATTCATTGATAAAATTATATGTAATTTGATACTATGATGCATAACTCTATTCATAAATATTCATTCCCGTGTATAAGGTTTTATTTATATAAAAACAAAATAAATTGCTAATTTTTAAATAAAACGATGCTA
Source organism: Medicago ruthenica (assembly GCA_018208015.1). NCBI lineage: Eukaryota > Viridiplantae > Streptophyta > Magnoliopsida > Fabales > Fabaceae > Medicago > Medicago ruthenica. Next base: position 88,865,394 of record CM031377.1, on the reverse strand, counting down.
ATATTTTATTTCTACTAAAATATAAATTCATAGTAGTTAAGATGATAATGATACTTCCCTTAAGAAAAGATGATAATGCTACTTCGTATAAAAGGTTCAAGATTATTTTATAAAGTATTAGTTACAAATGGGGTCGAGTCTAGTTGATTAGTTGATTGGTGGAAGAGCATAGGATTATTCAAACTTTTCACGCTTTCGAACCTTTCATTCTTCTTACGGTCCAACTGGTTTAATAGAGATGAGAGATTTTAATGGAGGAAAGGGAAGGGATGATAGATATTTTAATTAAATATATGTTTGGTTTAAAAGAGGGAAGATGAGGGAAGGGAATAAGGTGGGAAAATCTTAACTAAATACATGCTTGATACATAAGAGAATATGAGTTTTTAAAACTAAATTACATCTTTACCCTTAAAGTCTTTAATTTTAATCTGACCTCCTCTTCTCCAACGTTTCTACCTTGCTTGTTCCATCCCTCGTCTAACTGTCCTCTCTTCCTTCTCTCCCGCCTATCATGCTTCTCTCCCTCTCTCCCATCACACACCGCCACCCTTTCAACTTTTTTTGATCATGTTATCCTTTTTATTTTGTTCCTAAATGATTCCAAAAACGTGGTTTTTAATTTCGAATTCCAAACTCAAGTCTAGTTTGGAAAGACAATGAACTAAAATGTGTGGTGCTCTCTTCAATTGTCTGTGTCCATTCCAATTTGAGCAAATTATTAGACAATTTGAACCAAGAAAGTTTTTTTTTAAATCAAGATATATTGTGATTTTTGGTTTAATAATATATTTAATATCATTTTTGTTATTAAGTTCTTGAATGAGATCTCATCTTATCATTGGATAAGATGATTAAGGAACTTGCAGATCTTGGTTTACCAATTAACAATCTTATAACGATAATTGGTAACAGGAAAAAAAAAGATAGGCGTTGTTGTATCGTTAAATCATAGATGGCACATAGATATGTTGCTCAAAGTCTTTTTTTTGCAATCCAACCATTCCTTATAACTACCAAACTTGTCAAATTACTGGCATCCTTTTAAGAAAATAGAATCCATGATGGAATTCAAAATATAATGTATTTGTTTCACATTTAAAATGGATGATTGAACTCAAATTTAACTTTTAAAATGATTATTATAATGGTACAATTTTATGATTTGAACCGATTATTTTAGGTCTAACTAAAAACTATTCTATATCAATTTGTACTCACACTAACGTTATTATGATTGATGGTACATTAACCGTAAACAAATTAAAATCATAAGAGGATGAATAAGATTATTTGGTACTCACATAAAATGAGCATAATTGTATCAGTGATAAATATTGTCCCGTGTTTTTTATGTAAAAATGACAAATAGTAGTCTGATGTATGCGTTTTTTTTTATATTTTTTCAGTGATGTATATTTGTTTAATTTTTTTTATGTATTAGGAACAAATATTATTCCTATATTTTTTTTCTTTATCTATGACATATATATGTTTTATGTTTTTTCTACATAACGGAAAAATATTTATCATTTTTTTTAATATTTATCAGTGATGAATATTTGTCTTGTATTTCTTTTAAAGTAGTAGTAACGAATATTTGTCTTGTAATATTTTATATTTAGTAGAGATAAATATTTATCTTTTGTTTTTTTAATGTATCAATAACAAACTTGTGTAGTGGATTTTTTTGTCTTCGACCTTCTTATTTATTAAAAAAAAAGCCTAAATTTATATTCAAGTGAGTATCAGAAGATATTTGATAAGTGCGTGTACTGATCTTTGAAAAATAAATAGGAGATTATTTGTCATATAATTTATATATGAACATATATCCTCTACCTTAAAGACAAGAAATTTAACACGACTTTCTCTCTATCTTTAAATGTATAAATAAAAACTCCTTTAATTAGTAATTACAACTTCAAAATTATTTGTCAAAGAATTTAAGTTAACATTTACAATAACACTTGGGAATTTATAACACCCTTTCAATAAAATTATCAATGAGGTGTAGAGACATCACAAGAGCGGTAAACATCTTGTACCTCGTTGTATAAACACTCTTATTATTAATGAAATGCTATAAACATAATCTTTTAAAAAAAAAGAGAGAGATAAACATCTCAATATTTTTGACTCAAAAATATCCATGAAAGATCCTTTGATATCACTGAAAATGTCAGCACATGTAGATAAACCAAGCCACTTTCTTGAAGCACCATCAATGTTGTATTTAATCCGATAACATTTCGAAAATAAACATTTTATACCAAAGTCATATCATTTCAATTTCTTATTTCTGAATTTCTATTACAGAAATTATGTATATATGATAGTAATAATTTTCAGTTAGACTTGATTTATCATATAGTCAATATTGTGATAAGTAGAAAAAAAAAATATACATATATAAAAAGAAACCCGTAGTTCTTCATGTTGGATCAAGATAAATCTCACTCCATGATTCTCTTGTTCACTCACACACGCACTTAAGGTTTTGATTGAAGAGGAAGATTGAAAAATGAAAGAGAGACTTTGTGTAAAATGGAAAATCACACACTAAACTTTCATTATTCATTTCAAATGTTATATACAAGTCATCACACATAACACTGCAATAATTTCCTATAACAGAAAACACATGATTTTAACCACCTAATAACACGCAAGTTAACTAATTGCCTAAATTTGAATTATCCTCAACACTTCACTTCAAGAATTAATCCATAAAAATAATGAGAACATATATACGAGCCAATCCATAAAAAAAACGAGAACATATGCAAGCCAATAGAAACATAGAATTAGATACTTGATAGGTATATTCACCAAAAAAACATATACTTGATGTGTCCAATCTTATTTTTTTCTATAACGTACTTTTGCTTGGTAACTTAAGGATGTTTTCGGAGATGTTTTATGATTTGTTTTTCTTTTGAGAACTTCTACAGTACACTCACAAATTAAGGTGTACTGGTACTCTTGTTTCAAAAATTTATAAATGAAGTATTATTTTTATGAAATAAAGAGCTATTTGTTGAGATTTATATTTTAGAAAATATCATTTTATAAGAAAAAACATCATTTCATTGTTTATAAAAATCATACTAATTTTTTTTGCATTTTATTGTAAAAAATAATCAAAATTCTCTATTATGAGTAATATAAATTCAGAAAATTTAAATTTTATTTTGTCAACGTTTTTCGTAAATAAGATTTAGTTATTATAATTACATATGATAGAAAGTAATTTTTTTCTTCAAAAAATAACTCATTTAACTATTAATTTAAAGATTTGGTGTACTAATACACTAAAATTTTTATGTGTACCATAGAATTTGCCTTTTCTTTTTGGTAACAAATGTTTTTTTTTTTTATGGTTCACAGATGCTTTGTTTGTATGCCAATTTTTTTTTCTTGTATTACGTTTTTGGCAACCTTGTTTGAGGCCTTTCGGACACTATATGTGGATACTTTTCCTAACTGGTATTTGAACATTTTGTATTTGGTTGCATTATCAAAAACTTATTTAATTGTAACCACTTCTAAAAACCACTTTTTTTTTGGATCCACAAATTTTATTAATGAAGCATGAACCCACACACAATATATGCTACAGGACAAGAGAAACAAACAAAGTTAGTTGTTGATAGTGAAAAAAAAAATTACACAACATTTTATCTTTGACTGGGATGGTATATTAAACTTCAACTCTTATAAATTTATTTTATGTTTAAATGCACTTTTGGTCATCTTATTTATAAAAAAATAAAATAAAGTTTTGGTCACCATTTCCAAAAAAAAATTTGTTCATCAATATAATTTTTTTTCTCTCGTCTCATTTTTGTGTTGTTTTTAAACATTTAGAAAAAGTGAAATTGAAGAACTAAAATACCGGTTTTTAAAATGAAGACCAAAAGTTTAATTTTTTTTAAAGGATTTTGTATACATTATTATTATTATAAGTATTTTTTTGACAGAAATTATTATCATAATTATAAAAACGCATACATCCAATTATATATAATTTTTTAGGGAACATCCAATTATATTTAATTTCTTAAAAAAATCCAATTATATTTAATTAGAATGTCGCTGTAACATCCGGGATTTGCCTTTCAACTGGCTTGCCCAGGTTTGCCCCGCAATGTTACTCATGGACTTCTCCCCGCCCCCAGGTGGAGTTTCATGCCTTCCGTGGGAATTGAACCGTGTACCTGGGGCCTAAGTACAAGTTCTTTGCATTCCCACTAGCTCAATTGGTAGTGGGAATGCATTGAACTTGTACTTAAGCCCCAGGTACAGGGTTCGATTCCCACGGAAGGCAAAAACTCCACTTGGGGGTGGAGAAGGTCGTGAGTACATCTCGGTCCTTGAAAGATAAGGAGGTCAACCCGTAAGGGAGCCAGCCGGATGTTACAGTCGCTATGTTACATTAATTTGTAAATATCTTCTCAAATATTTATGCGGTAAAATGTGATTAAAATATACAATATACAATGTCTCTTTTTTTTGTCAAAAAAAAACATATATTTTTTTTCCTCAAAAAAGCATATTTTTTTAAGGACTCAAAAAAACATATTAAATTTTGTAAAAAAAAAAAAAATACATCAAATTAAAAGCGCCTGCACTTTTTTATTATCACCCAAAAGAAAAAGCGCATGCACTTTATACTTTTTTTTTGTTCAGAAAAAAAAATAATTCAACACTCATGGTGAATATTGGTCCAAAGAGTATAACTCAATCTGTTTATGAGATCTAAAACTCTTCTGGGAGCTACACTAGGATATTCCTATGATATCTATCTAAATATATACACCTCCACAAATTAAGTATCTTTAGCAAGACCACAAAATTTGAGGATGAAACACTATATTCTCATTCCTCATGTGATCGATATCCATTAACTCATTGGTGATATAATATAGCTAGAATAACAAAGAAAAAAAAAATACGAAAAAATAAGAACCAGAACTTTGCTCACCTCACATTCTCCTCCACCATTCACAAAAACAATTAAATTCTCCCCCAATCTCTTTTTCTTTATGCACTCCTATTGCAATCAATCATTTGATTTTTTTTTTTGATTGATGATATCTTTTGCAAGTATAATAATACTCCACCATTTACGAAACAAGTTTAAATTCCCCTTACTCTCTCTATACTAGCGGTAAGATGGGCACTACCGTATCCGTCTGTCTGCTCTTTTTACCACGCTAACATGTGTGTGTTTTATCATGTTTGTTTATATAATTTTAATTACAATTTTTAAATATTACTGGAAATTATTTGTACATCGATTTATCTACAAATTATTGTCAAAGCATATAACAAAATTATTTATCAACTCAGCATATTTTGGTTTGTCTGTATATAAAATAAAAATAAAATAACGATAATTTTCTTATTGATTATATTTATAGTGACATATATTTGATCTAATTTGTTACACATTTTTTAAGGATAAAGGAAAAAAACTGGACATATGCTCATATCCTTGTTTGTTACACGTTATATTTTGTGTGGTAACAAAAAAAATTGTGTTTGTTACATTTTTTTAATATTTGAATTCACTTTCATCCATTATTTTTTTAAACAATAAGGAAAAAATCGGACATATACAATTTGTTACATTTAGTTTCAATATTTAAATTTACTCATATCTATTAGTTGGACTATTTGCATTGAAAGTTGAGGGTAATTTTGGAAGGAAAAAAAAACCAGCCCAAAAGAGTAGAAAGGGGCTATTTTCTTTATATATAGTATATAAGTATATATACAGACACATTTCTAATGCAATTAAGCATATATAACTCATATATTTAATGTCTTAGGATTTTATGTTAAGACGTGTTGTACAAAGTTGTGTGCTTGCTCAGGAGACTGCCACATTCGACTAATAATAATCACACAAATGAGTTTGAACATCATATCTCCATCCAAAAGTGGTATCAGAGTCTGGTTACTAAAGGGTGGTCAAATAATGTGTCCCATTGATGATGAGTGTCAACGACGGTGCAAGTTTATGTAGATGAAAAGGCTACCGCTTGAGAAAAAGTGATCTCATATAAATGGATGGAATCACACTTCATGTGTAAACTGTGAGCTAGAAGTCTCACATTAAATGAACAAATAAATGTTGAACGACATATAAGCTAAGAAGCTCAAATACTTCAAAATAGATGGCGTATCGGTATCCGATATGTATCATGCACTGAAACCTTCCCGATACGCCTCGATATGTACCGTGAGAGTATCTGGCGATTAAATTTTATTTTTTTAAAAATAATTGTCAGATACGTTTCAAATAGGGATACACGAGAGATACGACGGTGGAAAACGGATAGGCGCAGGATACGTGATTTTCTATTACTTTTGAGATATATATAATTGACTAAGTAACGATGTTTACTTTTTGGGATATATCATATATGTAATTGACTAATTGCCACTTTCTTTATTATCACTATTACTTATATTTATATTTTTGTTTCTGTCCACGGTCTTTTTTTTTCTTTTTTTATTGTTTTGAGAATGTTGCTATTGTTGATTGTCATGTGAAGACAATTTCATTGTTTTGTCTCTTTTTGTTATTTGGGAATGCCGCTATTGTTGATCGTCTTGTGAATGCAATTTTATTGTTGTGCCTTATTGTTGCTATATGTCTGTTTGGTTTAGGTTATGCGTTTGTTTTTTTGCTTTTGAGTTTAAGTCCATAGTTTGTTTTTGAGTTTTAATCTGGAGTTTAGATTTAGTTTTTTTTATTAAAATATCTCGGTCGTGTCATATCTTGAAATCTGAAGTTTTCCCGTATCGACATATCAGTGTCGTTCATATCAGTATCGTATCAATATCTGAACTTCATTGCATATAAGTATGATCCTCCATATACACAATTCTTTAAGGTTTTTGGTTAAGATGTGGTGTGCAATTTTATTTATTAGTGATGAATACTATGACAATTTGAAAGTATATTTAGGATATATTTATCTATATTTGTCTACATTTATATTTTTTTGAAGTACCAAAATTAGGAACATAGGGAGGTGAGATGAACCCAGATTGGTCCTATCGCTAAATATTCAACTCATGTCACATAAAGATGATTTCGAATCTCACTATCAATATTTGTCGGTAGATAATATATAAGTATTAACTCAACACTCTTTTAACTTTCAAATTTCTCTAAACCCGATAAACCATTGAACCATCTCATCTAAACTTAAAAAGGGATATAAGGAGGAATTATCAAAATTCACTCCTTTCATATGTTTTCTTGATGTATTATGTCTTTCTTTTTCCATTGCATGTTAAACTTATTCTCTTTCACGTCTTTCTTTTCCTTTTCCATCTATCTCTCTTACACCTCTCAAATAATTCTAAAATGAAGTATAAGAGTTGAGACAATCATTATCTCCTACCCTATCGAATTCTATGGTTGAAGACTAAATCAAAAACTAAATATGTAGATAGCCAAGTGTAAATAGTGAGTGGTGAGGGAATCCAAGTGCTCCCTTTATTCTAAGGTGTATACTAGTACTATATTTATATTCCATATATGCTGACCATGCATTGATTTTCTTTTCAGCTTGTAGTGCCTACGAATGAGTAAAAGATTTGAGGGTATCTTTTTTGTGGCCAAGGGTTCATACATCAATATAGACTTGTTAGTGCTGCGATCCCTTTGACATACTTAAAGAGTCTAGTGACTTTAACATTTAACCATTTTGCCAATTTTCATGCAAATGTATTGTGCAAATTAAATGTAAATTATGTACATCAAATTTTTCTTAGTGTAACTTCATGGTTATAGTATACAAACATAATTTTAATATCCCAAATATATACTCCAAATTGGAAACATATCAGTATTAGATACTAATACTTTGCGAATATCCACCCTATATAAGTATCATACTTACTTTTTTTTTTTAAATATTTTACCGGAGACTCACATATACATATTTAACTACAATATGTATCTAGGTGTATACGTGTATACTAGTACTATATTTATATTCCATATATGCTGACCATGCATTAGTTTTCTTTTCAGCTTGTAGTGCCTACGAACGAGTAATAGATTTGAGGGTATCTTTTTTGTGGCCAAGGGTTCATACATCAATATAGACTTGTTAGTGCTGCGATCCCTTTGACATACTTAAAGAGTCTAGTGACTTTAACATTTAACCATTTTGCCAATTTTCATACAAATGCATTTTGCAAATTAAATGTACATTATGTACATCAAATTTTTCTAAGTGTAACTTCATGGTGGTTATAGTATACAAACATAATTTTAATATCCCAGATATATACTCCAAATTGGAAACATATCCGTATTAGATACTAATACTTTGCGAATATCCACCCTATATAAGTATCATACTTAGTTTTTTTTTAAATATTTTACCGGAGACTCACATATACATATTTAACTAGAATATGTATCTAGGATACATGTAAAAAATAAATGGATATATACACGAGTGATGACAATGAGGGAAAAGAGACATAATTAGTTCGCATTAGATAAGGCTTATTTTGAGTTTTTTAATGATGTTTGTATTGATATTCTAACATAGAGATTGTATATATACATATTTGTGTGTGTGTTATGTATTACAAGCATTTGTTAATGATTCTATTTTTATTTTACTAAAACAAAACGGTATTCATTCACTCAAATTGATAGATAAAATCATTCAACATTGCTAAAAACGTAAATGATGAATCTGCAAACAAATTCACAACATCCAAGTTAATAGCATAGCGATGGAAAAATACCTACAAATAATATTGATAAAATTAAAGTGACTAGAATACTCATGCTTCATGATGTGCAACGTGTACACCCAAATCATTGATTGAATAATCGATCTTTCAATATGAACCAAATGAACACTGCAACAAGACAGACGTGAATAAAACAACGCCGTAGAAGACAACAACATAGCGTCACACTTAGACGGCTAAATCACAAAGAAAAAACTTATATTTATATGAAAATCACTGATTTAGATTGAAATAGAGAGAAAAAGATGAAGAGTAATAATTTTGGGTCAAATATTGATTCATAACCCCCCCACAATAAAAATAAAAATAAAATAGAAGAGAGAATCTAAATAGAGAAAAATGTGGCCGACTTATTGGAGTGTTTAAGCTACAAAATTGCAACTTTTTTTTTTGCTGATGACTCTATCATCATTTACAATTATTGGCCGCTGAAAGTAGTTTTGGTTGTAGTCTGCCAATCCTTAGTTAGACAAGAAGGTACTGTTGCTATATATATAAGTCCTAGAAAATTGCTCTTCCCACAAACAAATTTGCTCCCTCTCAAAGAAAAAGACGAAAATACCCTTGGTGACTTAACTCACGCTCGGAGGCTTCTGCTGTGAGTTAACTCACGCTGCAATGCATTACTATTTTGGGACAAAACCCAGCAGTTCCAACTTCAAACCAAATTTTCTTTCACTCTTCACCTCCAAAAAACCCAAAAGTGCGAATTTTAGGTGAAAAATTTTGAGCCAAAATCATTGCAAATCGTCAGGAAGCAAGTTTCAACACTCATCAAACGTCAAGTAATGTACCATCTAACATCTCTTGATTTTGCTGGTTTTTGAGCTATGTTAACTTGTCAGGAACACGACATGGGTGTGACTTAACTCACGCTGGAGCTCTGCGTGAGTTAACTCACGCAGATGTTAGCTCAGCGTGACTTAAGTCACGCTAGTTCCCAGTATTTGAAATTTTGCGTCAATTTTATTTTTCTTTCTTAGCTTGTTGCGCAAGTTATTTATATTTTTTCCGTGTTATTTTTCTATTCAATAGACATAGTGATGGTAGGTACCAACCGGTGTTGCCAATCCTCATGGTTATGAAGTAAACACCGCCTCATTTTTTTAACAAAGGAAAGATGGCGAGAGCGAGATGAGTTGCTTGGTTGGGTTCATCGACAAGCGGGAATGGCTTGGATTTACTATATATATAGATAAATCTAGTCTAAAGAATCCAATGGTGACTTTGTAATGTGAAAGGAGTGGTGTATACAAACCACCAAAGACGAATAAGAAGTTGAAGCTTGAAGGCACGGGCTCAAGGAAATGTGATTGCCGGTTTAGATTGTGTGGTTTCTTTGAGAAGAAATCAAGTGATTGGTGGTTGGCCATGCTTTGTGGAATTCACAACCATGAGTTGGAGCCAAAATTAGGCGGCCACCTTCTTGCGGGAAGACTTAAAGAGGATGAGAAGAAAAGGGTAATCGACATGACAAAGAGCTTAGCGTTGCCTAGGAATATTTTAATGGATTTAAAGGCAAAAAACCAAGAAAGTGTGACGGTTACAAAAACAAGTAGACAATGCGCGTACAAGATGGCGAAAAGGGATAAGAGGTGACAAGACGGAGATGCAATTCTTGATATCGAAGTTGGAGGAGCATAAATACATTTATTTCACAAGAGCAAATAGTGAGGAAACAAATCTTGAAAACATATTTTTTGCTCATCCGGAGTCAATTAATATGCTTAACACTTTTCCGACCGTTTTGGTCATGGATTCCACTTACAAAACCAACTTGTATAAAATGCCATTATTTGAAATTGTTGGTGTCACCTCTACCACCATGACATATTCGGTTGGTTTTGCCTTTCTTGCCTCCGAAAAAGAGGACAACTTTACTTTGGCACTTGAGATGTTGATTAGTCTTTTATCATCAAAACTCAACATGCCTAAAGTGGTTGTTACGGACCGGGACAATGCTTTGATGAATGTCGTTGCCAAAGTTCTCCAAAAAACTGCTGCTTTACTTTGTTATTTTCATATTGGGAAGAATGTAAGGGCTGAAGTGCATCACGGATTGTAGAGTCAATGCGAAGCCTAAGGATGTCAAAGTTGATGGCAAAGAAGTGAAGGAAGTGAAAGAGGCGAAGGCAAGTGAAATTGTTGACAAAATCATGGATGCTTGGAAAGATTTGGTTGAATCTCCTACGGAGGATGCATATGCAAGTGTGGTAATGCGATTCAAAGATGTATGCAAACCATATCCAAAATTCCTTGACTATGTTCAAACCACAATATTGAACACCGTTAAGGAAAAATTTGTGAGGGCATGGACGTATAAATTCTTGCATCTTGGTTGTAGAACCACCAACATTGTTGAATCGGCTCATGGAAAATTAAAAAAATATTTGAGGAGTAGTGTGGGAGATTTGGCATCATGTTGGGATGAAATAGACAAGATGTTGGCTATCCAATTGTTCGAGATACAGGTAAGTTTTGGGAGGAGACGTACCGTCTTTGAACATAGATACAAAGGAGACTTTTTGTACTCGGAGTTGGAGGGTTATGTATCTAGACCTACATTGTGCTTTATATTTGACGAAGCAAACCGTTCCAAGACATTTGGGTTTGCCAAGAAAGATTGCGGTTGTGTTCAAAAGACATCGTACGGCTTGCCTTGTGCATGTATTATTTCCATGAAGAGAAAATTAAAATTAACTATTCGATTGGATGAAATAGAGCCTAATTGGCAAAGGTTAAGCGTATGCGGAGAAGATGTTGATGATGACTTTTCGGTGATGGAGGAGTGGAATGACATTCAAGAAAGGCTCAAAAAAGCCCCTTACAAGATGAAACTCCACATCAAAGAGGTAATGTGTCAACTTGCATTTCCGAAAGACACAATGTTGTCTCCACCTCCAAGTGAAATTCCTGGCAGGACTAGTTCTGAACCGTAAAACAAAGTATGAAAATAGCAGTTCAGAAGCAGTAATATAAAGGACAGAAAGTAAAGAACACAGATGATTTGTTAACCTAGTTCGGTGCAAACTTCACCTACATCTGGAGGCTACCAAGCCAGGAAGGAAATCCACTAAAATAGTATCAATTCGAAGTCATATGACACAGCCCCTGTTTCACAGCCCCTATGACAACAGCCCATGTTTCACAGCCCCTTCTCACTTAATCACTACCCGTGGTATTTCAACCTAGGAACTCCTAGACCTGAGACCCCTCTCACTTCCCTTAGTCAATCACTGCCCCTAGTGATTATCAGACTTTAACAAATCAAACAAAGTTGATGACACTTCTTCAAAACATAAAACAGTCACTTCTTGCTTAAAAGCTTTGAGTGATTACAACTCAATAACAAACAACCAACTCTAAACACTTTGAGTGGTGCACAGAAACAAAGCACTAAGCTTACACAGACTCAAAAACCTAAGACTCTCTCTATAACTTCTGTTTTTGATGTACCTTCTTCAATAGCAGCTTCCTCTATTTATAATCTTTAGCAGCGCCATAAATTCGAACCAAATCTTCAAAGATATGTTTCCAGAATTCTTTTAGAAGCAAATAGAAGCTCACATATTATTCACAAATATATTTTCCAAAGATTTCCTTGAAAATATATTCACAAATAATTGAATCCAATCTTCAACAAATATCTTCACGCAAAAATACGAAGCTTGGATAAGTCTTCAATTAAATCTTCAAAAGATTATGTGAGAGAATTAACAGCTTGAAGACACAAATTCTGAATGCAAAAACCAGCTTCTGAACATGCTTCTGAAATGCAGCTTCTGAAGGTCAACGAAAGTCAGCGTCTGAACAATGCGTCTGAAGGTCAACGAAAGTCAGCGTCCTGAACAGTGCGTTTGAAGGTCAACAAAAGTCAGCGTCTGAACAGTGCATCTGAAGGTCAGCTTCTGAAGTACTGTTCAGCGTCTGAAGTACTGTTCAGCTTCTGAAGCCCAGCTTCTGAAGTACTGTTCACCAACCTTCTGAACCAGCTTCTGAAGACACATATGAAGATTTCAGCTTCTGAAGACGCACATTGCTTGTACATTTGGATTGATCAGTTCTTGTCTTCTTCAAAATCTTCTTAAACTGTTTACTCAGCATCACAAGATCCTCTAATAAGCTTTCATCGTTTGCTACAAAAGCAACACCTTTCCCTTTCTTATCAGTTCTGGCTATTTCAAAGTTCTGAAGAGACCCTATCAATTCCTTAACCTTCATGCTGGAGATGTCATGTGCTTCTTCAATGGTAGTTACCTTCATATCAAATCTCTTAGGTAGGGATCTAAGGATCTTTCTCACAAGTTTCTCATCAGATATTCTTTCTCCAAGAGACTCAAATGAGTTGGTCATGTCCAGAACATTCATATAAAAATCTTGTATGTTCTCATCCTCCAACATTCTGAGATTTTCAAACTTGGTGGTGAGAAGCTGAAGTCTGGACAGTTTTACCTTGGATGTGCCTTCATGAGTAGTCTTGAGAATCTCCCAGGCATCCTTAGCTATTGTGCACTGCTTGATCAATCTGAACATATTCTTGTCCACTCCATTGAATATAGCATTCAAGGCTTTGGAGTTTGCAAGAGATAATGCATCTTCATCATTGGACCAATCTTCCTCTGGTTTCAACACAGTTGTCTTCTTTCCATCTTTGTCCAGCACAACAGTATGTTCCCAACCTTTCAGAATAACTTTCCAGGTCTTGCTATCAATGGATTTTAGGAAAGCACTCATACGAGATTTCCAATATTCATAGTTGGTCCCATCCAACAGAGGTGGTCTGTTAACAAATCCTCCTTCCTTGTCCATTTTTGCCAGAAACACCTTCCCTAGAGCTCACCCAAATACAGTCAGGGTGCCTGCTCTGATGCCAATTGAAATTCCTGGCAAGACTGGTTCTGAACCGTAAAACAGAGTATGAAAATAGCAGTTCAGAAGCAGTAATATAAAGGACAGAAAGTAAAGAACACAGATGATTTGTTAACCTAGTTCGGTGCAAACTTCACCTACATCTGGAGGCTACCAAGCCAGGAAGGAAATCCACTAAAATAGTATCAATTCGAAGTCCTATGACACATCCCCTATTACAACAGCCCATGTTTCAAAGCCCCTTCTCACTTAATCACTACCCGTGGTATTTCAACCTAGGAACTCCTAGACCTGAGACCCCTCTCACTTTCCTCAGTCAATCACTGCCCCAGTGATTATCAGACTTTAACAAATCAAACAAAGTTGAAGACACAGTCACTCTTGCTTAAAAGCTTTGAGTGATTACAACTCAATAACAAACAACCAACTCTAAACACTTTGAGTGGTGCACAGAAACAAAGCACTAAGCTTACACAGACTCAAAAACCTAAGACTCTCTCTATAACTTCTGTTTTTGATGTACCTTCTTCAATAGCAGCTTCCTCTATTTATAATCTTCAGCAGCACCATAAATTTGAACCAAATCTTCAAAGATATGTTTCCAGAATTCTTTTAGAAGCAAATAGAAGCTCACATATTATTCAGAAATATATTTTCCAAAGATTTCCTTGAAAATATATTCACAAATAATTGAATCCAATCTTCAACAAATATCTTCACGCAAAAATACGAAGCTTGGATAAATCTTCAATTAAATCTTCAAAAGATTATGTGAGAGAATTAACAGCTTGAAGACATAAATTCTGAACGCAGAAACCAGCTTCTGAACATGCTTCTGAAATGCAGCTTCTGAAGGTCAACGAAAGTCAGCGTCTGAACAGTGCGTCTGAAGGTCAACGAAAGTCAGTGTCTGAACAGTGCGTCTGAAGGTCAGCTTCTGAAGTACTGTTCAGCGTCTGAAGTACTGTTCAGCTTCTGAAGCCCAGCTTCTGAAGTACTGTTCACCAAGCTTCTGAACCAGCTTCTGAAGACACATATGAAGATTTCAGCTTCTGAAGACGCACATTGCTTGTACATTTGATTTTAGCACACATGTAGCCAACACTCAAATATCCAAGACCAAGAAATGTGGTAACCAAGGGAGCACCTAAAAGGGTGAGGTCTACACCGAAAGAGTCATCCAGGGTCGAATACTCTCTACATGGGAGCGTGTTGATTCTCAAAATCCCGATAGTCAATCTTCACATGCCAAGACAACATTTTCAAAGAGGAAAAGTGCACGTTTAGGAAATTCATCCCGCTCACAAGCTTCAACCTCTAATAGACACCTGGATCCGTATATTCCAGATTTACCATACATAACACAATTCCCAAAGATAATGAAACTTTTCATCGAAAATATTGTGAATGTTAAAAGAGATGGTAATTGTGGATTCCGGGTCATAGCTAGACACATGCGTATGGATGAGGAAAATCATGTATTGGTTCGTAGTGCACTTATTCAAGAGTTGAAAAACAATAAGAGTGACTATTTGCCGATATTTGGTTCGGAGAAGCGTTTTCAATACATCTTGAATGGTTTACACCCTCCAACAAATAGTGGTGGAATTGCATACGAAGATAAGTGGTTGACATTACCGAATATGGGTCACATTGTTGCAACTTGCTACAATAGAGCCGTTGTTCAATTGGTTTCGGCGAAAAGAGGTATATGTGAGACATATTTCTCAATCCGAGGTGCTCCACCACTTAACCCACATTCCCACATCTTGTGTCTTGGCTTAATTCTCGGCCACTTTCTTCATGTTTATTTGAAAGACGGTTGTCCATTACCACCGCCATTGTATGGAGTGGAAGATTAACCAGATTGGTGTGACGGAGCACTGTGAGTTTGCATTTATTGATAGACAAGCTTTGTTCAAAGACCTCATGTCTAAGGAGCCGAAGCCGCCGAAAAAACCAACAAATCAACTCAATCCAATATATCGTGACCCTCCCACTCCGGAAAAACCAAAAGGAGAATTTGAATTAATTGAAGAAGATGAAGATTATGCACCATCACTAGCTAGTTAGATAGGCTACGACACTTTTTAGTCGGTGTTTGTCCTTTTTTTGTCGATATTATACCGACATATTTTTTTGTGGTCGGTCGATTATGTAATGCCAATTTTTGTGGCCAATACGTAAATAAGATTATATAAATATATAACATTTTTTGTGATGGATAAAACATTTTTATTGCTCGCATTTTATAAAATTATATGTCTCTAATTATTCAAATATTTAATTATTTTGTGAAGTGAAACATGTCCCAAGACAAAGTTGAAGCTCATGTCCGATACTCATACGTGAAGAAGACAGTTAGGGTCTATTTAACCCCAACAGATAAGTTGGATGATTCGAAGGCACAACTTGACACATACTTTGTCCATCTAGGTGAAAATCAAAGAACATCAAATGTATTTGTACAGGTGCCATGCGTGGACTTGGGGGAGGATAAGGATGAAGACTTTTGGAAGACAGTTTATTATCCAGATATTGTCCGAAATGATTTCAATGTAGGTTACATGTTTAGGTTATTGGTTCAAAATAACATTTTACATCTTTCTGTCCGATCCACTGAAGTGTAATATTTATTAACGTCCAATAGTGTAATGTGTTCGAATTTGTGTATGTAATGTTGCATTTTAATGAATTTGTGTATTTACGAATTTGTGTCGTTTATGTGTAATTTGGATCGTTAACGACAAATTTGGATAGTTTATGTGTAATTTGGATCAATTATGTGTGATTAAATGATTATGTGT
This sequence comes from Medicago ruthenica, assembly GCA_018208015.1. Lineage (NCBI taxonomy): Eukaryota > Viridiplantae > Streptophyta > Magnoliopsida > Fabales > Fabaceae > Medicago > Medicago ruthenica. Next base: position 88,848,919 of record CM031377.1, on the reverse strand, counting down.
GATTAACGACGAATTTGTATAATTTGGATCGATTATGTGTAATTTGAATCGATTGTTTGTAATTTGGATCGATTGTGTTATTGTGTGATTAACGACAAATTTGTGTAATTTGGATCGATAATGTGTGATTATGTGGTTATGTGTTATTATGTCGTTGAAATGAAGTAATTTGGATCAATTATGAGTGTGTATTGGTTTGGGGTCATTAATGGCTTCTTTGACAGCATTGAATGTTGTTTCTTGCTACACCATAAGGCAGCGTGAGTTAACTCACGCGGACCTGTAATTGGCGTGACTTAAGTCACGCAGGTGGATGGTGGACAGCGTGAGTTAACTCATACATGTGTAAGTCCAGCGTGAGTTAACTCATGTAGGTTGGACGGTGGTTTGGACGGTGACCAATCAGGGAGGAGCAGTTACTTCTTTCGACCAATAGAATTCAAGCAAAAAAATCTATAAATTAAAACCTTTTCTTTCATTTTTTCTCATTCTCATTTCTTCTCAATTATTTTCCCATCTCCCATCTCTTCTCTAATTTTTTTTTTTTAAGTTTTCTTACTATAAGCGTAAACGGCCTCAAATTCCTTTGTAGATTAATTATAATGGTCTTATGTTGTTTTTTTATGACGGCTGAGATCATTATATTAATCGACCAGGTAATTTTTGAGTCATGTTAGGATCATTATGATTAATCGACAAGAATTCGGCCTGAATTTGTTTTCTCGCTAGCGGTAGAGGTGGTTATGGCGGGTTCGTCTACCGGCCCCCTACCCCAAGAAGATTTGTCATTATGATTAATCGATTTTTAAAAAAAAAAAATTCCTTTAATTTGTGTTATAATAATCATTGTTGAATGTAATGAATTACAATGTAATGTAATAATATTTATGTTCTGTGTAATAATATTTATGTTTTAGTGATGTAATGTAATAATATGTACACAGCATGAGTTAACTCACGATGGTATATACCGAGCGTGACTTAAGTCACGCAGGGTATATACCAGCGTGAGTTAATTCACGCAGGAGTAGTTTGGTCAGTGTGTATGGGAATGAACAATTTTATATGGGAGAAGAGCAATTTTCTAATTCCTAAGTATGAGTTTTATGACTCAAAAGAAAAGGGCATGCACTTTTATGACTCAAGAAAAAACGAATGCACTTTATACTTCATACTTTTGTACCATAAATTAATGCTCATGGCGAATATTTACTCTAAAGAATAGAACTCAATATGTTTATGAAATCTAAAACTCTTGTGGGAGCTACACCAGGATATTCCTGTGATATCTATATACCTCCACAAATGAAGTATCTTTGCAAGACCACATAGTTTGAGGATGAAACACTATATTCCAATTCCTTCCTTGTAATCAGTTTCCATTAACTCATAGGCGATATATATAGCTAGAGAGTATCAAAGATCTAAAATACAAAAATATACCAACCAAAAGTTATTTGCTCACACTACTTAAAAAAAAAAAAAATTGCTCACACTCTCTACCATTAACAAAACAAAATAAAATTTGCCCTCCCACCTTTTTTCTTTATGTACTCCTATCGTAATTAAGCATTTGATTTTTTTATTTTATTTTAATTCATGGTATCTTTTCCAACCACAATCATCAACCATTCACAAAACAAAATTAAATTCGACCCCACATTGTTTTTCCCTTTATGTACTCCTATTGTAATTAAGCATTTGATTTTTTTTTCATTCACAATATCTTTTGCAATTACAGTAATATAACTTTATCTATTACTACGAATAAATTGTTTAACAGTCTGTTTGAAAGTTTGGATAGGATGACTTTGGAGGAAGAGGTTGAGTGAAAAATATAGAAAAATCTTACATCTTTTTTACGGTGTTTTTTTAGAGAAAATTAATGTTTATAATTAACATATTTTAAATTTTAAGAGTATTATAACAATATAAATTGAATTCAAAGAATTTATCTAAATTTTTCAAAACCCTCCAAACTCCTCCTCCAATACAGTATTTTAGTTCCTCCATTTTAGGAGGATTTTGTATTATGAATAAAAATAAACTCCTCAAAGGCCTCTCTCTCAAACCCCTCTATTTGTTCCACTCGTTCCTTCCTTTTTGAAAATTCTCCTCTCCTACCCTTCAAACTCCCAAACAGACCCTAAGAGTGTATTTGGATGGGATAATTGATTTTTTTTTAAGAATTTAGAATTTTAGACAATTCAAATTATTCAATTAAATTGCTTTCATTTCTAAATATTTTTGCTAAGATAAAGTAATAAAAAAATTCATTGTTATCATTTTTGGGATTTTTACTAAATACTAATTTGTTTGGGCAAAATTGAAAAATAGAGGCCAATTTACACATTTCAAAAATTTTGAGGGGTCAAATTGTATTTTTCTAAAATTTTGAGGGCCAGTTTGTAGTTTTAAAAAAATTAGGGGGCCAATTTTTGAATTTTGAAAATTTTAGGGGTCAATTTGAAAAACATGGGGACCTATTTGCAAAATTTGGAAAAATTATAAAAAGAAAGAAATTTGAAATTCTTAGTTATTAGGTGTTATTTGAAATTCTCTAAATTTAACTTGAACAAAATACTTCCTAAATATTCATCATATTAAAAATTCTTTAAATTAATCATCCAAACAATAAAATTTAGTTAGAAGCATTCAAATTCCCTCAAAATATTCTTCCGTGGTCTGTTTATTAATAGGGCATTTACCCGAACATTCTTGTAGCCACTTAATCATGATATAAGTAAGAAAACTTTCTTCTCAAGAATTAAAAAAGTAGGAAACTATGGGTGTTTAATAGGGAACATTTAGAAAATCATTCACAGCTAAACTTTGAGGTTAACTTAGTACGGTTGGTTAATCAAACATTAATTTTCTATTAAATAAATTTAATTGTAAATCAATAACACCATAAAAGAAATATGTTGTGGCATGCATTTTAGAGGACTTCTTTTTAGTCCATCTCAATATCTTTTTTGGCTGAAAAAATGTCCTCCTGAAGTTATCTACCGAAGGTGTTAATTTTTTAAAAAAAATGTCCTCTTGGAGTTATCTTCCAAATTTTTTAAGGGACTTAAGAGGCATTGAAGGAGGCATTGAAGGGGCCTAAAAAGAAATGCTTTGCATTTTAGACTAAGTGTAAGCCGAATACAAAATAGATTTTACTGTGAAGGTATATGAAACTACCAAAGAAATATTTTTTTTAACAAGCAAAAATGGAATATATTACGACAAAAGGAGACTCCGAGTTAGCATAAGGTGTACAAACACAGAGCTCAAAAGTTTACAACTGTACAAGTCCAAACTAAACGAAACTAGAAAAACAACTTAGCTGCCCATACAAACAAAAGGGTTCGACCACCAAAAATGAGAATTTAAACAAACATTAATATTACTGGCTTTCACCCACCAAAAGGTATGTAACTTTACTTTATCTAGCAATTGGTGAATGGTGTACTCCTCATTTTTGAAAACTCAATTGTTTCTCTCATTCCACAAAACCCAAACACAGCATAACCAAACAAGCTGCATAAAAGAGCGCCGAGTACGTGAACTACCTGCTAAAAAAATGAACTGAGAAAGGTGATCTTGAACATGATGCGGATCAGCCGAGGAAATACCTAACCAACCCCGAACAAAACTCCACAAAGAAGCCAAACAGGGACAAGAAAAAAATAAATGTTGAGCAGATTCATTGCCGCCACATCCTGTCACACAAAACTGAATTTCAAGAGAAATAATCCTACGCGCGACCAGGTTATCTTTTGTTGGCAATCGATTCCGAAGCAGACGCCAAATCAAAAGAGAAACCTTAAAAAAATGACAATTTCTTTTTCCGTCCTACGTCCTTCTCACGCCCCCTCCAGATTTCTCAGTTTATCCCATTCATATTAAATAATCTGAAGCATTTCTCTAATATGAGAATAATCTGAAGCTATTTCCGTCCTACGTACTTCTCATTTTCTCCCATGCAAAATGTAATGCAAAGTATATCTCCCACAACTACGCTATAAGAACTGAGCAACTACCCAAATTAAGCAAAAAAAAAAAAAAAACTTCAAAAGACAGTTCTGACTCATCCCGAAAAACACTACAAGCAGCCTGATGCTCACCATTTATTAGAACTCAGTATGTGTTACATTTTATCCAACCTCTCTTTGGATAATCCCACAAAACCTGAATCATCAAGAGGTTTTGACTCATGTGTGGGTGGACCGACTCTATGTGCTTATCTCACCATAAATATGTCTAATTTGTCTAATTATTTGTTGAGTCTCAAACTATCTATATGAGAAAACTACAGTGTCATATGCAGCCATATAAACCACCTATAAATTAAAGGGTTAAATATGTTTTTGCTCTCTATAAATATACAAACTTTTCGTTCTAATCCCTCTAAAATTTTCCTTTAACTTTTAGTCCCTATAAGATTTTCAATCACCACTTTTGGTCCCTATTTTTAAGTCAACTCATGTGTAGCATTTGTATTTTTTAATGAAATTGTGCATAAATGATTAGAATATTGTAAAGATCTCTCCAAAAAAATTAGATTTTTTTTAACAAAACATGAATTAAATATGAATTTTTAACCGCCAAACATATAAAAATTTATATTTAATTCATGTTTTGTTAAAAAATTCTAATTTTTTTCGGGAGAGATTCTTATAATATTATAAACTTTTCGGAAAATTTTTATTCAAAAATATAAATTCTACATATGAGTATACTTAAAAGGAGAGACCAAAAGTGAAGATGAAAAACTTTTTGAGGACTAAAAGTCGAAGAAAAGTTTTAGAGAGACTAAAACGAAAGTTGGTATATTTATAAGGACCAAAAACATATTTAACCCTAAATTTAATATAGGGTTAGTTTTTTAAATTTATCTTGTAATATACGCGAAGTCTGAAAAGTGCTCTTGTAAAACAAAAACACACATATATTTTACCCTTATAGTATGAGATTCTTCCAATTTTCTGGCATCGGAAATACTCCATCGCAAGAAGTGTAAAAGTAAGGGCAAAGAATGGGAAATGACGTTGGAGATCGACATTAGCAAAGCATACGACCGGGTGCATTGGAATTTTGTGAAGTTTATGAGAAGGGGAATGTGATTCCATGATAATTGGGTTAATTGGATTGGTCTCTCTATGGAAAGTGTGCATTACCACGTGCAAGTAAATGGCGAAGGACTTAGTTTGCAAAAACCAAGTAGGGGACTCCGTCAAGGGGAGCCCCTATCTCCATATTTTCTTCTCCATAAGTGTGGAGGGATTGTCACTTTTACAAAAATGACTAGAAGCGAAAGGAGACATTCATGGTGTCAAAGCGTGTCGAGGAGCACCAATCCTAACACAGTTGATGATTGTTTTTTATTTTGCAAGGCTAAATAAAATGAAGCGAGAGCTTTACTAGACACTCTTCAAATCTATGAAGAGTTGTGAGGTCAAGCTATTAATTTGTAGAAAACAAAAATATTTTCAGCAAGATTACAAACAATCAGGTGAAGAACCAATCGCAGAACATTTTTCAAGTGACGGAAAGTGTGGGTTATGGAAAATATCTTGGTATTCCTTCTATGACATACCAAAAAAAGAAGGTTATGTTTAACTACATTTGGGATAAGATTTGGAAGCAGGATACAAAGCTAGTTGTGTAGACATTTTTCTATAGAGGTATTAATCAAGTATGGTGTTCAATCAATACCTACTTACTGCGTGAGTTCTTTCTTGTTATTGTCCACATTAGGGGAAGAAATTCAAAAAATGTTAAACTCCTTTTGGTGGGGGTCGAATAGGATAACTGGGAGAGGTATTAACTTTTTGAAATGGGACAAGTTAACTTTGAGAAAGGAGTATAGAGGAATGGGGTTTCATCATCTCTATGGGTTCAACTTAGTCATATGCTAGGAAAGAAAGGTTGGAAGTTAACAACCGACCATGATACTATTGTTGCTCAAATCTTCAAAGCTAGATACTTTCTAAGGGGGGATTTTTTTGGAGGCCTAACTAGGTCATAGTCCAAGTTTTATTTGACATAGTATCCACGCTTCATAGGTTGTGATGAGAGGGGTGAAATGGTGTGTGAGGGACGACCGACAAATTAAGGTGTCGGGCGATGCATGGTACGTTGCGGGATCAACGAAACTCATATGTCCCTAACCCAATTAATTCGGAGATATCAAACATGTATGTTGCAAATCTTAAAGAGGAGGCAGACCCGTTCTTTAGGGAGTGCAAACAGCTCAACTGAGCTGAGCCTCAAGAAAAAAGAGTATTGCCCAATAGTCACCCCACTCAAGGAAAGAAAAAAAAAACATGTTCCATGTTTCTATTTCTATGTAAAAAAAACATGTTCCATGTTTCTATTTTTAAGTAAAAAAATGTGTTCCTTAGTAAAAATAATTGCTAATTTTGATTTCGGTGGCTAATAATCATTATACGGATATTATTTCAATTTAAATAGAAGATTGTTTTTTTAAAAAGAAATGTGTTTTTTTATTAGGGACCTATTTGTACTATAAGAGCCGAGCCTCGAATTTCATAGAACAGCCCTGAGAGGAGGATAAGAGGGAGTGGAAGTGGCACTTGGTGGAAAACAGTTTCAATGAAAGGGATGATGAGTGTAATTAGTCAATAATGTTTTATGATGAGGATCAAGAAGATACTTTGAGCTGGAAATTTACTCCAAATGGGGATTACAATGTAAAGTTGGGATATTACTATATAATGGAAAACCTCATTAATAATAGAGAATACTAGGTGCATGTGAATTGGAAAAAAATTTGGGGATTCAAATCAATGGATTGATTGATCATGCAGGTGGATTCAAATTTGTGATTATTCTCTGGTGTATTTAAAAACGACAAAATAAAAAAGTGTGGTAGGATAAAGAGACAAGGTCTTGTTGTTTCGTTTTGTTTAACGCATGAACATATGCATCAATGATCAATACGAAAGTGTTCTACATGGACAACAGTGCAGAGACTAAGCAACGGGATGATCGAACTTAGCAGGCAGGAAAGAGAACTAGAACAACGTGGTGGGTTGTTCCGACACTAGGGAACTCAAATGAAATCTTGATGTGACTATTTTTACAAATTAGAACAAATTCAGTGTCGACATGTACAAGGGCAATTTTATACGTACGTAAAATATTTGCATTTTTGGCCAAGTCCTCAAGAGGCGGAAGCATGGCTTTGAAACAAGTATTGCTTTGGCTAATGAATTTGGGTTATACTCGAGTGTCTGTAGAACTAGATTGCAAGCTAGTCATGGATAGCATGGCGGGTAGAGCAAGACAAAGGTCGAAAGTTAGTACTTTTTTAGGAAGCCGAACTAACCCACTGAAATTGGAACTGGGGAGAAACGAACATGGGATCTTGAGAGGAGCAGACTCCAAGGTACCAAGTCAACACCACCTGGCCAACCAAGGTAAGTTTGAAATTTAGCACTTTATTACATGCTTGTAAAACTATTATGCAATATTTTCCAAACTTTAGGGTACATTTTACCAGGACACAACCAACAATGTAGCTAACTTACTGTTTACCTGAGTTTTTGGTAACGAGTCTAGCTTTGTTTATTACAAGCAGAATCAAACTAGAAATCCAAGAACATGTTTGTGCGTTGTTATTTTCAGAAAAGCATGAACGTTCATCACCTTTAGTGAGTTTGCTTACACAAAGATGAAGGAAACCGTTTTTTGTATGAAGATAACTGTCAAGATTCGACAGAAACCAACAATTGGTTGTTTAAAAGTTGTAAAAACAAACAAAAAAGAAAGGCTTAAAGTTTTAAAGAAGACAAAAACTTAAAGAAATGTAAATTCCATTGCATTGAATGTAAAGATGGTTCACAAGATCATGTTACACACATTCTGTTTACTCTTTTCTCTGGACGTTGGTACTTCGAGTGTTTATAACTTTTGCTAATGATTTATGACCCGTTTTTCCTATGAAAAACTACTATAAATACATAGAAAAACAAATGAAAACCTAACTGCTAAAAACTACATTACTTCGACAGCTTCAGCATAGCTTCCTCGTGTTTGAACCTTCCAACTTGCCTTTCCAAAGAGAAACTAGTTGAAGGCTTCTTCCCTTCTGTCGAAGGCGGGAACGATGACAAAGATCCGGGTGTTGCTTAAACAGCAGGCTCTATGGACACCTTTGTTAAAGCCTGCGCCAAATCCTCTACCTGCTGGTATCGCCACTCTGGAGGAGAAGGCACATTCTACGTTGCTCCTTGCTTTGGATGATCATATCATCACTGAGGTTGCTGAAGAGGATACCGCTGCCTGGTCTGTGGTGTAAGCTAGAAAGTCTATACATGACGAAGAGCTTAACCAACAAGTTGCTCTTAAAGCAAAGTTTGTTCAGTCTACGTATGCAGGAAGGTATGTCCCTGAGAGAACATCTAGATCAACTGAATTCGATATTATTAGATCTGCATAATATTGATATTAAGATTGATGATGAGGATGCTGCCTTGATTCTGTTACTTTCTTTACCATTGTCATATGAGAACTTTAGGGAGTCTTTCATTAGTGGTAAAGATTCATTGTCTCTGGAAGAAGTTAGGTCTACCATTCACAATAGAGAACTGCTACATAACTGTAGTGGCACTGTTTCAAATGGTCAGGTTGTTGGGCTAGTAGCAAACAACAATCAGGGATATGGTAAATCAGGGGAAAATAAGTTCTTTATGAAAACAAAACTGACTGATAATTGCAATTACTATAAGGAGAAGGGGCATTGAAAGAATGATTGTCCCAAGTAGAGACATATGCAACAAAAGGCATCAGGTACTGTCGTTGTTGCCAATGATGGTACACATTTCGAAGAGGATATCGCCTTATTTGTTGATGGTCACACACATTACGCCGATGTGTGGGTTCTGGATTCCAGAGCATCTTATCATATTTGTCCTAGAAGAGAATGATTTTCAATCTATGAGTAGTTGGATGGTGGCAATATTGCTATGGGCAATAGTTCTGCCTGCAAGGTGGTTGGGATGGGCTTTATCAGGATTAGGACTCATGATGGTAAATTTTGTACACTGAACGAAGTTAGACATGTTCCACACATGAAGAAGAATCTGATATTCTCTGAGTCTTTTAGACAAGAAGGGGTTTAGTTTCAAAGGTGAAGGTGGAGTTATACATGTTTGCAAGGGTTCAAGTGTGATTCCGAAAGGTGTGAAGCGGGGTACTCTACACTTTCTACAAGGTACTACGCTATCTGATTATGTTGTTGTTGCTTCCTCCGAGATTGACCAATAAGATATGACGAAATTATGGCATATGAGGCTTGGACATATGAGTGCGAGGGGATGCAAATTCTGGCTAAAGATGATCTTCTTTGTGGGGATGGTGTGAAAGGATATAGGATCTGGTCCCCATCTGAGAGGAAGGTTATTCTAAGTAGGAATGTTGTCTTTGATGAAAATTCCATGTTTAACACAACTATGAAGTTCACTATTCCAGAAGACTGTGGTGTTGAGAAACAGGTGGAGCAGAGAGAAACTGATGCTACTTATGAAGCAAAGGAGGGCTCTCCTCAGTCACATTCAGAGGCAGAAGCATCAGTTGTTCCAGTATCACAAGAGGAACATCACAGTATAGCTCTTAATCGCCCAAAAAGAGTTAATTTTGGGGTACCTCCTACGAGGTATGGCTATGAGGACATGGTTTCCTATGCTTTACAGGTTGCAGAGGAAGTTGATCTTCATGAGCCATCCACCTTCGAGGTAAACAAAATGGGTACAACAAACAACCCGGTTGATATGTTTACTAAGCCGGTTCCGCAAAGCAAGTTTCAACATTGTTTGAACTTGCTAAATGTTAGAAGTTGTTAATTGCCCTTGGAGGGGCAAGGCCTGAGGTAGAGCGGGATCATCTGGGCATTCTATGTAATGCATCTGGCACATCTGGTACTTCGAGTACATCTAGGTGCATCTGGTTATCTAGATAGGATTCAAGTCAAGGTGGAGATTTGTTGAAATATGCCTTGAATTAGTGTTGGGAAAATGCCCCACATCGGAGAATATGAAGAAATATGCAAAGACTTGGCCATATAAATAAAAGTCTTGTGTGTTAGTATTTCTTGCACCAATAGTTAGTGGGTTTTGCTATCGCTAGTATTACCTCTACTATTCAGTATTTGTAATCTGTAACTATCGATTATAGCTGAATTCTTTTCAGTGGTTCTGCCCTGTGGATTAGTCAGCAAATTGTTGGATACCACGTTAAATCTTGTGTCGTTTTTCATTTTGTCTTTTACTATTATTGTCATTATTCTCGCGTCCCGTTATAACAAGCGACATTGTCATATGATAGTCATTAAGTGTTTGATTATATTTTATCATGTATTATGACCACTTTAATAAATGAAATGAGTTAATTTTGTGACTGTAAAAAAAAGTCTATTTTAATTTCATTAGCAAGTCAAATTAGTGTTTCAGAAGCATGTTGAGACAAATATTAAAAAAGATGAATATTTTTTTTCGTTAATCATCGGGTTCCCAGGGGAAGGCGCACCTGATAATTCGGAGTTTGGCTTGCAGGTAAGTAAAAACTGAACAAGAATTATTTCATCCAAAATGAGACTCAGATTCTCTAGAACAATCCGTTCTTTGGAGGAAGAAAAAAAATTGAAAATAAGGAAAAAAACTATGTTCACATTTGCAATTTTACCATGCCTGCATTTTATCGGATGATGCCTTACATTTACAAAGTGGATGTCCAACAAAATAAAATTTACATTTTTGTATCAATGAAAAATAAATATAATTTAAATAAGGGAATTATACTTTGTAGCTTTTAATCAATCATTAAATTGATCCTCGTGATCATAGCTTAGTTGGTAGGAACATTACAGTATGCAATATGCATGTGTCGAGATTTGAACCTCAGATTTCTCACTTATTCACCTTAAACGAATGAATTTCTAGTCGTTAGATTACTTGAAAAAAAAACACTTAATATTTATTTGAAAGGGTGCCATAATTTTTTTTCCATTTTTAAAAATAAAGGAAAATTCCATCTTCTAAAATTGAATATCGATATGATTAATGTTGGTACTGAAGTCTCTTTTCATATACTTCCTCCATCTCATATTAGGTATCTTTTTTGAGATTTACTCGGTTATTAAGAAAATAATTAATAGTGTTAATTTTAATGATAAAATGTGTTTCATTTACTAAAACACAATTATTAATTATAGTTCATGGAGTAGTTAGATAATTGAAATATAATAAATAAGGGTATGTTAATGGAAAAGAAAAATAAAGGTTTTATTGGTATTTTAAAAGAGACAAGTAATTTGAAACATAAAAATAGTAAAAATGACACATATTTTGTGACAGAGGAAGTACTCATCTTTATTCATTTTGTCAATAAAAAATCATCTTTATTAAGTTAATGAGGACCCAAGGGAACATTAAAATATTATGAAACTGTAAATTTTAGAAAACAACTTAATGGAATGGACACACAATTTCAATACAAGTTAATATAATCTAATGTATTGAAAAGTTTATTTGTAGTGAAAACCAGTAAGAGATCTTTTAAAGCTTGTCTAAAGATGCCAAATTTGAATTAGTACAAGTGGTATTTGGCTCAAAATTGGTATTGGAGAATCTGTGAAATCGTGCCACAAAGTTTGGGCAGTGCTTGTGCAGCTTTAGAAGTCTCGTAAAAATTCATGGTAGAGTGCATGAAATCGTGGCACCATTATTGGATAACGGTGAGTTTGTATTGTGCACGAACTTGATAATCATGGCACGATGGATGGGAATTGTGGCACAATTTCCTCAGATCATGTGCACTATATAAGGCTTCATATTTCATTTTTTAGTGAGCTTGAAGAGATAGAAACTTGGGAAACCAAAGGAGAAAAATTTAGGGTTGAGTGTCTTTGGTGAGAGTTTTTTCTTGGGTCGGGAAACATTTGTAAACAACTTGGGTAGTAAGATCTCATTAGAGGAAGGATCAAAAAGCTTCCTTTAGTGTTTCCTGTTAGGATTCATTGTGAGTATGACTTGAAAAAATCGGTAGAAATTAGGGTTTGTTCTTTGTGAGCTTTTAAGCTAATTTATTGTAACCTATTTGTATCATTCTTATCATAGTGGATCAGAGAGCTGCTCTTTCCCCATGAGTAGGTTATTTTAGACCGAACTGGGTAAACAATGTTGGTGTGTTGTTTTCTTCTCTTCTTTCTTATTTTTGTTGCTTTGAATGCTTGTGGTGTTGCTTCAGACTTAGATCTAGGTCTATTTGTTGTTGTTGTTGCTTCACACTACTTTGCTCATTGATTACTATTTCATTTGCTCCACATATCTAAGTTTTATTGGTGTGATTATCTGTTTGAATTCACAACAATTGGGACCCATCGTGGGGCAAAGGGGTAAATGGGTAAAGTGTGTATCATGGGTTCAAAGTGAGACATCGAGAAGTTCACCATAAGTAATGATTTTGGGTTATGAAAGCTTAAGATACAAGCGGTTTTGACACAAAAGTGTGTGGAAGCCTTAAAGGGTGAAGTTGCGATGTCGGCTACCTTGACACAAGTGGAGAAGTGTGAGATGATATACAAGGAAAAACGTGTTATTGTTTTATGTCTCAGAGATAAGATTTTGAGGGATGTCACGAGGGAAGCTATTGCGGCATCGATGTGGGCTAAGTTGGAGTCATTACATCAACTCTACTCATTCAAGATGGTGGAGTCTAATCCTATCACGGAGCAATTAACGGAAGTTAACAAGATTCTTGATGACTTGGCTAACATTGAAGTGAATGTGGAAGACGAAGACAAGGCTTTGGTTTTGCTAAGTTTGTTACCGAAGTTTTTTTGAGCATTTTAAGGATATTATCCTTTACGGAAAGGAAGACACCACTACTTTGGAGGAGGTTCAAGCGGCTTTGAGAACCAAGGAATTAACCAAGTTAAAGGACATGAAGGTTGATGGAGGTGGTGAAAGCTTAAATGTTACAAGGGGAAGGAGTGAGCATAAAGGAAACGGCAATGGAAAGTTGAGGTCTAAGCCTAAGCATAGTTTTAAAAACCGGTTCGAGCCATCCGGTTCGACCGGTTGGACAGAAAAATGGACCCATTATCGGTCCGAGCCAAATATTGGATCCCACATGTAATTAACACAGTTTTCACATCATCAAAACGGTCGTCGAACCGGTATAGAAAATCGGGTCAGAAAATTGAGCATTAGAAACTGAAAATTTGTGAAAAGTATTTAATTGGTACCTTTTGATAAAAGGACATACCTATCAACCACTTGGCTAGCGAAATCATTTGTTATTGGAAAAACATATTTAATTTAATAAGTGTTAAACAATGGATTGCAAATTGGAAGTAAACATAAAACCATTTTTTATTTGTTTTGATAAAAACAAAGACAAAAGTTACTCCAATATTCTTTTTGGTTACATTGCATTTTTTTTACACAAAGTTACTCCAACATGATATTAATGAACTAAACATTTTTATTTTTAAACTGAAGCTTTTGTTTTACAATAATCAAATTAAGGAACTAAAATATTTAAATTATATTATAATTATGGATACAAACCAAGTCTTCTGGTTCAATCTGGTTTAATATCTATGCAAAATTGTTATAGAGACCGAGTTATACAACCGAGTAATCCAATTTTATCTGGTTCAGTCAAGCGGTTCAACCACTGACTCAGTGGTTCAAACATTGACCATGTGACCCAGTGACCTTGCTGAGTCGATGAACGGTCCGATTTTTAAAACTATGAGTCTAAGTCCAAGGGGTTTGATAAATCGAAGTATTGATGCTTCATTTGTCATAAGCATGGTCACTTCAAGAAGGATTGTCCTAACAAGGAAGGCAATATTAGTTTTTCCATTCAAGTTGCAGTGGCGTCCAATGAAGATGGTTATGAGAGTACAAGTGCATTGGACGATCACAAGTTGGGAACCAAAAAAGAGTTGGGTCTTGGACTCAGGGGGCTCTTATCACATGTGTCTGAGGAAGGAATATTTTGAGACTTTGAATCTAAAAGAAGGGTCTATGATGAATGGTGCATGCATTTTAGATGGTTCTATTGTAATTGGTCATGCATTTGTAGCTAATGTAGCATCTCATAATAATTCTGAATTGTTGCATTTAAGGTTAAGCCATGTCAATGAAAGAGGTTTAGTAGAACTAGCTAAACAAGGTTTGCGAGGAAAAGATAAACTGGGCAAGCTAGAATTTTGTGATTGTAACAGCCCGATTTTTATTATTAGCTTATTAATAATAGTTTATTTATTTAATTGTTATTTATTTATAATGTGGTTGAATTGATGGGTTAATTGATTTATTAGAAATTTGGAGTGAAGGATAATTTTGGGAAATTGAGAAAATAGATTTGTATTAGTAAATAGGAGGTTTAAGAGAAGTAAATGAGTAGTGTTTTATTTGTGGAGAATGAATAGAAACTAAGCTCATTTAATGTTGTGAGAAGCAAAGCCCAAAACTAGATAATATAAAGAAAATTGCTTTTCTCTCATACAAAATTGTTCACTCTCATACAAACTGACGAAAATACATCCAACGTGACTTAAGTCACGTTCGGTATATATCAGCGTGACTTAAGTCACGCTCGGTATATACCAACGTGACTTAAGACACGTTGGGCTTGAGTTAACTCACGCCAAACCACCGCGTGAGTTAACTCACGTTAAATAGAAGTGTTTGATTTGTACTGCTTACTTGCCAATCCCATCCCCCTTGATTAAGAGAATCCCCTGAATCATTACTAATATCAAAACATGTGACACTTCCACTATAGTTGTAGAACATATTAGCTGCAGCATACAGCTTGGTGAATGTTTCGTTTCCAGAGGATATGCTATCAATCGCTTCGCACATCTGGTACAATCATATATAAAATATTCCACTAATAAATAATTAGTATTAAACCTTGGTGATGACCTCGTAAATGCTTGGGCAGCAAACCTTGGTGATGATGGCTTGTGGGGAAATAATGCACCAGCAATGAATAGGGTATGAATTTGTTAATTTATTTAGGGTTTTTCTATCCTATGCAACATTGCATAGGTTAAGGTGTAATAAATGTTTCTCTTTCTTCAACATCAATTATCATTTTAATTATTCTTTTCTTGAAAAGTGATAATTGTTTTTTCTTCCCTCCCTCTCTCTCTCTCTCTTCCTATTAATCATTCTATTTATTGTATCTTGTGAAAAACTAAGAAAAAAGAAAATTAAATATCTTCTAAATACTCCCTACGGTCCTTATTATAAGAAGAAAATCCAAAAAACATCAAAATCAATACAATCATTAATTAATATAACTTTTTTAATATTTTTACAACTATGTTAAGTTGATGATGAAATTCTGATTTATTATGTTGTTATGATTATGGGTATATGATTATTTGAGAATACATGATGTTATGATGTTAAATTCATGAATTGATTGTGTTGTTGTTGTGTTCTTGAGTATTATGTGAAATTGGTGAAGTTCATGAAATTTGTTGCTAGATTGTTGTTGTGATATTGTTACCATTTGATTTGGTGAATTGTTGTGTTGTGATTGAATTGGAGAAGAGATGATGATGTTGTTGTTATCTTGTTGAGCTTAGAATAAACATGTTAAGTTTGTGTTGTAGTGAATTTTATGAGATGATGAGCATTATGTTAATCATGTTCAATTAAGTAGAATTAAGTTAGTTATGATGGAATTGCGGCATGATGATGGATAACATTAGTATGATGATATGGGTCGAGTTTGGTGTGTTTGGGATCAAAAAATGGTGTCGAAAGGGGTGTTTATGTTTTGAAAACGAAGAAAATTATAGTTTCTCTCTACCTGTGCAACACGCACGGTCGTGCATCCCATACGCACGAACCGTGCGTATCTCTCGGCATTTTGGTTGTGCGTGTGTTTGGAAAACACGCACGGTCGTGCGTCCCATACGCACGAACCGTGCGTTTTCCCCTGTAGTGCAAACCTCATTTTTATGCTTTTAAAAAGTGTCTAAGATGCATGATTTGGTCCCAAACCCCTAAACTTGATTATTAGGAGTATAATTTGGCATTGTAGGAGTGATTACTTAAGCTAATGATGATAATTAACTTAGTAATTGAAATGGTTAATAATGGACTTGTAATTTGATATGAATTGAATAATGATTTGATTTACGAACTTGTTAGACGATTAATGAAGATGATGTGATTAATGAAGTATGTTTGATGATGTAGAATGATGTGTTAAGAGTATACGATGAGGTGATGTGATTATGTAATGTTGTGATTACATGTTGATATGATTAATGAGATAAGTTGATTGTATGAGGAATACTATGATAATGATGATTCATTGATGTGATTAAATGTTGATGTGGGATGAGATGATATGATGATGTGTGAATGTACTGATTTGATGATGCATTGGTGTGTTGATGTGTTGATATGTTATATGATGAAGTGATTATATAACTATGAACTATATGGTGTTGTGCATTGTCGAGACTATACTTGGTATCCATGCATCATGGTCAGTCCAATCTCGATGTTGTGAATCTCAATGTTGTGGAGAAATCAGTAACATACCTTTGACTATCCAAATAATCATGACGTTGTGGGATCATTCAGTAACATAACTCCGATATCCAAAACTTGGTACCACATGCATGTAGAGTCAAGTTAGGCGCATTATATACATCACTATGAGTCTATGTGGAAGATGTTTTATTTGACTATGTGAGACTATGTGATGATGTGCATATTTGAAGATGTGAACGTGACTATTTGCTATGTGGAAATTTGTTCATTTGGATACGCGATGTTGGGTGATGAGCTTACTATACTAATGTGTAAATGGTGTTTATCTTGATGTCTTTAATGGGTTGGATGTTGCATGGGTATAGTTGACTTTAATGATGGTTATATATGTATACGTATATGTACATGTTGAGTATGAATTGTTGCTTATTCATAATGATTATCTGTTGAATGTATAGTTGACATGTTTGTTTATCCTTTAACTATACATGCATTCATATTTTTCCATGTGCTGAATATTTCTCACCCTTTTGCGGGTTTCCGCCTATGCCACTTGTGGTGTAGACTTGCAGGTCGAGGAAGAGTAGTTGATGTGAGTTTTCCGAGGATGGCTTTGGAGCCTACTCGTCCTTTATTGCATTTCCTTTGGAGTCTAGCATAGTGTTGCTCTTATTAGGACTATTGGGATTTTATTTATGTTATCAGATTATGTTTGATGAACCTTGAGTTCATTTGAGGATGTATTATTTCTGAGATATGATTTATATGACTTATGTTGTTGAGGTTATTTTCGCTGCGACTTTATATTATATTGATGGAGTTTTTGGATTTTGATGATTGATGAAGGGTAACACCTTGAAATGTTATTTATATTTGTTGCATTATTATTCAAAAATAGTATGCAGGGTTTAGGGTGTTACAATGATCATTACATACTAGGCAAACAACTTAGAGTGAAGTTTGGAAGTGTCATGCATTATTCTAGTAGGCCCTTTGAGTATGTGCATTCGGATCTTTGGGGTCCTTCTAAGACACTTACACATGGGTGAGGTTCCTATTTCTTATCTATCATTGATGATTATTCTATGAGGGTATGGATCTTTGTTTTAAAAAACAAAAGTGACACTTTTGAAAAGTTTAAAGAATGGCATACCGTCACAGAAAATCAAATGGGTACTAAACTGAAAGGTTTAAGGCTTAATAATGGCCAGGAATTTGTTTTAGAGTAGTTTAATGAGTTGTGCAGGTTAAAGGGAATCAAACGGCATAGAGCCGTACCAAGAACACCGTAGTAAAATGGTCTAGTTGAACGCATGTACAAGACTCTATTGGAGCGGGTGAGGTGTATGCTTCTAGGAGCTGGCTTATCGAAGAGTTTCTAGGGTGAAGTTGTGGCAACTACAGCATATTTGATCAACATATGTCCATTAACAAGAATATACTTAAACACATCAATGGAGGTATGAAGTGGGAAACGACATACTACTCAACTTTGAAGGTTTTTGGGGCTTTGGCGTATGCGCATATCAAGCAAGACAAACTTGATGCTCGAGCTGTGAAATTGGTTATCCAAAGGGTGAGAAGAGTTACAAACTGTGGAAATTTGAATCTGGAGGAGGATCAAGAGTAATGATAAGCCTGGACGTTACTTTTGGTGAGACTCATATGGGGATGAAGTGCAAAGACATGGAGACTCTAGAACCAGAAACAAGGGTAAAGAAAACTCAGTTTGAGGTGGAGCTTCCAAATAAAGAGAAAGAAGATGTGGAGGATCATACTCCGGCATCAGATTCAAGTGGAAGTCAATCAGAAGTGGATCCTAATTTTCAATTAGCTAGTGATAGGGAAAGGAGGACCATTGTGGCACCTAGAAGATACGGTTATGCTGACTTGGTTTGCTATGCTCTAAATATGAATGAAGAATTGCAAGACTCGGAACCAAGGAACTTCAAGGAGGTATTTGAGAGCAAAGAGAACAAGGAATGGTTGAAGGTAGTGAATAAAGAAATGGATTCATCGGAGAAAAAGCAAACTTGGAAACTTGTGAAACAACTTAAAGACCAAAGGGTGCTTATATGCAAGTGGATCTTCAATAAAAAGGAAGGTATTCCAGGTGTTGAAGGTCCGAGCTACAAAGCAAGACTTACGGCAAAGGGTTTGACTCAGGTTGAGGGGATTGAGTACAATGAGATCTTCTAGCATGTGGCGAAGCATTTTCCATAATGATACTTATGGCTATCGTGAATCGGTATAATCTTGAGTTGGAGCAAATGGATGTGAAGACCGCATTCTTACATGATAACCTTGAAGAGACTATCTACATGGAGCAACCAGAAGATTTTGTGGAGGACGATTCTAAGGTGTGTCTTTCGAAGAAATCTTTGTAAGGGTTGAAACAAAGCATAGGGCAATGGCATCATCCGTTTGATGAAGTTCTCTTTTGAAGACCAATTTTGTTAGAAGAGGGTACGATTCTTCTGTGTACATATTAAGAAGGGTGAGATATTGATGACAAGTTCTAGCAAGGATGAGATCTGAAAGCTCAAAGAAAAAATAAATGGTGAGTTTGAGATGAAGGATCTTGGTCCGACAAATAGAGTTCTTGGAGTTGATATCATGAGGAACCGTGACAAAGGTGAACTTTTCTTATCTTCATTGAGTTATTTGAAGAAGGTGGTCGAGATTTTTAGAATGTCAAACTCTAAATCGTTAGCACTCTTTTGGGTCATCACACAAAATTGTCCATAAAACAATGTCCTCAATCCGAGGATGAGAAGAAGATTATGAAGAGTACTCCTTATGCAAGTAGGGATGGAAGCATCATGTATGGTATGGTTTGTAGTAAACTAGACTTAGCTTATGCAGTTAGCATAGTAAGTCGATTTATGGCAAATCCGAGAATTGTTCATTGGCAAGCTTTGAAGTCGATTTTGAGATATTTGAGTGGGTCTTTGAAGGGTGGTTTGAAGTACACAAGATAAGCTCAAGATGAAGACACTTTGGAGGGGTATGTAGATACAAACTATACAGACAATGTGGACACAAGAAAATCTTTATCGGGTTTTGTGTTTACTCTTTATGGAATGACTATTAGTTGGAAGGCAAATCAACAATCCATGGTGGCTCTATCTACAACTCAAGTGAAGTACATTGCCCTTGTTGAAGGGGTGAAGGAAGTCATATGGTTGAAAGGTGTGATTGGTGAGTTAAGAATTACTCAACTATGTGTGAAGATACATTGTGATAGCCAAAGTTTCAGCCATTTGGTGAATCATCAAGTATATCATTAGAGGACAAAACACATTGACATTCGCCTGCACTTTGTTAGAGACATGATTGAATCAAAAGAGATTGTGGGTGGAAAAGTTGCATCGGTAGAAAATCAGGTGGATGTATTCACCAAGTCATTGGGAAGTTTGGGCATCTGTGAAATCGTGGCACGGAGTTTAGGCATCCTGGCATGATTTCGTGCTTGTGCAGCTTGGGAAGTCTCGTAAATTTTATGGCACAAATGCATGAAATCATGGCACGATTATTGGATAACAGTCAATTCTTACTGTATACGAACTTGTTAATCGTGACACAAGGGAATTGTGGCACGATTTCCTCGGGTCTTTTGCACTATATAAGGCTTCATTCTTCATTTTTTTGAGTGAGCTCGAATAGAGAGAAACTTGGGAAAACAAAGGAAGGAACTTTAGGGTTGAGTGTCTTTGGTGAGAGTTTTTATTGGGTTGGAAACATTTGTAAACACCATGGGCAGTGAGATTTCATTAGAGGAAGGATCAAAAAGCTTCTTTTAGTGTTTTCTGTTAGGATTTATTGTGAGTATGAGTCAGTTGAAAAATGGGTAGAAATTAGGGTTCTATGTGAGCTTTTAAGCTAATTTCTTGTAACTTATTTGTATTATTTTTATCATAGTGGATTGGAGAGTTGCTCTCTCCCCCATAGTATATCATTTTGGAACGAGCTATGTAAACAATACTATTGTGTTGTTTCCTTATCTTCTTTCTTATCTTTGTTGCTTTGAATATACTTGCGGTGTTGCTTCACACTTAGATCTAAGTTTATTTGTAGTTGTTGTTGCTTGAGACTATTTTGCTCATTGATTATTACTTCCTTTGCTCCACACATCTAAGTTTTATTTGTGTGATTATTTGTTCGCATTCACTACAACAAGAAATACAACAACGTTAAATATCTTGAGGGCTTTCTAGCTCAAGAAATTAGTTTCTCCGGTTGCGCACGGGATATTCATTTAAAAAAAATAGAATCCATTGCAAAAACAATCAATGACAAATATAATCAAAATATAAAGAATTCAAAAAGACACTTCAAGTACTACTTTACCAACTCTTAAATTGAGTAATTATTCATTTGAAATAAAACAGACATAAATATAAGTAGCCTTGGCCTCTAGAGTTCTCCGACTTTTAGAGATCCATTGGCTAAGGTAAAAACAGTGGCAGCCTTATCATTCATACCAGAATTTATGAGCTCAGTCATTATCATAATAGGGATTTGATTATCAAGTTGAACATCACTATGAGGATGCTTCATAACAATATCACGATACTCACTAATTGCTTCATCTATTCTACCTTCAACACAAAGTGCAGTTACTAGCTTTGCAAAACAATCTTTATCTGGTTTAAAACCTTTAAAAAATTGTTCTTGTTTCAGTTGTATTGTTATTATGGACACTTCTTGTGCTAGAATTTTTTTATTAATATATGTCTTTGGCGGTTTTTTCCAAATAACAAATTAGCCATGATACTTATCTCATTAATATACTACCAACCTTTTATTCTTTAAAATAAAAACTGTTTTCTTCTTTATAAATCCCCTTATGAAATCTTGTACAATAGTTTCCCACACGTTCAAAATTTTGAAGTGTTCGGTCGTCTTTGTTTTGCCACTAGTTTGACATCAAATAGAAAGAAATTTGACACTAGATTTAGAAAATGCATTCATCTAAGTTTTTAATGGCTTCCACCGCTACTGAAATAGTTTGGTTGCGTCAGTTAGTTTCTGATAAGCCCCTCTTTTTGAACCAACTCTCATGTATTGTGATAACAATAATGTAATTCAAATTGCCCACAACCCTAGTCTTTCATGAACACACCAAGTACATTGAGATCAATTGTCACTCACTCATCATCATCTGGATGGTACAATTACTCTACCGTTCGTTTCCTCCACCTTGCCCTCCATTAAACGTTTTTGATTCTTGATTGACAAACTCTCGATACTCCTTATTAATGCATAATGAGCTTGAGAGAGGATGTGAGATAATATTATCATGTAAGGATTTACATTTATTTAGTCTTTTATAGTATCTAGTGTTTATGTTCTTTTGTAACCCTTACTCCCTAAGTTTTGCTGGTATGGTTGAAATCCCAAGCTAAAGGGTGTTCTTTTCTCCTTTATTCCCTTCATCCTCTCTATTTCTATATGTTTGCTATTGTTATCGGATTGGAATGACATGGTTGTTGATGCAGATAAGAAAAATGATAGTGGGATGAATATTCTCTTTGATAAGACTTACCTTACTTTTTGTATATGAAATATCTAAATCAGTTTTTAATAGGAAACCCGTTTGTAATGTAACTCAGCTTTGCGTCTGACCATTACATTAGTTTTAACTTGAACCAGTCCATTTGTAATAGGATATTCACTCAGTTTCACTCAATCCTTGCCAGTGTATGTTCAATTCTCATACTAAGATGACAATTCTTGCTTTCGAAATCATTGAAATAGACAGGAAAATAATCCAAGGTTGAATAAAAGTTGTGATGATAAAGCACTATCCGTATTGAAATACGGATGTTATAAGCCACGACAGCTGTTATGTTGCAGTGGTGTGTGATCCTTTTCTAAACCCTGTTACTAATTGATTGTATGATGTTTCTTCCCATGCACACACAGTGAATTCAAGTTTCCAATAGTCGATGGATTTTTCCTCAAACGTCACACAAAATGTTATAGTTACCAGATAAACGAACAATGAAAAACTGGAATATTACATCAAAATCGTCGCATAGGCAGGCATCAAATGTTGATGCCTACAAAGTGACCAAAGGAAATGACAAAAAAAAAAAAAAAAAGCTTGCTTCCTCATCTGTATGTAGTTGGTGTAGGTCTACAACCAAAATGGAAGTTATTGAATATAATCAGAATGTGTTAAAAATCAGAGTCAACTAGCAGCTTATACAGTATTATACTTCATATCTATAAAATTGTTCAACAAACTACAGTATTATACTTCATGATCTTTCATCACCTATGGAGAACATAACCAGAAAATACTCAGAAGGTATGAAGGATCAATCATTGATATTGGCACAGACAGAGAATTCATTGCAGACTTATCTGGCAACACAGGTTTTTTTCCATCAGTTCACTGGTTGTCTAGCTCTGACATGGATTCAGTTTTAGATTGCACAACATATGCTAATGAAAATACTGACGAGCGATGAAATAGAAACTAACCTGAATGTTTTGGTGGTGATATTTCAGGGTCAATGAAGAATTTGAGAAATCAATTTGGAATAATCTTCATTAGCTCAATATCAAACAAGAGAGTCTTGTCTATCAACCCTTGGTTCCTTAGCACAAAATCCAAGGCGCGTTGGCCCTGTAAAACATATTTTCATTGCATCTCTCATAATCAATTCACAAAGTTACTGAACAATAGTGACAGAACTCAACTCTTACCGAGAATGTTGTAGGTCTTGGGCCACCTTTATTATAATCATTCTCAGGATATCCAAGTTCTGGTGGTACAATTATCCTGCATCACTGATAAACATAGTGAAATTTGCATTTCTCTCCCCATCAATCTTTTTACAGTACATGAACCCAAACATACATTTGCCTTACTTTGCAACCATATTCAATTTTTTAAGGACTAAAGATTCAAACAAAAGATCCATATAGCTAACTCCACCTATCGGAAAAAGGGTTTCATAGTTATTGATGTTGTATAATTATATTTTGAACAAAATATGTCCAGTGATTGACAATTTTAATTACGGAAATTCAGGATGTTGAGAAGTCTCCCAAAATCAAGAGCTAGAACTTATAGAAGTGGCAGTTTAATAAAATAAATTCAGGACATTGTTATGTTACCCAAATCCAAAGTTTGAATTGATAGAAACTGTAATTCAGTAAATTGCATGAAAGGACTTGGACATACTCAGGCATACAATATGTCAAATACTTCAGAAATAAAGATGCAGCACCTTCGAATGCCCCCGAGAGACATGCCTGCAACAGCCTCTTCAAAAGCTGGTATTACCTGAACATTCAAAGCACATGAAAGATCACTTTTCAGAGTAAGTGATGCAGACGCCAGAAAATAAGGGCATAATTTGAGTGCTTAATATGTTGGCAACACCCAACAAGTTTAGTGAACTAACATTTTTGATGAATTCAGTTGAAACAAATATCATAAAAACAAGTTGTAT
Organism: Medicago ruthenica; assembly: GCA_018208015.1. NCBI lineage: Eukaryota > Viridiplantae > Streptophyta > Magnoliopsida > Fabales > Fabaceae > Medicago > Medicago ruthenica. The sequence continues at coordinate 88,824,906 of CM031377.1, read as the reverse complement.
CAAACCCACGATAACACCTTGTGGCAAAGGGAAAAGCCGATGTGCGAGCAGAGTTTAATCCGAAATCCCAAGGGGCATTCGGACACCTCACAGCCTCACTCAAAAAAAGCATGTTTGTATCACTTATAATTTTGTTATAGAACGGGAGCCGAACAATACTAACGCAGGATGTCGACCAAGAGTAGCACATGCTTACGAGTATAAAAAAATGAAACACAAAGGGGTTTCCCTCTAGATCCTTCTTCTTCAATGTGGTAGCAGTTACCAGTGCGAAAACCCTAAACCCCTCTTCCCAATTCTGGAACTACAAATTCTGGAACTACAAACTCACTTAAAACACCAACTACTAAAAAAGTATAATTAATCAACAAAAGAATTAGAACTTGACTCCTAGTAACCCAAAAAAGTATGGTCAAGTAGGACTTGTGCTTTTTCAACCCTATTTCATTCTACATCACTTGATCTATATCGAAGCAAACAACATAACTTGTAAGTATTGCTCATGAAATAGTGTTCACAATTCACAACCTATAGAAAATATCCTATTGAAGTTGCAAGGAACTATATTAATCATTACATGATGAGGTCTCTCACCTCGTGAGATCCTACTTTGAATTTGAAAAAGTCCTTGTCATCACCCTGCATGTAAGAAAAACAACAAAATAAGTTTGTGATAATCAACTAATCCAACAATGTCTAGATAGATGATGCAAAGCATTTCATACCTCAAAAGAACCACCTTTTGTTTTATTTCGGGCTTCAAATATGCGACCATAATAACCTATGGTGTAGCCATCCCAATCTACCTGAATGGAATTTGAAGCTCTTAAGTTACTTCAATTATCTAATTTGAAGAGAGCTAAATGTTCAGAAAGAATTCCCAAGGAGAAAACAGGCTACTCTAATTTTCTTCAGTAAATTTGTCAAATCTATCCCATCAAAACTCATTTCAAAGAACCTAGAATGTCTGCTATGTAGATTCTAGAGCACAAAAGAAAAATTTAGACATAACCTTCAATTTGATTTAGAATCAGTATATCAAAATATATAGATTATTATTAAACAAAAGATCAGAACTTCTAACCAATTGACTATAAAATCAATAGCCAAAATAATTCAGTCTCACCACTACTGTCTCTCCTTTCTTTGGTTTTGGGCCATTTCCGGGTCGCAAGTCCTGCAATTTATTCAAACAACTAGTTAAAAACAAAGCTTGCTTAACGCTAAAACATTTACATTTTACAACGTACTGCATCACCTTATACTGGAGTCCAGATTCAGTTTCAACGTAGTCTGGGTATTTCATTTTTGATTTGCCATAATCCTTCCCTCTAAGCGCAGGCACTGTATGTAAGTGCACAAATTATGCATCATATTGAAAGTCTTTATAGTTTGTGTGAAAACCGAATATTATATTATTTCAGAGATAAATAATGTACAACCACTAATGTGTTTATATAGGCTATTCTAACCTAATGGGCCTGACTGATGACTAATGGGCCAATTACAAATTACTAATAATAATAGTAAAACTTCACTATTTACAACACTCCCCCTCAAGCTGGTGAATGAATATCTATAATTCCCAGCTTGGAAACAATTCTTTCAAAGTTTTGGTTGTTCAGTCCCTTAGTTAGAAGATCTGCAAGATTGCCTTGGGAAGAGATATATGGAGTGCAAATTAGACCACTATCTAATTTTTCTTTGATGAAGTGTCAGTCAACTTCAATATGTTTGGCTCTATCATGTTGCACTGGATTATGCACTATGCTAATAGCAGATTTATTATCACAATAAAGTCTCATTGGTTCATCACTCTTTATCCTCAAGTCTTCTAGGATGCTTTTCAGCCATAACAGCTCACATATCCCTTGTGCCATTGCCCTGAACTCTGCTTCAGCACTAGATCTAGATACCACGGTTTGTTTTTTACTCTTCCAAGTCACAAGATTACCACCCAGAAAAGTGCAATAGCCTGTAGTTGATCTCTTATCCTCAGTTGACCCTGCATAGTCAGCATCAGTATATGCTTCAAGTCTCATGCTTCCATTTCGTTCAAACAATATCCCTCTACCTGGGGTTCTTTCAAATATTGAACAATTCGGAGTGCAGCTTGTAAGTGAATCTCCTTTGGTTGGTGCATGAATTGGCTGACTAAGCTTACAACAAAGGCAACACGGGTCTAGTATGTGATAAGTATATAAGTTTGCCGACTAACCTTTGATACATTTCCTTATAAACCTTAATATCCTCTTCTGCATTCCCCAACTTTACATTTGGATCAATTGGTGTACTTGCAGGCTTGCATGCGGCCTTGTCAGTCTCCTGCAGAAGATCAGTAATATATTTCTGTTGGGATATGAAAATTCCTTTCTTAGAGTGAGCCACTTCAATTCCTAGAAAACACTTCAATTTTCCCAAGGTCTTGATCTCAAATTCATTGGCCAAGTGTTGGGCTAATAGTTGTGGCTCCTCTTCATCATCACCGGTTACTATAATGTCATCCACATACACCAATAACACTATTACTCCCCCTGACTCAGAGTGTTTGAAAAATAAAGTATGGTCTCCTTGGCTTTGTTTGAAGCCCAAACATATCATAACTTTAGTGAATCTCCCAAACCTGCTCGTGGCGATTGCTTTAGCCCATATAAAGCCTTTTTTAACTTGCACACGGTGTTGACGTTGACAACAGTACGTCCATGGTATCTAGGGGGTACATCCATGTAGATCTCTTCTTCTAAATCTCCATGAAGAATAGCGTTTTTTACATCAAATTGGTTCAAGTTCCAATTGTAGTTAGCTGTTAAAGATAATATCACCCTAACAGTATTCATTTTTGCAACTGGAGCAAATGTCTCTGAATAATCTACTCCATAAGTTTGAGTGAATCCTTTGGCAACCAATCTTGCCTGGTACCTTTCAATAGATCCATCAGCCTTGTATTTTATACTGTATACCCATTTGCACCCTACAGATTTCTTTCCATTTGGTAGAGGAACCAGTTCCCAAATATTGTTTTTATTGAGTGCCTCAATTTCCAAGTCCATGGCTTGTTTCCATTACATGTCAGACAATGCCTCAGATAAAGATGTAAGTATTGTGGTAGTATTTAGACTTGTGAGGAAGGCTTTATAGGTAGGTGATAATTGTTCAAAGCATATGAAGTTGGATAGAGGGTAGAGTGGATTTTTAGTACAGGTTCTAGTATCTTTTCTAAGAGCAACTGGAAGATGTAAGTCTTCATAATCTATTGGTGGTACTTCTCTGGATTTTGGTTTCTTACGCTTTATTGGGCGGGATTCTGGTTCCTTATGTGAGGATGAGTTAGATTCTGGTTCATGTGCATGAGAAAATTCAGAAATTGAATCACAAGAATTTGAAGGGTCAAGCAAAGTTACCTCATGTAATGTCGGATCAGACTCTTGGACATGAGTAGATTCAGGAATGGTTTTTCTTTGTGTATAAATCATTATATGTTTCCCATATTTACATCGCTTCAACATTTACATGATTTTCAGAATCAACTTCAGACTCAACATCGTTACCTCTAGTTTCAGCCTCAGCTTCTGGCCCGAAAGTAAGATCAGGAAGTAGAAGAGACTCATCTTCCTTACTTATATTCTCCCCCTGGATGAGTTTGAACAAAATAACTTTCTTGTTCATGGAAGGTGACATCTCGAGAAACAAAGTACTTACGAGATGGAGGATGATAACATCTGTAACCCTTTCGAGATGGAAAGTGAACACCTAAAACGAAACCAGAACGAGCCGATCTATAAACTGGGAAATTACGGCGGCGAACGGTGGAAGTTACGGCGACGTGTGGCCCTCACGCGCCCGGAGAGTGATCTGATGTCAGCTGCGCGTGGAGGCGCGTATGACTGAGGTTTTCTGGGGTCTAGCCAGTTTTTTTGAGACGAAATCGATGGTGTGGGCGGTGAGATTTGAATCAGGACGAAAGCAGGTGCAACTGATCGAGGTTAGGCTACGTGAACAATAACGGTGGCTGTTTTAGGGCTGTAGTGAACAAAGGTACAAGAGAACTGCAATGAAGGCAGAACAAAGTAACCCGCAATGAAGGCGGAAAAAAAAACAAAATAGACCGCAATGAAGGCAGCTAGGGTTTATGCAGAAGTCAGGCCCCCGAAGATCGGGAGCTCTGATGCCATGTGAAAACTGAATATTATATTATTTCAAAGATAAATAATGTACAACCACTAATGTGTTTATATAGGCTATTCTAACCTAATGGGCCTGACTAATGACTAATGAGCCAATTACAAATTACTAATATACTTCACTATTTACAACAGTTTGCGTTTTCTTATTTTATACTATGTGGCTGAATAACATTATGTTTATCAGTTTATGATAAAACAAATACACAAACCAGCCTACTTTTCACCATCAGTGAAGACACAACTGCATTACTTGCTCACAAAATGCATAAAATAACCATTCTCCTCCTTTCCGTTTCAAACACACAAACAAGGTTCAACAAACCGACCATGACCTTCTTCAGAACTTCTTAATATACTCGTTTTAATTTAAACAGGGGAAGAGAAAAACTATTATTAATTGAAATTGGTCATTTTACACCTTCCTTTGGGGTATTTTAACTATGTTCCGTGAGGTTACGAACTCAAACTCTTGCTACTTAGCCAATACCTCATAGACATATGTTACACCTCTGTTCCAAATTTTCGGTTGTTGATGTTTTAGAAATACAAGATATAATTGACCATTATTTTCCAACTCCACTCTTAGAGATAAGTAAGATGTTTTATTCTTACTACATTGTTTAGTATAGTGGATTATTTATACTGTTTGCATTGACAAATTGGAATTTGTAGAACATTAAAACGACTAATAATATAATGAAGGGTATACAATACAACAATGTCATGGCCCTGTTTGGATAAACAACTTAATATAGCATAAACATTTATCATATAAGCGCTTGTGTATACACTATTTCTATAACAAAATATGAAATAAAGTCAAACTGTTTTCATTAAGCTATAAGTTTTTTTATGAAACCCAAGAGAGTTTATAGAAATAAGGTAAAAAACAGCTTATAGATATGTCATAAGCTATTTCCATAAGCTCTACCAAACCGTTTCAAAGTGCTTATGCCAATACATAAGCTCAAATAAGTCAATCCAAACAAGCTCCTCTTTGAATTGACTTATTTGAGCTTATCTACTTGCATAATCACCTGTAAGACTGTTTGAAAGAACTTATGAAAACAGTTTATGACATGTTCATAAGCTGTTTTTAGCTTAATTTTCATATGCTCTCCAAGATAGTTTATGAAAACGGCTTATAGCTTATACGAAAAACAATATAACTTCATTTTATTTTTCATAGAAATAACTTATACATGAGCGCATATCATATCATGATGAGACGCTTATGCAATAAGTTTCGAATTAAGTTGTTTATCCAAATCTAATTTCTACAAATTCGGTTATGACAACAACTTCAGCAAAGGTAACACAAAAAACTAAGAAGCTTGAGTTTATTTATAGAGAAAATTACTGTCAGCAAATTCAGATGCAAGACCAATTCCGCCTTTACAAAAGGTTCCAGCAATGACAGCAATGGAAGACAGAACCATCTTTCTCCGTTCAAACGACATGGGAAAACAACAACTACCACTTTTACTGTTGCTTTTACCTGAAAAAACGGTTAAAAAACAGAGAAAAAACAATTAAAAACGTAAATAAATGAAAAAACAAAAGTTAAATAAGAAAACATTTGCAGATACTTTGTCATTTTATGCCATTAACGTGGGAGTTTATTCACATATTTATCATTTTCAGTAACGTCGAGTTTGTGTTGGTAATTTGAATGAAAGAATACTGACCGGAGAAAGAAGAATCAGAGAGATTATCAAGATCCTGAAAGAAATGATAATAGTTAAGTTAAGTTTGGAAATGAATGAAAGAGGAAAGAGAAGTAGCATGCGTGCGTGCGTGCGTGCGTGCGTACCAGAGATTGAGATTTTGGGAGAGAAAGAGAAGCGATGGATATGGACAAAATTGAAGCCATAACTGTAACTGTGTGTGGAATAGAACTTGCTAGTATATGTTTTCTTAAAGATAGATAACACTAGAAGAATTAGAACACGTCTTTGGCTTTGCTCTTCTTGTCTTGTGCATACTTACTCAAGAGTAAAAGCAAGTGTGTTCTCAACTCACTCTCCTTTTCAATAGATTTAAGTTTTATTCTTTGGTTAAAATTCATTTTTGACTCCAAGTTTAAAAATTTGGCGATTTTAATCTCCTTATTTTAAAACTTTTGGTTTAGATCCCTTTGATCGTGACCGGTCAATGCTGATGTTGGATATTTGTATGTTGACTTCATTTTTGTTATAGCAAATATACAAGCAAGATGTTGGACCCAATGTTTCAACATGTGGGTACGACTTCAGTGTGCCCTGATTTTGTGCCTTGGAGCTGTTTATTATCACACCTGATCTTTTGAAGATTTGATTGAGGAATTCATTCATGTTACTTGTTCTCCAAGTTGCGTGTGTTTCCAGAAGGAAGATATTTTCAAGAATTATATTTTTCGGATTGGAGATTTTTATTTGTGTAAATATATTTTCAAAAGAGATCTTTGGAAAATATATTTCTGAAAAATATTTGTTTCAATATATTTCTGAAAAGAATATTTTATACAAATATATGTTTAGCATGAAGGAAGATTTAATTGTGCAAATATATTTCTAGAAGGAATCTTGGAAATATATTTATGAAGAATTATTTGTTTCAACATATTTTTGAGAAGAATATTTGATTCAAATATATGTTGCTGCTGAAGGCTATATAAAGAAGACACCACTCTTGAAGAAATCAATTGAAGCCGTCATTGAAAGAATATTTTAGGGTTTTGACTTTAGGTTGTCTTTGTTGAGCCGTGTGCTCTATTCTATATACCACTTTATTGCTACTACTGAATATCAAAAGCTTAGAGTTGGTTTGCTTTAGTTGAGTTGTAATATTGTATACTACACCTAAGCTTTGAAGTACAGTGTTAGTTTGTGTCTGAAGATGTCTTCATCATACTGTTTATTGGAGTGTGTCTCCTCTTTGTTATTTAAGTCTAAGATCACTGGGGCAGTGATTGTTTGAGTGGATGTGAGACGAGATCTCAGGTCTAGGAGTTCCTAGGCTGAAGTCAGTACGGGTAGTAGCTAGGTGATACGTTGTAAACTTCGAGTTTGCTGAGAACTTAGAACTAGGACTACACTAGTGGACTTCCTCCTGACTTGGTAGCCCCCAGAGTAGGTGTGTTTGTCACCGAACTGGGTTAACAAATAACTTGTGTCATTTACGCTTCTGTCTTTTATATTTTCCTTGTTCTGTTTGTTTATCGTTAGCCTGATGTTGAAACATTAAACTCAACATTCCACCTGAGTTCCAATGTTGGAACATTACTTACAACGTCAGGAAACTATCGTGCCAGAATTTCAATTGGCATCAGAGCTGGCACCCTGCCTGTTTTAGAATGAGCTCCAGGGAAGTTATCTTCTGGCATAATGGATAACGAAGGAGGATTTGTGAACATACCACCTCTGTTGGATGGTTCCAACTATGACTATTGGAAATCTCGCATGAGTGCTTTCCTTAAATCTATAGATAGTAAGACCTGGAAAGCAGTTCTGAAGGGTTGGGAACATCATGTGGTGCTTGACAAAGATGGAAAGAAGACAATTGATCTGAAACCAGAAGAAGAGTGGTCCAAGGATGAAGATGAACTAGCGCTTGGAAACTCCAAGGCATTGAACACTTTATTCAATGTTTTGGACAAGAACATGTTCAGACTGATCAAGCAATGCACTGTGGCTAAGGATACTTGGGAGATTCTTGAAACTACACACGAAGGTACATCTAAAGTGAAAATGTCAAGGCTTCAACTTCTTACTACCAAGTTCGAAAATCTAAAAATGTTGGAGGATGAGAACATACAAGATTTTTACATGAATTTCCTAGACATGGCTAACTCCTTTGACTCACTTGGGGAAAAGATGTCTGATGCAAAGCTCATGAGAAAGATCCTCAGATCTCTACCTAAGAGATTTGATATGAAGGTGACTGCAATTGAGGAAGCACAATACATCTCTAGTATGAAGGTTGATGAGCTTATAGGATCACTTCAGAACGTTGAAATAGCCCTCAATAACAGGACTGAAAAGAAAGGGAAAAGCGTTGCTTTTGTTACAAGTACTGAAGCTGAGGAGTCACAAGGAAATGTTGAGGATGATGAAAGTCTGTCAGAGGCACTTGTGTTACTTGGAAGACAATTTAACAAGATTCTGAAACGTGCTGACAGGAGACCCAAGCCAAATGGTCAGAACATGAGGTTCAACATCAGTAAGCAACAAAATAATTTGAAGAAGACAAGAACTGATGAGAAGGGCAATCAATCCAAGGGAGTTCAGTGTCATGAGTGTGAAGGATATGGTCACATTAGAACAGAATGTGCCACATACCTCAAGAGACAGAAGAAAATTTTGGTTGTTTCTTGGTCAGATGAAGATGACTCAGAAGGAGAAGTGGAGAATGAGTTTGTTAAGCATGTTGTTGCCTTAACTGGTAGATGCATGTCTAATACTGAATCAAGTGATGGAGAATTAACCTATGAAGAACTAGCTACCTCTTACAAAGATTTATTCATCATAAGTGAAGAAGTTTGCAAGTTACTAGAGAATCAGAAAAAGACTATCAGTCAACTGCATGCTGAAAGAAGTGACCATTTAACAAAAATTTCTGATCTCAATGATGATGTAACTCAACTAAAATCCCAACTTGAACACTTAAAGAAGCAGGTTAGAATGATGAACACTGGTACTGATTTGCTGGAAGATGAAGGTGAGAAAAACACAAGAAGGGGGGTTGAATTGTGTTGGCTTTTTCTTTCTCAAAAACTAAGGTTAGTTCAGAATCAGATATTGATCAGATTCTGAAACTATTTTCAGAGTTGTTTTGCAGCGGATATAAAGTAAATGAGAGAGAGAGAGAGACAAGCAGTTTATCCTGGTTCTTTCCACAACCCGGAAGTAGTTCAGTCCCCTTGTCACTTACAAGATATTTTCACTATAATCACAAAGATTACAATTGCTCAAGCATAAAGCAAGAGACTTCATATGCTCAAACACAAAGTAAGAGACTTCCAATTGCTCAAACACTAAGTAAGAGACTTCCTATGCTCAAACACAAAGTAAGAGACTTTCTATGCTCAAACACAAAGTAAGAGACTTCTGGTTGCTCAAGCACACAGGCGTGAGACTTTGATTCAAACAGATTTACAAAGGAATATGTTTGAGTTGAACACTTGATATACTATCAGTGGTGTTCACAGAATACAATACAGATTTAAGACTCTATACTTAAGAAATTCTAATATAAGAAGTTTGTAAGAATTTCTAAGTTATTTGATGACTTTCAGTTTTGGCAGAATTGCGTTTCAGAAAACAGAGTATTACATTTTCAGTCTTTTTCTTCTTCTTCAAATCTTCAATCCTTTATAGAGGAATAAAGAGCTGTTGAGAAGATGCCATGTCAGCAAATAAAGCCGTTTGGAATTAGAAGCTTCAGCCAGCATTAAATTCGTTCCTGACATTGTGTGCGAACACAGAAAACAGAGCAATACAATTTGAATGTTTCCTTAAAAACTGGCTGCGTGTTTCGTCCAAGGAGGCAAAGGTTGCAGAGAGCTGTTCTGACCATACAGTACTTTACTGTTGACAGTGACAGATGTTGACTTCTGCTTTTCCTTAAAACTCAGACTCAGACTCCCAGTCTTCAGACGCAGTTCTTCAAAAGCTGGTCTTTCAGACACTGTTCATCAGACGCACTTCTTCAGAAGCTGGTCTTCAGACGCACTGTTCATCAGACGCTGCCTTCAGCAAAGAAAATCTGAACCTGTTGTAATCAATCTCACGAAGGAATGGAGACCAAAATGTGAAAATGTTGGCTTAATAGCTCACACCTCTCTAAGAGCATCATCTAGGGAAGACTGGTACTTTGACAGTGGATACTCTAGACACATGATTGGAGTTAGTAAATTTCTTGAAAATATAAGACCTTACACCAGTAGCTATGTGATTTTTGGTGATGGAGCTAGAGGAGAAATTCTTGGAATCGGAGACTTGATCAGTAATGGACTACCAAGGTTAGACAATGTGTTGTTAGTAAAAGGGCTAACTGCAAATTTGATTAGCATAAGCCAGCTGTGTGATCAAGGGATGAAAGTAAACTTCAACAAGACTGAATGCCTGGTAAATAATAGGAAAAGTGAAGTGCTAATGAGAGGTAATAAATCTAAGGATAACTGCTACTTATGGGTATCTCAAGAAGAAGCTCACTTAACCACATGTCTCGTGAGTAAAGCAGAAGAGGTTAAACTGGGGCACCAGAAACTTGGTCATTTAAACCTAAGAGGAATGAAGAAAGCCATTTCTGTGAAAGCTATCAAAGGATTACCCAAACTTAAAATTGTTGAGGACGACATATGTGGGGAATGTCAGATTGGTGAACAAACTCGAATGTCGCATCCGAGGTTGGAACATCAGGTAACCTCCAAGGCACTTGAACTTCTACACATGGTCTTGATGGGACCTATGCAAGTTGAGAGTATTGGTGGAAAGAGGTATGTTTTTGTGGCTGTTGATGATTTCTCTAGATTTACTTGGGTAAACTTCATTAGGGAAAAATCAGAAACTTTTGATGTGTTCAAAGATCGTTGTCAACGCCTCCAAAGAGAAAAAGAGAGTGTGATATGAAAATTAGAAGTGATCATGCCAAGGAATTTGAAAATGCCAAGTTTTCTGAATTTTACTCTTTTGAAGGAATATTTCTTGGTTACTCCATCAACAATAAAGCCTACAAAGTATTTAATTCCAGAACTAATACTATGATGAAATCCATAAATGTTATTGTTGATGATTCAACAGTTGAAAAAAGGACTGATGTTGAAGACGATGTTGGAACATCATTTCAGCAAGCTGATACTTCAGATAATGTCCCAGACATTGAGTCCAACATTGAATCAGATTCAAGTGAGGCTCAAGACAACAAAGGTCCATATGTTAGAATCCAAAAGGATCATCCTAAGGACCTGATCATAGGGAATCTGAATGAAGAAATTACCAACAGATCCAGAGATGTGAGTTCCAATTCTTGTTTTGATTCTAAATTCAAACCAAAGAACATTAAAGAAACCTTGACTGATGAGTTCGTGACAAATTCTATGCAAGAGGAACTTGGTCAGTTCAAGAAGTATGAAGGTTGGAAATTGGTTTCTAGACTTGAAGGTGTGAATGTCATTGGTACTAAATGGATCTATAAGAATAAGTCTGTTGAAGGTGGTAATGTAACTAGGAACAAGGCCCTCTTAGTATCTCATGGGTACAACAAAGGTGAAATTGACAAGACCTTACTTGTGAAGAATGATCTCATGGTAGCTCAAATGTATGTTGTTAACATCTTTTCTGGAAGAATGTCGAACTAGATGTTGGAACACTTTGTCCAACATATGCAATCTGAATTTAAGATGAGTCTTTTGGGTGAATTAACATTTTTTCTTCAAGCAAGTAATTGTGCTGAATTGAAGCTAATTGATGATGTTGTTTATTTCTCAAAGCAAGTGTGCCAAGAGTGTTGTGAAGAATTTTGCTCTTATGAATGCAAGACATAAGAGAACATCTGATGCAGCACATGTGAAGATAATCAAAGATGATAATGATGTTGATATTGATCAAGGGTATTGTGATGCAGACTGAGCAGGTAGTGCTGATAATAGAAAAAGCACTTCTAGAGGATGTTTCTTCTTGGGAAACAATCTTATCTCTTGGTTCAGCAAGAAGCAAAATTGTGTATCTTTCTCTACTATAAAAGCTGAGTACATTGTTGCATGCAGTATCTGCAATCTGTCATTATGGATGAAACAGATGTTGAAGGAGTACAATGTCAAACAAGATGTCATGACATTATACTGTGACAATGTGAGAGCGATTAATATTTCTAAGAAACTCATTCAACATAGTAGAACCAAGCACATTGATATTGTTCATCTTTTCATCAAGGAGCTAGTTGAAGATAAAGTTGTGAACCTTGATCATATAGCAACTAAACAACAACTGGAAGATATTATCACTAAGGTTTCAAATTATGTGCAGTTTGACAAGTTAAGGGGCTTTTTAAGTAGTTGCTTATATGACAATATATAGCAATTACAGGTGTTGAAACGTGCAAACAAATTCTTTCTATTTACTATAACTAGAGTTGCACGATATATCAGGGAAATCATTGTCATTTTGAAGACTGCTGAAAATGTAAGTTCTCCTGTTGTTTCACCTGTACCGGTTAATGTTTCCACAAGCCCTTATTATTCTGTGGATATAAATCCTGATGTTACTGAAGCTTTTAATACTTTTGTGAATGTGTTGAAACCATATGCAACTGCTTCTGATTTTCATGTTGAATCTAATGTCGAAACCTGTGTTGATCCAAATGTTGATGCTAATGTTGAAACATCTGTGGAACCTGTCTTTGAGTCTATTAGCCAAGTTATTCCTATCTCTGATATGACCCTGGAAAAGTCTAATGTTGTTGTTGATGATGTTGTTAGTGAACCACCCACTAGAGAAACCTGTCCTGAACCATCAACTGACCAAATGACTCCTCTCACTGATCTTGCCAAAGACTCTGTTGTTGAACCACATCATGTGCTTGTTGACTTTGTTCTAACCTGTTAATCAAATTGAGTCTGATGTCATACCGGATGTTGAAACATCCCCGACCCAACTTGTTAATGTTGTTGAAACTAGTTCTGAGATCCCCCAAACTGATGCTGATATGGTTGAGTTTCTATAAAAATCCTCAACCTGATGTGATTGAAGATCATTCTGATGTGGGTTGAAGTTTTGAGGTTCAAATATGTTAATGCTCAGAGGTATTATGTTCAAATGTGATTACTATTACTACGTGTGTCTGAGTGGTTTGCTATGAATTGTTTGTTCTTCTGTGAAGACTTTGTGTGTGGGTACTATGTTTGTGTGATTCTATTGTGCACTATATAGTTAGTATGATGAGAGTAGTATGTGTGTGGTGCTGTGATGTACTTGTTGTGATGTACTGGTTTATATTGGATGCTTATAACCTCAAAATAGATGTTTTATGACTGTGTGCCAGCTCTCGGTATCCTTTGTGGGCTATGCCCTGGATATTTCCTATGGTTGTCTGCACTCTACTTTATCTTGTTTAATGCATGAAGGATCTGTTTGGCGTATTTTGTGGCTAAAAAGGGGGAGTAGTTTTGGTACTTTTATGCTTTATTTGCATTAAGGGGGAGTACTACCTAAGGGGGAGTAATACTGTGTTGTGTGATATGCATATATTCAGGGGGAGTGATATTGTGCTGTGTGATATACATATGAGTTTGTATGAGATATGTAGTATGGCATGATGTGTTACAAAATATTGAAACATTCGGTGCCAGTTGCTTGTATGTGTGGGGATTTATTTTTCTCACTTTGGTAATATGTGTGTTCTATTCCGTTGTTGCATGCCTCTGATATTCTTTAGTGATACTCCACAACATTCTTATCTGCTACGTTGCATTTGAGGAATTCTTTTGAAGTAGTTTTTGAAGATGTCACTACAAGAAATTTGCCATTTAGCAACGGCGTATATCCGTCGCTAAAGGTCCAAAAACCGTTGGTATAGGTCATAAAACTTATACCAACGGACGTTTGCTGCCGTCTAGGATACATTGCTTATACCAACGGCAAAAAGCCGTCCCAATAGCTAATACCAACGGATTATTAGTCTGTTGCTAAAGATTTTGGAGCTATAGCAACGACATTTTATACCATTTTAATAGATTTAGCCAAATTAAAAGAAAATGGGGGAAAAAAATAAATAAATTAAAAAATGGTGAAAACTGAGCGCCAAGTGAAAAGTTGCCGTGCTTTTTTCTCTCATAACCTATAGCAACGGATGTTTGGAATTTTAGTTGCTATATTTAAGCTATAGCAACCCTTTTTTTTGCGGTTGCTAAAAGGTGTCCGTTGCTATATGGCAAATTTCTTGTAGTGTGTGCTACCTTTCTTCATGGTTGTGTGCTAATGATGATTGAAGAAATGTTTGTGTGGTATCCCTCTAGGTTGTCTGTATGATCTCAGATTGTTTTAGCCAAAAATTTGCCAAAGGGGGAGATTGTTGGATATTTGTACGTTGACTTCATTTTTGCTAAATCAAACATACAAGCAAGATGTTGGACCCAATGTTCCAACATGTGGGTACGACTTCAGTGTGCCCTAATTTCGCGTCTTGGAGCTGTTTATTATCACACCTGATCTTTTGAAGATTTGATTGAAGAATTCATTCATGTTACTTGTTCTCCAAGTTGCGTGTGTTTCCAGAAGGAAGATATTTTCGAGAGTTATATTTTTCATATTGGAGATTTTTATTTGTGTAAATATATTTTCAAAAGAGATCTTTGGAAAATATATTTCTGAAAAATATTTGTTTCAATATATTTCTGAAAAGAATATTTGATACAAATATATGTTTAGCCTGAAGGAAGATTTAATTGTGCAAATATATTTCTAGAAGGAATCTTGGAAATATATTTCTGAAGAATTATTTGTTTCAACATATTTCTGAGAAGAATATTTGATTCAAATATATGTTGTTGCTGAAGGCTATATAAAGAAGACACCACTCTTGAAGAAATCAATCGAAGCTGTCATTGAAAGAATATTTTAGGGTTTCGACTTTAGGTTGTCTTTGTTGAGCCGTGTGCTTTATTCTATATATCACTCTATTACTACTACTGAATATCAAAAGCTTAGAGTTGGTTTGTTTTAGTTGAGTTGTAATATTGTATACTACACCTAAGCTTTGAAGTACGGTGTTAGTTTGTGTCTGAAGATGTCTTCATCATACTGTTTATTGGATTGTGTCTCCTCTTTGTTATTTAAGTCTAAGATCACTGGGGCAGTGATTGTTTGAGTGGATGTGAGATGAGATCTCAGGTCTAGGAGTTCCTAGGCTGAAGTCAGTACGGGTAGTAGCTAGGTGATAAGTTGTAAACTTGGAGTTTGCTGAGAACTTAGAACTAGGACTACACTAGTGGACTTCCTCCTGGCTTGGTAGCCCCAGAGTAGGTGTGTTTGTCACCGAACTGGGTGAACAAATAACTTGTGTCATTTATGTTTCTGTCTTTTATATTTTTCTTGTTCTGTTTGTTTATCGTTAGCATGATGTTGAAACATTAAACTCAACATTCCACCTGAGTCCCAGTGTTGGAACATTACATGCAACATCAGGAAACTATCGTACCAGAATTTCAGCTGATGTGGATACTAGTTTAAAGTTTGGTTTCTAGTGCAACCTCAAATCTATCTTCACTCCAACAAAACCATTATATTTATAGTCTCTTCTTCCTAATCGTATCCCAATCTCTCGTTGAAATTGTTAGTGTCTCTAACTTCATCGTCATTAACATGGAACACAATCACGACAACATCTTTAAAGCTCTCCCTTGCCTCAGAGATTTAAGGTCGTGTGGGTATCACATGTGTATTGTGCTTCTGACGTGGGTTTGTTTAAGAATTAGACTATGGAGGATGTTATGCGGTCTCAGGATAGTTTAGGTAGGGAAGAAGTTGGTAAAGATGGTGATGAGAATTACTATACTAGAGTGAATGAGAGAATGAACAAGCGAGAATTATGCTCGCATTGACAAATATTCTAAGCTTTATCAAATCAAATTTTAATCTGCATAAGTATACATTAATAATTTAAGACACACAAACAAACACACATATTTATATGTGTATAGATATAACCTTAATATTAATAAACGAGATTATGCTCGTATGTGGTTCACACTTTTCATCATGACCCCTATTGTTTACCTTATGCCATTTCATAAATATAATGTAATTACTATAATTCAATTTTTATTGGAATTATAATTTAATACGGAGTATGTATTATTAATTATTAACTTTTTGGCCCTCAATACAATCAATTTCCGGATCTGTCCCTGAATCTAACGTTGTTGGTTATGATATGCTTTTAATATTCAATGGATTTTTTTTTTTGATATAATATGATTATAGTTAAGGTTTCAATTTGCTATTGGATATAAAACGAGTGTTAATCGAGAAAAATGGATCGAACACGGTGAAGGTGAGAGTTTTTGAGTTGAATATGATGCTCATATTTTTGGATGAAGAATTCTGGATTTCCTAAGTTTGTGAATTTCCTAAGTTTATGCATATTCTACAAAGATAAATATTTGGGAAAGGTAAACTAAAGCTACTCCATTGATCCAAAAATATCTGTCCTGATTAATTTTTATTTTTTTAGAAAGACGAAACGATAAAGTCAATAGAAACTCATCCATAAATAAAAGAGTCGGAGTTCGAACTCCAATTACAGCATTCAGCCTAACAATTTCGATGTTTTTGTTAGTTGAGTTAAAATTTATGAACATTACGTCACTAATTAGGTTACTATTGTTTTTCTTCTTTACTAGAGTTTGAATCTTGATCTTTTAACTATTTCAACTCCTTTAAACTTTAGTCCGAACCAATTGAATTATTCAATCCTCAAAAGAAACATGTTTAGCTAGATGAGAGTTGATATGTATAACAATCATAATTGTGTTGGCAAAGTTGAGAGCTTATCTTTATATTAATAGAGAATTAGAATTATACTTTTTATGGTGAAGATAATTTGCTAAAAGGCTTATCTAGCACATTATTAATTATGAATATATTTGTAGATACTTTCTATAGTGAAAATTATTTTTCACGTTTTAAATAAAAAAGATTTTGCACCTTATAAATTTTGCACCTATGATTTTGGTTTTATTCTTCGAATCTCACACTTTATTTATTGTATTTTTACTTATTTTGAATTCACATAGTACTCCATAGTTGGATGAGACTGAAATTAATGTATCATAATATTATAAAAGGAGTAAAGTTATGCATATAAACCCTAGAAAAACCCTATCTCAACTCTACCATTTTAACCTCCCAATCCATTAGGCTCCAAAACCCTAACATTTGAATCTGCCAAAAAGACAGCATTGCCCTTCAGCTAATAAACCATACCCTAAAGAGTAAAGCACACGTTTGATAGGCATATGCATCATCATGCTTCCTGCATTTAATCATTCACTTGGCTCAAGAATGCAGAGACCAAAAGATTTTCAAATCTTTTTACCGGATTTCCAAACAAGTTGTCTTGGGTTTGCAATTTCAAATACAATCTCACACACCAAACCTCCTCCTCCCATTTCTTCACCCTCTATTTCTCGGTCTTCTTTCTTTTTCTTCTTTCTCTGTCTCCTCTCAAACCATCTTTTCTCTCCTCCACGGCCAACAACCCACCGTCCTCCCATCACCATCGTCCTCCTCCATCACCGACCACCACCACCTCGCCACTGTAACCCACCATCACCATCGCCTCCTCCTCACTACCGCCCTTCATCAACAAAGCTTCTCCCCTCGCCGAATCTCAAACATCAACTTTGTTCAATGCTCTATTCCATTTCAGGTCATCACTTCGGCACTCACAGGCCAGCTCTTCTTTTTCTTCACCGGTCTCTCTCTCCGAATCCATTCCGAAACTAAAATTAATTCTGATCCCGGTTCCAATTTCGATGTCTTTTTCGTTTTCCATTTCATCTTTCACTGTTCTATTTCAATGGCTTCTAATAGCTTCATTGTTGGATTTCACAGTTTTCCTATTAGAGTAGCTGATGTAATGGCAATCAAAGGTTACTTTAATTTCTGTATGTACTTTACTTTTCCTTTTTCACCTTTGATTTTAGGATTTTATTTTACATTGTTTACCGTTTTTCAATGATCGCAGGAAATCGAAGTTGTAATGTGTTTCGATTAAGATGGAAATCGGTGGAAGGAGATAGGTGCTGATATGGTGAAGTACTTGAAGCGTGAGGTTACTGGTAAAGTGAGGCTTCTTATGATTGATTTTAGTGATTCTGTGTATTTGTTTTCATTTTGATATTAAACATATCCATTCCTAATAGCTAATTCATCTTCATGCCTCAATTCATGTCATAGACTCAACCTAAATGCTTCTTTCTAATTCAACATCCCAGTCTCAGCCTCACACTCTTTTCTCCGTTTGGAATCTCTTGCCGATAGAAGATGTCAGACCGTTTTTTTCGAGTAAGTTCATCACAAACTATTGAATTCTCAATTTCAATTATTCATTTGCTTTTGGCATTGAATCAAAGCTAGGTTGTATAATCATTTCTCATGTCTTATTTATTCTAATCCTTAGGGTGACTTTAATTTGATAAAAATTAAGGATTGTATACTATGAAACTAGGGTTCAAAACTTTGAATATTTGTTGATAAAACTGAATTAAGAGTTGTGTTGTAGTTCAATTAGTTACAATGTGTTGTCTTTAATGTGCATCAATTGCAGTCTAATTTTCTGGCCTGTTTTTAATCTTACTCTTAATGGTATGTGCAATTGCAGGTCCTCACAACAGAAGCCATATCGCCAATGTTACCACGTGTTTTAATTTTTGGTAGATGGTATAATATCAGGTGGAAGTGATATGCTCTAAATCTAATATGTTCAAAAATATCTTTGATTATATGTCTTTTCCAATTCTCTTACACTTTTTTTCAATTACATGGCAGGTTGAATAGTGATGGCCAAGGGTTGATTCCAATCAAAATGTTAACAGAAAGCAACATAGACAATGAATTGAGGTTCATGACTATATTAATGTTTATTGAAGGTGATTAACATTATTGAAGGTGTGGGGTTTGGTTTGTTGATTTTTCAGTTTAGGAAATTTCAAATTGGGGGTTGGATTAAGAGTAAGAGCATTTGTTTAATTTGATTTTTGGTTTTCTACATATAAGTTATTCATTTTGTTTTATTCCTCAAAATTGTTTGAAGTTCCTTAACTGTTTCCATTTTTTCCTGCTGAGTTTGATTTTGTGATTGTAGAGTTTGATGCCAAAAACAGAGAAAGTAGTGTTTGTAGCATGATGTAATTTTCTTTACATGTCATATTCCTATTTACACGTGAGTATATTAGGATCGTCTCCATAGGGATTAGTGCGATACCTTAAACCATTCAACATCGATTATCATTTAAGTTAGGGTTTAATCATTTGTTCACTATAAACTATTCGACTTTAAAATGTAAATAAATACGACGAGTAATAGGGCATAAAAGCGTCGGAATCAAAGTTCATAAATCAAGCATCGACAATATTCTAATGATCATATATATATGGATTCTAGCTTTATTTCCTTTTTAACGATATTATCACGCATCACTCGACAACATCATTTATGTCTAAATAATGTTGTGAGATCGATCATATCGTTTAATCGACGATTTCTCAATCTATTAAACGGTCCAATAGCATTAAGTCTTGATGCTTTAAGTGATTATCAAAACATAATTCTATGTCTAGAATTATTGTTTTAATAGAAGATTATTCTAACCCTAGATTCAAAGGTATTTTTCAATAACATCTAAATCATACATAAGATTGAATAACAAGAATAAACTCAATATGATATAAAATACTAGAATCATATATTTGCATGATCAAAAGAGTACATCTAAGCTTGATTCATTACCTCTAATCCCAACAAAGGAGATTTAGTTGATCATTTTCATGACAACAATACAAAAGTTGGAGAAAAGATGAAGATCATGGCTAAGACTTGATTGCTCAAAGATCCTTAGTTGATCTATACTTGATCCCTTTTGTTCTTTGAAGTTCACCTCTTTTTGCCCTATTTTCTGTCTAAAACTCTAAACTATGTTCTTAATAATTTTTTCATAAAAGTATGAAACAAAGCTTAAATACTAAAAGCTAAAAGTGATATCTCACTCTGCGAGCTTTCATTCGCCCGGCGAGTTAAGCTTTCTTTGCCAGTGGTTTTCAGTCACGTCTTCAAATAGCATTAAACCGCCTTTGATATCGCTGAGCGATGATAAATTCGCAGGGCGAAATCATTGCTTCCCCTGCTTCTGAAATTCCCTGCCTAAACTCGCTGAAGACTCGCCCTGAAATCGCCAGGCGAGTTAGACTTTGAAACATCTTGGAATTCCCTGCCTAAGCTCGCCATTCTTTCGCCTTTAGTTCGCTGGGCAAGTTGCCATATTCTTTTCTTCTTGATTCCTTGCTAAATTTTAAGTCCTGGCTTGCATTTTCCTACGCAAATTGGGAAGAATAAGGCATACAAAGCATAATTGGCATTTATTCATAAATTCTATGCTTTTCCTCGGGTAACTTGTAAAACAAGTAACTAAAATGCCTTGTAAAAAGACATGAATTTACTCATTTTCTGCCACTTATCATAGCACAAATGGATTCTTCCATAATTGTAAGAATAGTTATGGGAGCAATGCAAGATCATTGTTAATATTCTACTTTTTATACTTTTTTAATACTTGATGGTTGATACTTGAAACAACGGATATGATGTTACAGATTCTGATGCTTCTATTTCGCCAAAACAATAATAATACAGATTAAGATCCTGATGGTTGATACTTGAAGCTTCTTTTGTAATTCTCCTTTGTACTTTTTTTGTGGAGTAAGTTGATAGTGGCTGCCTATTTGGGATCTCAATAGATTGGGCTTTTATTGGTGATGACTTTAGTCTAGATTTTTTAATAATTAGATGAAAATAAGTAATTATGCTTTTTGTTATTTCATTATGCCTTAACTGTTTTTTATTTCTGTGGTTGTTCTTCGTGCAACATAGTGTACTTTTGCATAAGGAGGGTAGTAACTGTGCAATGGCGGAGGTGGCATCGAGGTTGCTCGATCATAGGTGTTGTAGGAAGCAAATTTTTATGATCATGTTATTGAATACAAATTTGTTTTTGGTGCTATATTCTGTTTTTATCATATGTCAAGGCTCAATGTTATATTCTCTTAGTGGCTCGATGACTCATTATTCATGTTTTTTTATACGTTTGTGATGTTTTTGTTGTGTCTGTTGCTTCAATGGACTTCTCTAATTATGCTCTGTCAAGTTCGAATTCTAATTTTATAATGCTAAATCTCTAAAGTCTAAACCAATATTTTAGTTTTTGATAAGCTCACTTCAATTTATGCTCTAAATTTTTGCTAGACCATTGATTTCATGATTAATTGGATAGTGATAGACAAGAGAAATTTGTCACACTCATTATTTGCTAATTGTCCTACAATTTTTATTCTTATTGGTTAAATTATTGCAGTTTGCATTTCATTTTTTTTCCCGCTGATGCTTCCAAATATTAATGATTTTATCAGGGTTTGAAGTTCCATGTTGCATGTATAAGAGTGAATAAAACCTCAAATCTAATTCTATTAAAGTATGATTTATATACTTTCTAGAAGTTGGATTTCATGTTCTTCTTCCTTTCATCGTTGCACCCTATTGGCGTTGTTTGGATTTATGTTTGGGTAGTATTTCCAATTTCAAAGGTATGTACTTTTATTACTATATAAATAATTTTAGTATTTGCTAAATATGTATATGATAGCACTCAAGGTGATTCCTATCGAATATGTGATCCCATATGCGACTCTTTTTTTCAATTGTGACTGTTCTTTAATCTCTCTCCTTGCTTTGAGTTCCGGTTCTTTTATTTCTTTCTTACGGTATGTGATTCCTTTTTGGCCAAACTCTCGAATAATCTAAACTTGAAAGTTTTGGTTTCCTTCTTAGGTAGAAATTGTTGGAACAAAATGTATGAACAACTCTCTTTTGGATAGGGGGAGATTGTTGGAACAAAATGTATCAACAACTCTCTCTAAGGTTTTGATGATAACAAAGTGTTAAAAAGAAAATTGGTATTGCTAATGCTTTGTTCTAAGTTGCGCAGAACCATGTTCTTAATGTTTGATAATTAATATTGGTTATGGAAGAACAAGCTAAGATCAAGAAGGAAAGCATAGAAGCTTTGTTCCAAGCCTGAAGCAAAACTGGGTCTGAAGGAAGGTTCTGAAGACTGAGTCTGAAGGGTGCTTCTGAAGGCAGAGTCTGAAGACTGCGTCTGAAGGCATCGTCTGAAGGCTGAGTCTGAAGGTCAACAGAAGTCAACGTCTGAAGAGTGCTTCTGAAGGTCAACAAAAGTCAACGTCTGAAGTCTGCTTCTGAAGGTCAACAAAAGTCAACGTCTGAAGAAGTGCGTCTGATGAACAGTGCGTCTGATGAGCAGTGCTTCTGAAGTCTGAGTCTGAGACCTGCGTCTGAAGTGAGCTTCTGATGAACAGTAACCTGAAGAAGCTTCTGATGCCTGGACTGTCAGAACAACTCCAATGGAACAGTTGTCTCCTTGGCCAAAACATTCCCTAGCTTTTAAGGAAAAGAAATTTAAATATTGCGTGCTGCTCTGGTTTCTGTTCAGCTCTAGCACACAATTTTCAGCTGGTATAGCTTCTCCTTTTGCAACGGCTCTTTGCTACAAAACTGGGCAATCCTCAACAGCTCTATTATCCTCTATATAAGGATGAAGATTTGGAGAAGGAAATTGCTAAGACTCTGAAAAACTAAAGACTGAAACCGTGCTCTGTTTTGCTGTCAAAGTTCAATAAGTCACTAAAACTCTTAGGAATTCTTTCAAACTTGTGTATCTTAGAATTCCTTAAGTACAGAGTCTAAACCTGTGTTGTATTAAGTGAACACCTCTGATATTTGATCAAGTGTTCAATTCAAACTGTATTTGTAAAATCTGTTTGAAACCTCAAAGTCTCAGTCTGTATACTGAGCAATCAGAAGTCTCTTTACTTAGTGTATTGAGCAATTAGAAGTCTCTTAGCTTTGTGCTTTGAGCAGATAAGTCTCTTGACTGTGTGTCTTGAGCAGAGAAGCCTCTTTACTTTGCGTATTGAGCACTAGAAGTCTCTTGCTTAGTGCTTGAGCATTGGAAGTCTCTTACCTTTGTGGTTTGAGCAATTGTAATCAGTTTGATTATAGTTCAAATCTCTTGTTAGTAACAAGGGGACTAGACTACTTCCAACTTGTGGAAGGAACTAGTATAAAAACATCTTGTGTCTCTCTTTCTCTTTCTCCTTTACTCTTATAACCGCTGCAATTAACTCTGAGTAACAGTTCAGAATCTGATTCTGAACTTGTTCATAAGTTTTAAAGAAAGGAAAAAGTGTCCACACAATTCAACCCCCCTTCTTGTGTGTTTTTCTCACCTTCAGTTGGTATCAGAGCTCCGGTTCTGATATTAAATCACTTAACAGTGAGTCATGAAGGTGAGAAAAACACACAAGAAGGGGGGGTTGAATTGTGTGACTCAAAAACTTGTTCTTTTCTTTTCTAAAACTTAACACAAGTTCAGAACCAGGTTCTGAACTGTTATCAGAAGTTAATGCAGCGGATAAACAAGTTAAAAAGGTAAGGGAAGAGAGACACACAGAATTTATACTGGTTCCTTCTCAATGTGAGAAGTAGTCCAGTCCCCTTGTTTTCCAACAAGAGAGTTCCACTATAATCAGTTCTGATTACAATTGCTCAATCACTAAGAAAGAGACTTCCAGTTGCTCAATCACAAAGAAAGAGGCTTCTATGCTCAACCACCAAGGAAGAGGCTTCCAATGCTCAAGTCACTAAGACAAGAGACTTCCCAATGCTCAAGACACTAAGTCAAGAGGCTTCTGACTCGGACCACAAAGGAATGAGATTACAAATGCTTAGTATACAGACTAAGACTTTAGGGACCAAACTGGTTTACAGGTAAAGGAGTTTGGGATGAACACTTGATAAAATATCAGAGGTGTTCTCTTAATACAACACAGGTTAAGACTCTTAACCTTAAGAAATTCTAAGTTACAAGACTGAAGAATTTCTAAGAGTTTTTGTACTTGACAACAAAACAGAGCAAGGTTTCAGCAATTTGATTTTAAGAGTCTTAGACAATTTTCTTCTTCAAATCTTCTTCCTTTTATAGGTGAAATATAGCTGTTGAAGATTTGCTTGATTTGAGGAAAGAGCCGTTGCAAGTTGAGCTAGGATTTCTGCAAATGTGTGCTGCACTTTTTCAAACAAAACAGAGCAGCAACCATTTTTGAAATGGCCTACCTTAAAAGCTGGAGAATGTTTGGGTCAGGGAGACAACTGTTCCATTGAGTTGCTCTGACACATCCAGGCATTAAATGCGCACAGTACTGGTCACTTTCAATGCCACATCAGCTTCAGAAGCTTCTGTGTGAACAGTGCATCAGAAGCTGCTGCATCAGAAGCTGCCTTGTACGGATCAGAAGCTGGCTTCAGGAGTTGACTTTGCGTTGACTTCTTCAGAAGCACCCATACTTCAGAAGCTGCCTTCAAACTCAGAAGCTGTTCAATTTTCCCTTTTTAAAAGAGTTTGAAACATTTCAAAAATGGTTCAGAGCATATAGGAGGGGGTTGAACAAAAATTTGTGAGATATTTATGCAATCATATGGATAATCAAGCAGCAAAGATGAGCATCAGAGCATACTTGATTTTTAATGAGTATATGACTTGCATTAAAAATAGAATGCTGTTCAGAAGCAGAAAAAGTTTAGAGCTTCTGATCAGAGCATTCTGTGTTCAGACATGACTTGTTCAGTACAAATGGTTCAGTATCAGAACAAAACAACTAAAATGTGTTCAGTATCAGAGCAAAACATGCAAGAATGTATCAGAGCAAATCTTGCAAGAGGGTATCATAGCAAATCTGAGCTGGTTTAAAAGAAAATAGTTCAGATCAGAGCAGGTCTAACTCATTTTTAAAGCAAAATTTTTCAGATATAAAGACCAACTGATAGGTTATATCAGATCTTGATACCAATTGAGGATTTTATCTCAGAGTCTGATACCAAAAATACAGTTTTAATACTGCTGAACTTGTATCAGAACCTGATTTCAAGATATGAAGGTTTATCTCAGAGTCTGATACCAAATTAGCATTTCAGTACTGATACCAAGATAAAATAAGTTCTAAAAACTGAACATTGTCTAAAACACTTTGAGCATTTTCAAAAATGTGTCTGTGCTTAAACAGTTTAAAAATAGACTGATACCAAATGAAAATTGTTTGTCAAGCAATTTTATCATTGAATATCAGAGCAGAAAATCACATTTTTAAATTGATGACTTTGGGAGGATTAGAGTATAAACTTTCAAAGCTTTAATCATCATTGCCATAGTTATACTTATCAGATTCTGACCAACATTAGATTTTTATCAGATTCAGAAGTCAGAAAATCCAGGTTCTGATCCTTCAGACTCTGAAGTTTTTCAGGCTTAACTTTCTTCAAACTCTCAGAATGTGAGTGTTTGATAAGTCTTAGCTTATGATAAACTCAGAATCAAGGATTTCATTCAGATTAAGCACATTTTCAAGAGATAAAATGCATGTTCACATTCTTTTTAATAAAATTGAATCTTTCTTCTGTTAGGGGTTTTGTGAATATGTCAGCCCATTGATGATCAGTATCAATGAATTGAATATCTAAAACACCCTTCTGAACATAATCTCTTATAAAATGATGTTTTATTTCTATGTGCTTGGCTCTAGAATGCAGAATTGGATTTTTAGACAGACATATAGCAACAGTATTATCACAATAAATAGGAATATTGTCTGCATGAATTTGATAATCCTCTAATTGATGTTTCATCCAGAGTAGTTGTGTGCTACAACTTGCAGCTGAGATGTATTCTGCTTCTGCTGTTGACAAAGCAATAGTTGCTTGTCTCTTGCTGGCCCAGGATATCAGATTCTCACTGTCGCGTCGAATTTCGGATGTCAAGCTATGGGGAAGCATTGAATCACTAATTCTAAATTACGACTGAACTTTTAATTTTTCGGGGAAAAAAGGAAAAAAAGTTCTAAATTACCTTGAGAAAAGATTTTAGGTTCGAAAGTCGATTATGCGAGGGGAAGGTATTAGCACCCCTCACATCCGTTGTACTCAACGGGAACCTCTTAGTCGGCTTAGGCTTAAAATGATTCGATGTTTTACTTACGTGTTTATACATGTATAAAAGGAAATATATAAAAACATAATGCGAGATGAAGAAAGAGATAAAAACAAACGAAAAGGGAAAAACAGGTTTTTTATTAATGGGCTTGACAAGATGTCGATCTTGCTCCTACGTATCTCCCGGTAGTCGGAGAATTCAAAGCGTACGTAGTTCTTTGGTAGAAAAACGTTTGTATGTTGGTTCATTTTAGTTAAAAAAAGATTTGATCGCGTCCGAGCGAAAAAAGTTTGAAAATAAAGAAAAAGTGTAATGAAAGTAAATGTCAACTGTTCGGGTTGCTGCCGAACTGGCCATTGACGACAAGAAAGTAAAAGTCAGCTGCTCGGGTTGTTGCCGAGCTGGCCACTGACGACAATGCATAAAAGTAAATGATTTTGATGGAAAAAAGTTTTCCACTCGGACTTGAACAAAGGTTTTAAAAACGTACGAAGACGTTCAAAGTTTTTTAAAGTGGTGAAAGATGGACGCTAGGCGATAAGCTCGCGCAAGGCGTGAATGTTTTAAAAGAAATAAACAAAAGACAAACGCACTGAGGCGAAAAATTCGCGCGAGGCGTAAAAAGATTAAAAATAAACGCGCAAGGCGCGAGAGGTTCGGATTGACCGCGAGGGCCAAGAAAAGGGTAAAAATGGACACAAGGGGGCCAAGGGAAGGTTGAGCGTGTTAGACGCGTCAAGGGTGGAATGACGATTGCCCGAGCGACGAGACATACGTCACGCATTCGTGCAATCGAGGTTTGGGGAGACATACGTCAAGCCATTCCCGTTTCATTCAAGTTTGGTTTTGTCACTCGGAGAAACCTCAAAGGGAACCAAAGCTTTAAAAGGAAAGTTGTAAAAGAAAAGAAAACACGAACAAATTTGTTGTTCGATTTTATTAAAAATCATGAACATTACTTGTTGCTTAAGTTATTGAAACTCAAGAACAAGTTTAGTTCAAGTTTGAATGGCAAACACAATCATAAAACATGTAAAAAATTGGAAAGTTCACAAGTTCGGCTCAATTCGAGCTTGGTTTTAAAAGAGTGAGCAAGCTTGGCTTAAGTTTGCGTTTGGATTGAAAATCATGGACAACATGGTTGTTCAAGTTTGTTTTGAAATAGACGAACTTAGCTTGTTGCCCAAACTTGGTTTTGAAAATAATAAAGAACATAACTTGTTTCACAAGTTATTCGAAATTTGTCGCACGAACTTGTGAAATCTTCAAAGTTGTGCATGATTATGAATTGGGTTTGGACCAAAATGGTTTTAACCCTCTTTAGGTTCTGAATCAAGGGCTAGAATCCCAAAAATTTGACATTTGAATGCCTGATTCATGTTCTGAATTTCACATACTTCGCAGAGCAACCAGAACTTGGCTCTGCGAAGTCAGGTTCTGGTGTGTTCGCAGTGCGAGCAATACTTTGCTCTGCGAAGTATGCGAATTTTTCAACTCAGAAGCTGTTTCTGAACAGAAGTTCAGAAACTGCTTCTAAGCAAGATTCAGAACCTAAAGGAGGTTAAAAAACTTGACAAAATGGAAGAAAAAAGGGGTGGAAAATCACAGTTTTAAAGCTTGGCCCCTTTGAGGTCCTTTTTGAGGTTCAAAAGAGGTTTTGGTTCACAAAGCAAAATTGGACAAAGCAAGATATGTAAACAGCAAATACAATAGAAAAGAAAGATTATAGGAGACTTACAGAACTCCTAGCAATGCTTTGAACAAGATTGGAAGTGGCTTGCTTGCTTTGTGAGAGGTTATGAACAAAGTTCTAAGTGTTTGTGATGGACTGATTTTGTGTTGCAATGCAAGGGATTTTTGTGTGAATTTCGTGTGTGTTGGCTCTCTGAATTGGTCTGTTTTTAACTGGTTTCCAATTGTGATCCTTATGCCTTGCCATTCCTTTTATAGGCATAAATGCAAATCTTTGTAATGATGAACAATGATGAACAATATCCTAAAACACTAGCTGATTTGGGCTAAATTCAGGCTAGAACACTTTGCATTTAATGCTAAAGGATAGAACTTGCTTTGCCTTGTGCCAAGGGGCAAGGTCTTGACTGATCTCAGCCACAAATGCCATTGATTCTAGAAGGTAATGATGGTAAAAACTGTAAAACAGGGCAGCTGCAAAAGGGATGATTCTTGGGATCAATCCTTGCAATCCTGGAAGGTCAAACAATCAAAACGTGTACTGCCATGTACAGGGAGATTGGGGGAATCAAAATTAGCATGTGGGCTTATGTGTGGGAGGAGAAATTCAAGTCAAAACAGGGCACATCAAACAGCCTTTTTGCAACAAAAACCACTTGTGATTGACTGGTTTTGGCAGGGGAAAAGGGAAGGAAAGGGATCAAGCAGCTGGCTGGCAAGTTTAGGTTGGGTGAGGGGTCAATTTGGGGGGACAAAAGCTGACCAAGGATAGCCAATTTGTTTGATCACATGAGAGGTTGGAAGAAAATCCTTCTTTCCTTTTACCTTTAATGTCACACATTAAATCTTGCCTTGCTGCACCAAATCAGTCACAAAACAGCAATAATACAAGTAATAATGCTACTAATAACAATTGCAGTTGAAAGCAAAAAAGATAAACC
Source organism: Medicago ruthenica (assembly GCA_018208015.1). Taxonomy (NCBI): domain Eukaryota; kingdom Viridiplantae; phylum Streptophyta; class Magnoliopsida; order Fabales; family Fabaceae; genus Medicago; species Medicago ruthenica. Next base: position 88,796,275 of record CM031377.1, on the reverse strand, counting down.
AAAGTATAAAAATCTGCATAAAATTTCGCAGAGGTCGCAGTGCGAAGGTGAGTTCGCACTGCGAACTCCACTTTTTTTTTAAATTTTTTTATATTTAAATACAAAAAGGTAAAAAATGGGGAAATAATAATAAATAATAATAATAATAGTGGAAATGCATAAATGTAAATGATGATGAAAATAAATAAAATGGCAAATAACAATAATAATGAAAATGATGATAAAAGATAATAATAAAAATAATAATAAAATGATAATAACTTAATAATGTATTAATTAAAATAAAAGCCTTAATAGTAGTAAAGATAATAATAATGATATTATTAAAGAAAAATAAAATGACAATATTAATAATATTAAGGATAATGATGATGATAATAGTAATGCTTAATGATGAAAAATGATAAAATGCAAATAAAAATACTATAGCAATAATAAAATAATAGAAGGCAAAAATAAATAATGAGATAATAACAAATAAAACACATAAAAAATATAAGTCAAAAAATGGGGTATGACAGATGCCCCTATTTAAGTTTCTTCGTCCCGGAGATTGAAAGTGAAATTTGAAATGGACGGGCCGAAGAGACTTAAATATAGAGTACGCCATTTTTTGACTAAATATTTTTCTGAGTTATGAATGCTGTAAATGCATGTATGCAAATGTTATGAATGCTTGTAATGTAAACATGGATGCAAAGATGATAAAAAGGAAGACCACGCTAGGGATAAGCGTCAGCTGTTCGGGTTGTCGCCGAACTGCCACTGACAACAAAGAATGGAAAGGTAAATGCCAGCTGTTCGGGTTGTTGCCGAACTGGCCACTGGCGACAAAAGAATGAAAAGAATGTCAACTGTTCGGATGTTGCCGAACTTGCCATTGACGACAGGAAAATAAAATGTCAACTGTTCGGATGTTGCCGAACTTGCCATTGACGACAGGAAAAAGAAATGTCAACTGTTCGGATGTTGCCGAACTTGCCATTGACGACAATGAAAATAAAATGTCAACTGTTCGGATGTTGCCGAACTTGCCATTGACGACAATGAAAATAAAATGTCAACTGTTCGGATGTTGCCGAACTTGCCATTGACGACAGGAAAAAGAAATGTCAACTGTTCGGATGTTGCCGAACTTGCCATTGACGACAGGAAAATGAAAAATGTCAGCTGTTCGGATGGTTACCGAACTTGCCACTGACGATACTGGGGATGCGGCTGACAAGCCGTTCCTTACAAAAAATATGCCCCTTCAATCGGGGGGAAAGAATGCACAAGCTGTTCATTGAAGAACTTGCCACTTGGCACAACACTGGGGAGTACGCACAAGCTGTTCATTAAAGAACTGCCACTCGGCGTAAAGACTTGACAAAAAAGACGCACAAGCTGTTCGTTTGAACTGCCACTTGGCGGAAAAGGGTGACATCTCTGAAACAGACAGACTGGGGATGACATTGGGGAAAAAAGAATTCACGAATTGCTCGCGATTGTTTGGTGAGACTCATGATGGTTAGAACAACCATGTATGGTATGCTGTATGCATATGTATGAATGCATGAATGTATGACTGTCACTGAGGACGTCATGTGAAGGATGGACTTGTACTGGGGATACCCAACATGTTTGTTAAGGAATTGCCCCTGGATACAATGAAAAACTTGCACAAGCTATTCATTAAAGAACTATCGCTTGGCGAAAATGAGGATGACATCCCTAGACCAGATAGACTGGGGATGACACTCGACTGTTTGTTGTGGGAAATGCATGATATGAATATGAGATGCATGCTAATGAATGATTATGATATGATGCATGAATTATGCTGACCTGGGGGGATGACAGACATCACGTGGGACGCTGGGGGATTAAGATTTGAATGCCGAGCAAAGTCGGGCTTGGATGAGATAAGACTCCACTGGGGGGTATGCCAATAAGATTGGGCTTCGCTTGTGAATTCACTGGGGATATAAGGATCATTTGGGAAGCATGATCGATATCCAGCCTTTGATGCCAATGGTAATTGGGCTTTTGAAAATAGAACAAGGATTGACTTCCTGGGGAGTTTGGTAGTCCACTGGGGACTGTGCTAACCCGCTGGGGAGAAGAACTGGTGATTCCGCCGGGAATGCTTGTGCTTTGGCAAGTCCTTGCCTGAATTGTCTTTTCGGGCTCTTAACTCACTGGGGAATTTTCGATTAATTCGCCGAGGATTCTGTTGGGGAATTCCCTTTTTGCGATTGACCATGCTCGGCCTGCGAAGCATTATCTGCTTTAAGGATAGACATCGATGTTCACTCCGAATATTCGCAAGTTCGAAAAGGAATGTGTTTGTCATTGGATAAAAATAAAAGACTCATGCAATAAATTTTGAAAAAGTTTTTTTGTTTTGAAATACTATCATCAAGAATAAAAATGAATGAAAGGGATTTGACAAAAAATGTAAAGAATGTCATGTTGGGAAATGAAATTTATTAAAGAGGTGGTAGCCTGCCAAAGGCGTGGCTCCTTTGATGATTATGTTAGGTAATTGATGGTGACTGGGCCTTTTGTAGGGGACCAATGAATGTTAATGATGACTGGGCTCTTTGTGAATGGTAGGGAGGGTGTCAATCATGGTTGGGCTCTTTTGAATAATCGTGCATTGGGCATAGTTGGGTTTGCGGGTGTTAATGAGAACTGGGCTCTAGTTTTGTTTGGATGCCGAGCGAGGTCGGGCTTTGATGGATGGATGCCGAGCGAGGTCGGGCTTTGATGGATGGATGCCGAGCGAGGTCGGGCTTTGGCGATTGGGTGCCGAGCGAGGTTGGGCTTTAGTTTGTGGTATGGTTCATATGAAATTTGCGCATGCTGTTTTAATGCCCCTCTTGTTCCGAGATTGTACTGAAAAATTCGAAATAAATACCACACAAAAGGTTATATTGTACATTTCAAGTTAATAACATGTATATTAATGAACCAACCTATCACTCATTTAAGTAAACAAACAAATTGAATATTATGTAAAGGGTATTGAACACTCATCCGGTAAGTTTGCTAACATTCCGATCGAGTTATGTGTCCATCTAATTATCGTTTCTAAAGGTACAAAAGCATTGATCACAAGGTCTTCAAGGGTTGAATTGGGCTGGGTTACAAAAGAAATGTCATATGTGGGGAAATTGAATTCAAATGGCCAAGCGAGAAGGAACATTCTTTCTAATTTACACCCTCCTTTGTTCAACTCATAACTTCCGGTGATATACAAGCACTTTTCTTTTGATCTTGACACCTCTTGGATTTCATTGATTTTCTTTTTCTTTTCTCTTTTGAGATTTCTTGATTTTTTTTTTTTTCTTTCTTCTTGATTGTCAAGATCCTTTATGAAACTCATTATTTCTTGGCTTTCACAACCCCTTTTCAATTGAATTAAAGGTGATACCTTAATTGAATGTTCCTTTCTCCTTTGGCAAGGGACAACAATTATGATGGTTGAGGGTTCAAAAATTGAAAGAAAAATATCAGAATTTAGTGATGATTTAATCATGAATTGGAAAAGAGATTTTCTTCTCTCTCTTTTTTTTACAAACTCCGGCAATCTTATTAAGCAATTGAGCTTTATGAGAGTTGGCAGTTTGCAGTCAATAATTCTGATTCACTTGGCTCAAAGGGTTGACAAATGCTCACTTCTCACAGGGTGGGCTTTTTGTGGTCAAATGTTTTTACTCATATTCAAGAAATGCCTCGATCATGCCAATGTTTTTATACAGTTTAAAACAACGTTTAGATTTAACATAAAAAGATCGAGTTAACAAAATGCCGGTCTCCTGCATATGTAAAATAATTTTGAGGTTTCCTCACATTTGGGCTGGTTCTAAATGGTTCATTGAATAAACATGCTAACAACGCAAATTGCATGATATAGCTTTTACGTTAAGTATATATCTTCATTTTGAGTTTAATCATATAAGAACAGGAAGCATGCATTTAGCTTTGCGCAATTTGATCAAAATTATCAATACCAATTATCCGTGGCTAAGTTAATTAACTTTGGCTTACCGTGGTTAAGAAAAAATGTCAATTTCAAATCACCAACAATTCATAGTAAACAATGACATTTAACGCCCATTAAAATTAAACATGCATAAATAACGATAATCAAAAGCCAGGTAATAAGAGAAAGAGTGCATGGTACAAATACGGATTCAAAGTTCTAAACATAGAAAGAGTGTACGAGAAAAATAACATAAACATAAAACATGAGAAAACATCAAAAAAGGCCACTCAAGGAGTGAGAGTCTCATCATCCTCAGTCTCCTCGTCCTCGTCCTCCTCATCCTCCTCATCCTCATCCTCACCTCCCGGGCCTCCTGCCGCTGTGCCACTGCCTCCAGCCTCTGAATGCTCTGGCCTATCCCCGGGCCAACGACCGTGAGCTGCGAACATCTCGGGTGTCGGTATCTGATCCTCGGGATCCGTCGGCCTACCCAGCTGCCTCTGAAGGCGATACAAGGAATCATGCATCATGGTCATGTACCGATGAGTGGAAGCACTCTGCTCCAATAAGAAAGTGCAAGTGTGATGATCCCCTGATGCTGGTGGAGGTCTGGGCCGTGGCTGCTGTGCCCTCGCCGCTCTCCTCCCCGTGCAGTGCCTGGAGATATACTCGTCCGTGATTGGGTTTTTAATGGTTTCGGACACATGGGGAGGGATGACTACTCGGGCTTCCCGGCAGAGTCCCATGATAAGACCCGGGAAAGCAAGCGGGCACATCTTCTTGGCCGGTGGCTTGATGCCACTCTCGACCACTATCTTAATCTCCTGGCAAATTGCCCTGGCCACATCTACTTGTTTACCGGTGAGGATATAGTAGATAAGGGGGGTGACGTCCATGGTGGTGGAGGAGGTATGGCTTTTGGGTTTTATGTTGTGGATTATGAGGTGAAAAATGACTTGGGCGTAGGTGGTAAGGTTGCTTTTGAGGGCTCTAGTGGGTTGCCCTGCCGCATTAAGCTCATATCCCTTTCCGGATTGGAAGATGGTTTGGGCATACAGATCGTGGTTCCAATTACCACGGTTTTGGTGCTTATGGAAAGCACAAAGCTCATCGTTCTCTAATTGAAAGGGGTTGTGGAGGTATGCATTGATGGCGTCGCGATCGAATCTAATGATCCGACCACGCACCATAGTCTGATATGTGAATTCCCCCTCCGGATCCACGGGGATGGCATTCGCGTAAAACTCCCGGATTATGTCGTAGTTAAGGTTAAGGGGAGGGTTCACCAAGACTCCCCACCGGCGATGGTTTATTAATCGGGCCAACTCTCGCCATGTGCCCTGCTCGCTTATGATGAACTGTCTTTCAGGCCAGAAAGTTCTGCCAAGAAGCTCTTCGTACCTCTCTTGGTTCCGAAGGCTTAGGAAGCGAGAGGCATCGAATCCCCCTTGGGGTCTAGATCCGGATGCCTCACCCCTCGAGCGTTTTCCCACTGGTCTTGGGGCCATCTGCAAGAAAAAAGTAAAGTCAGTGGACAGCATGCATGATTGAAAGTGATACGAGGTGAAACAAATGGAATTGAAAGGAATAAATAAGAAAAACAAGGGTTCTGTTTCTGCTACAGTCGCACTGCGAACTCTTGGTCGCAGTGCGAAGCTATGCGAAAATTCTGGGTTGCCCAGAAGGATGGGTCGCAGTGCGAAGTTCATCTTTGCTCTGCGACCCTGACAGAACAATTCAATAAAAACCCTAAATAACTACCCTATGCTCCTAAACTAAACTTCAAACAAAGCATGTTAGATGAATGATCAAGGATAAATGCATGGGTAATGAACACAACTAACATGGCAACTTGTTTTGATCTAATTTCTATAAAAAGGGTAGAGTGGATTCGTATAAGATTACTTAAAGAAAGGAAAGGAAATGAGCCTACTTTAGCTACCCATAACATACATTTACTAGATTATAACTTATCCCTAGCATGGCAAGAAGAAACGGGAACTAATTATAATCCTTAAACCCTAAAAATGGAAGCTTAAAAGTTTAGCAAAAAACCCAAGACACGAATCAGAAGTAAAAGCAGGATAGAGAGGAAGAAATCATACCTTACTGCTTGCAAAGAAGAAAGATTGATACTTGAATTAGGAAAGAAGAAGAAGAAGGAGAAATGGGTATGATTTTTTTTGTTCTTTGAAGAGTTGTTTTTGGTGAAAATGAAAAGCTGTTTTTTTTTTTTAGTTATACAAATTTAATAATAAAATAACGGTTAGATAAGAGATAGTGGAAATAAGTGGTTGGAGGGAGTTAATGCTGGTTAGTGAATTTTGAAATCTGGGCTGACAAAATTCGCAGGCTTCGCACTGCGAAGTAAGTTTGCTCTGCGAACCTCAAGATCAACTTCGCAGTGCGAATATACCTTTGCTCTGCGAAGTGCTCAAATTTTGAAAAAAGAACTCCCTCTCACCATAATGGTCATTTTTATTTCAACTATAATTATGCATATAAAATAACAAACAAATAAATGTTGATTGCCCCTGATAAAAACAAAACACAAAGTAACAAGCATGAGTGAATGTGAATGGGTGGTATGCAAGGGTGTGGTATACAGAGGTTCGAAACTTCCCCCATCCTCACGTGTAGGCTCTAATAGGTAAGATTCCTAAGAAGAGGTCCTTAGAGTCATCAATCTCATATGGAATTAGGGTTGTCTATGGACATACGTCGACATGACTTCAATTAATTCCATATGAAAATCTCGTCTAAGCGGGGTTGGGCATCCTACCTCACGGACATACGTCAACGCGGGCTTCCGCACACAACCTCCTTCTAACTTAGTTTTCTCTCGAGCTCGGGTAGAGAGCCTCACACGTCCGGCATTAACCCGAACAATGTGGAGTAACATCGCTCAAGTAACCCCCACAATTGAGATATATATATGGATATGAAGCACAAATGATATATATGTATGTGAAGCATAAAGAATAAACAAGTAAATGACAAGAAAAAATATAAACACGTAAGTAAAATGAAGCAAATTAGCCTAAAAGTCGACTGAGATAGGCTTGACTCGTTTATGCACAAACAAAGTGTTTAATGCATTGTCCCCAGTGAAGTCGCCATTTCTGTCGCGTCGAATTTCGGATGTCAAGCTATGGGGAAGCATTGAATCACTAATTCTAAATTACGACTGAACTTTTAATTTTTCGGGGAAAAAAGGAAAAAAGTTCTAAATTACCTTGAGAAAAGATTTTAGGTTCGAAAGTCGATTATGCGAGGGGAAGGTATTAGCACCCCTCACATCCGTTGTACTCAACGGGAACCTCTTAGTCGGCTTAGGCTTAAAATGATTCGATGTTTTACTTACGTGTTTATACATGTATAAAAGGAAATATATAAAAACATAATGCGAGATGAAGAAAGAGATAAAAACAAACGAAAAGGGAAAAACAGGTTTTTTATTAATGGGCTTGACAAGATGTCGATCTTGCTCCTACGTATCTCCCGGTAGTCGGAGAATTCAAAGCGTACGTAGTTCTTTGGTAGAAAAACGTTTGTATGTTGGTTCGTTTTAGTTAAAAAAAGATTTGATCGCGTCCGAGCGAAAAAAGTTTGAAAATAAAGAAAAAGTGTAATGAAAGTAAATGTCAACTGTTCGGGTTGCTGCCGAACTGGCCATTGACGACAAGAAAGTAAAAGTCAGCTGCTCGGGTTGTTGCCGAGCTGGCCACTGACGACAATGCATAAAAGTAAATGATTTTGATGGAAAAAAGTTTTCCACTCGGACTTGAACAAAGGTTTTAAAAACGTACGAAGACGTTCAAAGTTTTTTAAAGTGGTGAAAGATGGACGCTAGGCGATAAGCTCGCGCAAGGCGTGAATGTTTTAAAAGAAATAAACAAAAGACAAACGCACTGAGGCGAAAAATTCGCGCGAGGCGTAAAAAGATTAAAAATAAACGCGCAAGGCGCGAGAGGTTCGGATTGACCGCGAGGGCCAAGAAAAGGGTAAAAATGGCCACAAGGGGGCCAAGGGAAGGTTGAGCGTGTTAGACGCGTCAAGGGTGGAATGACGATTGCCCGAGTGACGAGACATACGTCACGCATTCGTGCAATCGAGGTTTGGGGAGACATACGTCAAGCCATTCCCGTTTCATTCAAGTTTGGTTTTGTCACTCGGAGAAACCTCAAAGGGAACCAAAGCTTTAAAAGGAAAGTTGTAAAAGAAAAGAAAACACGAACAAATTTGTTGTTCGATTTTATTAAAAATCATGAACATTACTTGTTGCTTAAGTTATTGAAACTCAAGAACAAGTTTAGTTCAAGTTTGAATGGCAAACACAATCATAAAACATGTAAAAAATTGGAAAGTTCACAAGTTCGGCTCAATTCGAGCTTGGTTTTAAAAGATTGAGCAAGCTTGGCTTAAGTTCGCGTTTGGATTGAAAATCATGGACAACATGGTTGTTCAAGTTTGTTTTGAAATAGACGAACTTAGCTTGTTGCCCAAACTTGGTTTTGAAAATAATAAAGAACATAACTTGTTTCACAAGTTATTCGAAATTTGTCGCACGAACTTGTGAAATCTTCAAAGTTGTGCATGATTATGAATTGGGTTTGGACCAAAATGGTTTTAACCCTCTTTAGGTTCTGAATCAAGGGCTAGAATCCCAAAAATTTGACATTTGAATGCCTGATTCATGTTCTGAATTTCACATACTTCGCAGAGCAACCAGAACTTGGCTCTGCGAAGTCAGGTTCTGGTGTGTTCGCAGTGCGAGCAATACTTTGCTCTGCGAAGTATGCGAATTTTTCAACTCAGAAGCTGTTTCTGAACAGAAGTTCAGAAACTGCTTCTAAGCAAGATTCAGAACCTAAAGGAGGTTAAAAAACTTGACAAAATGGAAGAAAAAAGGGGTGGAAAATCACAGTTTTAAAGCTTGGCCCCTTTGAGGTCCTTTTTGTGGTTCAAAAGAGGTTTTGGTTCACAAAGCAAAATTGGACAAAGCAAGATATGTAAACAGCAAATACAATAGAAAAGAAAGATTATAGGAGACTTACAGAACTCCTAGCAATGCTTTGAACAAGATTGGAAGTGGCTTGCTTGCTTTGTGAGAGGTTATGAACAAAGTTCTAAGTGTTTGTGATGGACTGATTTTGTGTTGCAATGCAAGGGATTTTTGTGTGAATTTCGTGTGTGTTGGCTCTCTGAATTGGTCTGTTTTTAACTGGTTTCCAATTGTGATCCTTATGCCTTGCCATTCCTTTTATAGGCATAAATGCAAATCTTTGTAATGATGAACAATGATGAACAATATCCTAAAACACTAGCTGATTTGGGCTAAATTCAGGCTAGAACACTTTGCATTTAATGCTAAAGGATAGAACTTGCTTTGCCTTGTGCCAAGGGGCAAGGTCTTGACTGATCTCAGCCACAAATGTCATTGATTCTAGAAGGTAATGATGGTAAAAACTGTAAAACAGGGCAGCTGCAAAAGGGATGATTCTTGGGATCAATCCTTGCAATCCTGGAAGGTCAAACAATCAAAACGTGTACTGCCATGTACAGGGAGATTGGGGGAATCAAAATTAGCATGTGGGCTTATGTGTGGGAGGAGAAATTCAAGTCAAAACAGGGCACATCAAACAGCCTTTTTGCAACAAAAACCACTTGTGATTGACTGGTTTTGGCAGGGGAAAAGGGAAGGAAAGGGATCAAGCAGCTGGCTGGCAAGTTTAGGTTGGGTGAGGGGTCAATTTGGGGGGACAAAAGCTGACCAAGGATAGCCAATTTGTTTGATCACATGAGAGGTTGGAAGAAAATCCTTCTTTCCTTTTACCTTTAATGTCACACATTAAATCTTGCCTTGCTGCACCAAATCAGTCACAAAACAGCAATAATACAAGTAATAATGCTACTAATAACAATTGCAGTTGAAAGCAAAAAAGATAAACCAAAGTATAAAAATCTGCATAAAATTTCGCAGAGGTCGCAGTGCGAAGGTGAGTTCGCACTGCGAACTCCACTTTTTTTTAAATTTTTTTATATTTAAATACAAAAAGGTAAAAAATGGGGAAATAATAATAAATAATAATAATAATTGTGGAAATGCATAAATGTAAATGATGATGAAAATAAATAAAATGGCAAATAACAATAATAATGAAAATGATGATAAAAGATAATAATAAAAATAATAATAAAATGATAATAACTTAATAATGTATTAATTAAAATAAAAGCCTTAATAGTAGTAAAGATAATAATAATGATATTATTAAAGAAAAATAAAATGACAATATTAATAATATTAAGGATAATGATGATGATAATAGTAATGCTTAATGATGAAAAATGATAAAATGCAAATAAAAATACTATAGCAATAATAAAATAATAGAAGGCAAAAATAAATAATGAGATAATAACAAATAAAACACATAAAAAATATAAGTCAAAAAATGGGGTATGACAGATGCCCCTATTTAAGTTTCTTCGTCCCAGAGATTGAAAGTGAAATTTGAAATGGACGGGCCGAAGAGACTTAAATATAGAGTACGCCATTTTTTGACTAAATATTTTTCTGAGTTATGAATGCTGTAAATGCATGTATGCAAATGTTATGAATGCTTGTAATGTAAACATGGATGCAAAGATGATAAAAAGGAAGACCACGCTGGGGATAAGCGTCAGCTGTTCGGGTTGTCGCCGAACTGCGACTGACAACAAAGAATGGAAAGGTAAATGCCAGCTGTTCGGGTTGTTGCCGAACTGGCCACTGGCGACAAAAGAATGAAAAGAATGTCAACTGTTCGGATGTTGCCGAACTTGCCATTGACGACAGGAAAATAAAATGTCAACTGTTCGGATGTTGCCGAACTTGCCATTGACGACATGAAAAAGAAATGTCAACTGTTCGGATGTTGCCGAACTTGCCATTGACGACAATGAAAATAAAATGTCAACTGTTCGGATGTTGCCGAACTTGCCATTGACGACAATGAAAATAAAATGTCAACTGTTCGGATGTTGCCGAACTTGCCATTGACGACAGGAAAAAGAAATGTCAACTGTTCGGATGTTGCCGAACTTGCCATTGACGACAGGAAAATGAAAAATGTCAGCTGTTCGGATGGTTACCGAACTTGCCACTGACGATACTGGGGATGCGGCTGACAAGCCGTTCCTTACAAAAAATATGCCCCTTCAATCGGGGGGAAAGAATGCACAAGCTGTTCATTGAAGAACTTGCCACTTGGCACAACACTGGGGAGTACGCACAAGCTGTTCATTAAAGAACTGCCACTCGGCGTAAAGACTTGACAAAAAAGACGCACAAGCTGTTCGTTTGAACTGCCACTTGGCGGAAAAGGGTGACATCTCTGAAACAGACAGACTGGGGATGACATTGGGGAAAAAAGAATTCACGAATTGCTCGCGATTGTTTGGTGAGACTCATGATGGTTAGAACAACCATGTATGGTATGCTGTATGCATATGTATGAATGCATGAATGTATGACTGTCACTGAGGACGTCATGTGAAGGATGGACTTGTACTGGGGATACCCAACATGTTTGTTAAGGAATTGCCCCTGGATACAATGAAAAACTTGCACAAGCTATTCATTAAAGAACTATCGCTTGGCGAAAATGAGGATGACATCCCTAGACCAGATAGACTGGGGATGACACTCGACTGTTTGTTGTGGGAAATGCATGATATGAATATGAGATGCATGCTAATGAATGATTATGATATGATGCATGAATTATGCTGACCTGGGGGGATGACAGACATCACGTGGGACGCTGGGGGATTAAGATTTGAATGCCGAGCAAAGTCGGGCTTGGATGAGATAAGACTCCACTGGGGGGTATGCCAATAAGATTGGGCTTCGCTTGTGAATTCACTGGGGATATAAGGATCATTTGGGAAGCATGATCGATATCCAGCCTTTGATGCCAATGGTAATTGGGCTTTTGAAAATAGAACAAGGATTGACTTCCTGGGGAGTTTGGTAGTCCACTGGGGACTGTGCTAACCCGCTGGGGAGAAGAACTGGTGATTCCGCCGGGAATGCTTGTGCTTTGGCAAGTCCTTGCCTGAATTGTCTTTTCGGGCTCTTAACTCACTGGGGAATTTTCGATTAATTCGCCGAGGATTCTGTTGGGGAATTCCCTTTTTGCGATTGACCATGCTCGGCCTGCGAAGCATTATCTGCTTTAAGGATAGACATCGATGTTCACTCCGAATATTCGCAAGTTCGAAAAGGAATGTGTTTGTCATTGGATAAAAATAAAAGACTCATGCAATAAATTTTGAAAAAGTTTTTTTGTTTTGAAATACTATCATCAAGAATAAAAATGAATGAAAGGGATTTGACAAAAAATGTAAAGAATGTCATGTTGGGAAATGAAATTTATTAAAGAGGTGGTAGCCTGCCAAAGGCGTGGCTCCTTTGATGATTATGTTAGGTAATTGATGGTGACTGGGCCTTTTGTAGGGGACCAATGAATGTTAATGATGACTGGGCTCTTTGTGAATGGTAGGGAGGGTGTCAATCATGGTTGGGCTCTTTTGAATAATCGTGCATTGGGCATAGTTGGGTTTGCGGGTGTTAATGAGAACTGGGCTCTAGTTTTGTTTGGATGCCGAGCGAGGTCGGGCTTTGATGGATGGATGCCGAGCGAGGTCGGGCTTTGATGGATGGATGCCGAGCGAGGTCGGGCTTTGGCGATTGGGTGCCGAGCGAGGTTGGGCTTTAGTTTGTGGTATGGTTCATATGAAATTTGCGCATGCTGTTTTAATGCCCCTCTTGTTCCGAGATTGTACTGAAAAATTCGAAATAAATACCACACAAAAGGTTATATTGTACATTTCAAGTTAATAACATGTATATTAATGAACCAACCTATCACTCATTTAAGTAAACAAACAAATTGAATATTATGTAAAGGGTATTGAACACTCATCCGGTAAGTTTGCTAACATTCCGATCGAGTTATGTGTCCATCTAATTATCGTTTCTAAAGGTACAAAAGCATTGATCACAAGGTCTTCAAGGGTTGAATTGGGCTGGGTTACAAAAGAAATGTCATATGTGGGGAAATTGAATTCAAATGGCCAAGCGAGAAGGAACATTCTTTCTAATTTACACCCTCCTTTGTTCAACTCATAACTTCCGGTGATATACAAGCACTTTTCTTTTGATCTTGACACCTCTTGGATTTCATTGATTTTCTTTTTCTTTTCTCTTTTGAGATTTCTTGATTTGTTTTTTTTTTTTCTTTCTTCTTGATTGTCAAGATCCTTTATGAAACTCATTATTTCTTGGCTTTCACAACCCCTTTTCAATTGAATTAAAGGTGATACCTTAATTGAATGTTCCTTTCTCCTTTGGCAAGGGACAACAATTATGATGGTTGAGGGTTCAAAAATTGAAAGAAAAATATCAGAATTTAGTGATGATTTAATCATGAATTGGAAAAGAGATTTTCTTCTCTCTCTTTTTTTTACAAACTCCGGCAATCTTATTAAGCAATTGAGCTTTATGAGAGTTGGCAGTTTGCAGTCAATAATTCTGATTCACTTGGCTCAAAGGGTTGACAAATGCTCACTTCTCACAGGGTGGGCTTTTTGTGGTCAAATGTTTTTACTCATATTCAAGAAATGCCTCGATCATGCCAATGTTTTTATACAGTTTAAAACAACGTTTAGATTTAACATAAAAAGATCGAGTTAACAAAATGCCGGTCTCCTGCATATGTAAAATAATTTTGAGGTTTCCTCACATTTGGGCTGGTTCTAAATGGTTCATTGAATAAACATGCTAACAACGCAAATTGCATGATATAGCTTTTACGTTAAGTATATATCTTCATTTTGAGTTTAATCATATAAGAACAGGAAGCATGCATTTAGCTTTGCGCAATTTGATCAAAATTATCAATACCAATTATCCGTGGCTAAGTTAATTAACTTTGGCTTACCGTGGTTAAGAAAAAATGTCAATTTCAAATCACCAACAATTCATAGTAAACAATGACATTTAACGCCCATTAAAATTAAACATGCATAAATAACGATAATCAAAAGCCAGGTAATAAGAGAAAGAGTGCATGGTACAAATACGGATTCAAAGTTCTAAACATAGAAAGAGTGTACGAGAAAAATAACATAAACATAAAACATGAGAAAACATCAAAAAAGGCCACTCAAGGAGTGAGAGTCTCATCATCCTCAGTCTCCTCGTCCTCGTCCTCCTCATCCTCCTCATCCTCATCCTCACCTCCCGGGCCTCCTGCCGCTGTGCCACTGCCTCCAGCCTCTGAATGCTCTGGCCTATCCCCGGGCCAACGACCGTGAGCTGCGAACATCTCGGGTGTCGGTATCTGATCCTCGGGATCCGTCGGCCTACCCAGCTGCCTCTGAAGGCGATACAAGGAATCATGCATCATGGTCATGTACCGATGAGTGGAAGCACTCTGCTCCAATAAGAAAGTGCAAGTGTGATGATCCCCTGATGCTGGTGGAGGTCTGGGCCGTGGCTGCTGTGCCCTCGCCGCTCTCCTCCCCGTGCAGTGCCTGGAGATATACTCGTCCGTGATTGGGTTTTTAATGGTTTCGGACACATGGGGAGGGATGACTACTCGGGCTTCCCGGCAGAGTCCCATGATAAGACCCGGGAAAGCAAGCGGGCACATCTTCTTGGCCGGTGGCTTGATGCCACTCTCGACCACTATCTTAATCTCCTGGCAAATTGCCCTGGCCACATCTACTTGTTTACCGGTGAGGATATAGTAGATAAGGGGGGTGACGTCCATGGTGGTGGAGGAGGTATGGCTTTTGGGTTTTATGTTGTGGATTATGAGGTGAAAAATGACTTGGGCGTAGGTGGTAAGGTTGCTTTTGAGGGCTCTAGTGGGTTGCCCTGCCGCATTAAGCTCATATCCCTTTCCGGATTGGAAGATGGTTTGGGCATACAGATCGTGGTTCCAATTACCACGGTTTTGGTGCTTATGGAAAGCACAAAGCTCATCGTTCTCTAATTGAAAGGGGTTGTGGAGGTATGCATTGATGGCGTCGCGATCGAATCTAATGATCCGACCACGCACCATAGTCTGATATGTGAATTCCCCCTCCGGATCCACGGGGATGGCATTCGCGTAAAACTCCCGGATTATGTCGTAGTTAAGGTTAAGGGGAGGGTTCACCAAGACTCCCCACCGGCGATGGTTTATTAATCGGGCCAACTCTCGCCATGTGCCCTGCTCGCTTATGATGAACTGTCTTTCAGGCCAGAAAGTTCTGCCAAGAAGCTCTTCGTACCTCTCTTGGTTCCGAAGGCTTAGGAAGCGAGAGGCATCGAATCCCCCTTGGGGTCTAGATCCGGATGCCTCACCCCTCGAGCGTTTTCCCACTGGTCTTGGGGCCATCTGCAAGAAAAAAGTAAAGTCAGTGGACAGCATGCATGATTGAAAGTGATACGAGGTGAAACAAATGGAATTGAAAGGAATAAATAAGAAAAACAAGGGTTCTGTTTCTGCTACAGTCGCACTGCGAACTCTTGGTCGCACTGCGAAGCTATGCGAAAATTCTGGGTTGCCCAGAAGGATGGGTCGCAGTGCGAAGTTCATCTTTGCTCTGCGACCCTGACAGAACAATTCAATAAAAACCCTAAATAACTACCCTATGCTCCTAAACTAAACTTCAAACAAAGCATGTTAGATGAATGATCAAGGATAAATGCATGGGTAATGAACACAACTAACATGGCAACTTGTTTTGATCTAATTTCTATAAAAAGGGTAGAGTGGATTCGTATAAGATTACTTAAAGAAAGGAAAGGAAATGAGCCTACTTTAGCTACCCATAACATACATTTACTAGATTATAACTTATCCCTAGCATGGCAAGAAGAAACGGGAACTAATTATAATCCTTAAACCCTAAAAATGGAAGCTTAAAAGTTTAGCAAAAAACCCAAGACACGAATCAGAAGTAAAAGCAGGATAGAGAGGAAGAAATCATACCTTACTGCTTGCAAAGAAGAAAGATTGATACTTGAATTAGGAAAGAAGAAGAAGAAGGAGAAATGGGTATGATTTTTTTTGTTCTTTGAAGAGTTGTTTTTGGTGAAAATGAAAAGCTGTTTTTTTTTTTTTAGTTATACAAATTTAATAATAAAATAACGGTTAGATAAGAGATAGTGGAAATAAGTGGTTGGAGGGAGTTAATGCTGGTTAGTGAATTTTGAAATCTGGGCTGACAAAATTCGCAGGCTTCGCACTGCGAAGTAAGTTTGCTCTGCGAACCTCAAGATCAACTTCGCAGTGCGAATATACCTTTGCTCTGCGAAGTGCTCAAATTTTGAAAAAAGAACTCCCTCTCACCATAATGGTCATTTTTATTTCAACTATAATTATGCATATAAAATAACAAACAAATAAATGTTGATTGCCCCTGATAAAAACAAAACACAAAGTAACAAGCATGAGTGAATGTGAATGGGTGGTATGCAAGGGTGTGGTATACAGAGGTTCGAAACTTCCCCCATCCTCACGTGTAGGCTCTAATAGGTAAGATTCCTAAGAAGAGGTCCTTAGAGTCATCAATCTCATATGGAATTAGGGTTGTCTATGGACATACGTCGACATGACTTCAATTAATTCCATATGAAAATCTCGTCTAAGCGGGGTTGGGCATCCTACCTCACGGACATACGTCAACGCGGGCTTCCGCACACAACCTCCTTCTAACTTAGTTTTCTCTCGAGCTCGGGTAGAGAGCCTCACACGTCCGGCATTAACCCGAACAATGTGGAGTAACATCGCTCAAGTAACCCCCACAATTGAGATATATATATGGATATGAAGCACAAATGATATATATGTATGTGAAGCATAAAGAATAAACAAGTAAATGACAAGAAAAAATATAAACACGTAAGTAAAATGAAGCAAATTAGCCTAAAAGTCGACTGAGATAGGCTTGACTCGTTTATGCACAAACAAAGTGTTTAATGCATTGTCCCCAGTGAAGTCGCCATTTCTGTCGCGTCGAATTTCGGATGTCAAGCTATGGGGAAGCATTGAATCACTAATTCTAAATTACGACTGAACTTTTAATTTTTCGGGGAAAAAAGGAAAAAAGTTCTAAATTACCTTGAGAAAAGATTTTAGGTTCGAAAGTCGATTATGCGAGGGGAAGGTATTAGCACCCCTCACATCCGTTGTACTCAACGGGAACCTCTTAGTCGGCTTAGGCTTAAAATGATTCGATGTTTTACTTACGTGTTTATACATGTATAAAAGGAAATATATAAAAACATAATGCGAGATGAAGAAAGAGATAAAAACAAACGAAAAGGGAAAAACAGGTTTTTTATTAATGGGCTTGACAAGATGTCGATCTTGCTCCTACGTATCTCCCGGTAGTCGGAGAATTCAAAGCGTACGTAGTTCTTTGGTAGAAAAACGTTTGTATGTTGGTTCGTTTTAGTTAAAAAAAGATTTGATCGCGTCCGAGCGAAAAAAGTTTGAAAATAAAGAAAAAGTGTAATGAAAGTAAATGTCAACTGTTCGGGTTGCTGCCGAACTGGCCATTGACGACAAGAAAGTAAAAGTCAGCTGCTCGGGTTGTTGCCGAGCTGGCCACTGATGACAATGCATAAAAGTAAATGATTTTGATGGAAAAAAGTTTTCCACTCGGACTTGAACAAAGGTTTTAAAAACGTACGAAGACGTTCAAAGTTTTTTAAAGTGGTGAAAGATGGACGCTAGGCGATAAGCTCGCGCAAGGCGTGAATGTTTTAAAAGAAATAAACAAAAGACAAACGCACTGAGGCGAAAAATTCGCGCGAGGCGTAAAAAGATTAAAAATAAACGCGCAAGGCGCGAGAGGTTCGGATTGACCGCGAGGGCCAAGAAAAGGGTAAAAATGGCCACAAGGGGGCCAAGGGAAGGTTGAGCGTGTTAGACGCGTCAAGGGTGGAATGACGATTGCCCGAGCGACGAGACATACGTCACACATTCGTGCAATCGAGGTTTGGGGAGACATACGTCAAGCCATTCCCGTTTCATTCAAGTTTGGTTTTGTCACTCGGAGAAACCTCAAAGGGAACCAAAGCTTTAAAAGGAAAGTTGTAAAAGAAAAGAAAACACGAACAAATTTGTTGTTCGATTTTATTAAAAATCATGAACATTACTTGTTGCTTAAGTTATTGAAACTCAAGAACAAGTTTAGTTCAAGTTTGAATGGCAAACACAATCATAAAACATGTAAAAAATTGGAAAGTTCACAAGTTCGGCTCAATTCGAGCTTGGTTTTAAAAGAGTGAGCAAGCTTGGCTTAAGTTCGCGTTTGGATTGAAAATCATGGACAACATGGTTGTTCAAGTTTGTTTTGAAATAGACGAACTTAGCTTGTTGCCCAAACTTGGTTTTGAAAATAATAAAGAACATAACTTGTTTCACAAGTTATTCGAAATTTGTCGCACGAACTTGTGAAATCTTCAAAGTTGTGCATGATTATGAATTGGGTTTGGACCAAAATGGTTTTAACCCTCTTTAGGTTCTGAATCAAGGGCTAGAATCCCAAAAATTTGACATTTGAATGCCTGATTCATGTTCTGAATTTCACATACTTCGCAGAGCAACCAGAACTTGGCTCTGCGAAGTCAGGTTCTGGTGTGTTCGCAGTGCGAGCAATACTTTGCTCTGCGAAGTATGCGAATTTTTCAACTCAGAAGCTGTTTCTGAACAGAAGTTCAGAAACTGCTTCTAAGCAAGATTCAGAACCTAAAGGAGGTTAAAAAACTTGACAAAATGGAAGAAAAAAGGGGTGGAAAATCACAGTTTTAAAGCTTGGCCCCTTTGAGGTCCTTTTTGAGGTTCAAAAGAGGTTTTGGTTCACAAAGCAAAATTGGACAAAGCAAGATATGTAAACAGCAAATACAATAGAAAAGAAAGATTATAGGAGACTTACAGAACTCCTAGCAATGCTTTGAACAAGATTGGAAGTGGCTTGCTTGCTTTGTGAGAGGTTATGAACAAAGTTCTAAGTGTTTGTGATGGACTGATTTTGTGTTGCAATGCAAGGGATTTTTGTGTGAATTTCGTGTGTGTTGGCTCTCTGAATTGGTCTGTTTTTAACTGGTTTCCAATTGTCTTCAGAAGCTCCTTGGTGTATTTGGACTGATGAACATAAACACCATCTTTGCATTGGTTGATTTGAATTCCCAAAAAGAATTTCAGCTCACCCATCATGCTCATTTCAAATTCATCCTGCATTAACTTTGAAAATTCCTTGCAAAGAGAGGCATTAGTAGAACCAAATATGATATCATCCACATATATTTGCACAATTAAGATTTCTTTCTTAACAGTTTTCCTAAAAAGTGTATTATCAACTTGACCTCTGACAAATTCATTTTTAATTAAGAAGTTGCTTAGCCTTTCATACCAAGCTCTAGGAGCTTGTTTCAGACCATACAAGGACTTCTTAAGTTTAAAAACATGATTTGGATATTTAACATCTTCAAAACCAGGAGGTTGTTTAACATACACTTCTTCAGAAATTACACCATTCAAGAAAGCACTCTTAACATCCATTTGATATAAGATGATATCATGATTAATAGCATAAGAAAGAAGTAACCTGATTGCTTCCATTCTTGCAACTGGAGCAAATGTCTCAGTGTAGTCAATTCCTTCTTGCTGGCTGTACCCTTGAGCTACTAATCTAGCCTTGTTTCTGATCACTTCTCCTTGTTCATTGAGCTTGTTCAGGAACACCCATTTTGTTCCAATGATGTTCTTCTGATCAGGTTTTGCAACAAGATCCCATACATCATTCCTTTGAAACTGGTTCAACTCTTCTTGCATTGCTACAATCCAACCATCATCAGCAAGTGCTTCATCAGCAGTTGTGGGCTCAATCATGGATAGCAGGCCAAGCATAGACTCATTCTGAGTGAAGGCTGATCTTGTCTTCCTTGGACTGTTCTTGTTTCCAATGATCAACTCCTCAGGATGTGAAGACTTGTACTTGAATGAGGTTCTGGGTGGATTAGCTTCTGAAGAACTATCAGGGATGTGTTCAGAACCATGCTGGTCTTGATTAGCTCCAGGAGTAGCATCATTCTCAGAGAGTTTCTCAGAGTCTTCCTTGTTTTCAGCTTCTGAACCTTCATCAGAACCTGAACTGGGTTCAGCTTCTGAAGGTTCTTCTGAGATTCTGACATCTGCAAAACTCTCAACTAGCTCTGGTATTTCATTACCAGGCTTCTTATCATCAAACCTAATATGTATAGCTTCTTCAACAACATGTGTTTCAGAATTATACACCCTGTATGCCTTAGATCTCTCTGAGTATCCTAAGAAGGTACCCTTTTGAGCCTTAGCATCAAATTTCTTTAGGTAGACCTTATTGTTTAGTATGTAGCATGTACAACCAAACTGATGAAAATAAGAAATACTTGGTTTTCTTCCTTTAAATAATTCATATGCTGTTTTATTCAGAATGGGTCTGATATAGATCCTGTTCTGAATATAACATGCTGTGTTTACAGCTTCTGCCCAAAAGTACTTAGCAATTTTAGATTCATGGATCATGGTTCTTGCCATTTCTTGTAAAGACCTGTTCTTTCTCTCTACAACTCCATTTTGTTGTGGAGTTCTAGGAGATGAGAACTCATGGAGAATTCCATGGTCTTCACAAAAGTTTTCAAAAGGTTCATTTTCAAATTCCCCACCATGATCACTTCTGATTTTCAAAATTTTCAAATCAGTTTCAGTTTGTACTTGTTTGCAGAATTTGAAAAACACATCATATGTTTCATTTTTGGTTCTGAGGAATTTAACCCAAGTCCACCTACTATAATCATCAACAATAACAAGTCCATACTTCTTCCCATTGATTGAAGTTGTTCCAACAGGACCAAACAAATCAATGTGAAGGAGTTCTAGAGGTTTTGAGGTGGAAACAATGTTCTTTGATTTAAAAGAGGTTTTAGAAAATTTTCCAATTTGGCATGCTGAACACAGAGCATCTGAGTGATAATCAATACTGGGTAAGCCTCTGACCAGCTGTAACTTGCTAAGCTTAGAGATGAGTCTCCAGTTAGCATGTCCCAGCCTTTTGTGCCAGACCCATTTCTCATCACTCACAGACAGAAGGCAAACTACCTTCTGCTGAACCAATTCAGAAAAGTTTATTTTGTAAACATTGTTTTTCCTACAGCCTCTGAACACTACAGACTTATTTTCATTGTTGATTACAGTACATGTGTTCTTATTAAACAGGACTTCATAATTACTATCACATAATTGACTTATGCTAAGTAAATTATGTCTGAGTCCATCTACCAGCCAAACATTATCAATGTACAGGGAAGAGTTACCTATCTTACCAGTACCAATGATCTTTCCTTTCTGACTTCCTCCAAACCCCACAGTTCCTCCCTCTTTCAGAGTCAGGGTTTGGAACATAGACTTGTCCCCTGTCATATGATGCGAGCATCCACTGTCCAGGTACCAGGACCTTTCCTTTTCTTTGGATGTTAAGCATATCTGCAATTGAAATTATCTCAGACTTAGGTACCCAGATTTTCATGGGTCCTTTGGGGTTAGTCCTGAAAGGTTTTGGCTTCTTGTGTCTGAAGTTATGATATTCAAACTTGTTCTGATACTTTGGATATGAATCCTTGTATCTTGAATAAGTCTGAGTTTCAGAACCTGAGTTCTCAAAGGTTTGGACTCAGATTTCTTCAGAACCTTAGACTTGAAGATCTTTGGTTCTGAGTTCTTTAGAGTTTGAACCATTGAGCACTTTGGTTCTGATCTCTTCAGAATTCTAACTTTGTTTACTTCAGGCACAAGGCAAGCTTCAGTTTTGCCTTTCTTAAAATAATCAGAAGCATAAAACTGATTAGTTTGCTTTTGCTTGCTTTTCTTAACATTCTGAGATTGAAAATGTTTTGTGTTGACTGGTTTAATAGATTTTGAAGTTTTAATAAACTCAGTCTTTGAAATTTGTGAATCATTCAGATTCTGAGACTTACTAGTTCCAGGTTCTGAACACTTCAGATTCTGAACAGGTTCAGGTTCAGAGTCTGATTTCCTCTTACTCTTAGGCTTAGGACCTTTTGGCTTAGATTTGGGCAGGGTTTTAACATCTGCCTTCATCTTACCCTTAGGTTCAGAAGCTTCAGAGTCTGAGTTGTTCAGAACTTCAGACTTAGTCTCAGATTCTGATATTTTCAGATTCTCAGAGTTATCAGAAGCAGGCACAAAGCATATACCATTGCCTTTTAAAATATTTTCAGAACATGAAGGTGAGTTTAATTCATTTGAAGGTTTGAATGCATCATAGCCAATGCCTTCACCTTTGTTTCTGATCATATTATACATCATGGAGGCAATTTTA
Source organism: Medicago ruthenica (assembly GCA_018208015.1). Classification (NCBI taxonomy): domain Eukaryota; kingdom Viridiplantae; phylum Streptophyta; class Magnoliopsida; order Fabales; family Fabaceae; genus Medicago; species Medicago ruthenica. The sequence continues at coordinate 88,773,876 of CM031377.1, read as the reverse complement.
GTTCTATTGAACCCAGTTAACATGAAATCCTGAAGAGCTATTTCCTGTTCATTAGGAACCTCTTCAGATTTCTTATGAGCCTCTTTTCTGAGTTCTTCAACTTCTTCATCATATTCAAAAATTTGATTCTGAAGTTTAAGATTTTCCTCAGAAAGCAAGTTTGTTTGATTTTTCAAAGATTTAATTTCTTTTAACTTGCTTTTAAGATGACTCATAAGATCAATAACTGTTTCAATCAATTCAGATCTAGAGAGTTCAGAGTATACCTCATCTTCTTCATCAGAATCTGAGCATGATTCAGCATCAGAAGATGCAGTTGCCATCAGGGCCAGGTTTGCTTCTTCCTCATCAGATTCTGACTCATTGTCCAGATCATCCCATGTTGCCATGAGACTCTTTTTGAGCTTATTTCTGAAACTGCTGGACTTTGAGCAGGACTTCTTTGCTTTCTCTTTAGATTTTTCTTTCTGAAGATCAGGACAATCAGCAATGAAGTGGCCAGGTTTTTTGCAGTTGTAGCAGCTTTCCTTTTGAATATCCCTCTTTGAACCAGAACCAGATCCTCTAAAGTTACTGCTTTTGTTAGAGAACTTTTTCTTTCTATTCATCAGATACTGAAGCCTTTTAGAAATCATTGCAAGCTCATTAGCATCTGAATCTTCATCAGAATTTCCCTCAGGAAATTCTTCTTCAGATTCAATAGCTTTCAAAGCTTTAGCAGGTTTCCTTTTAGACTTCAGAGCTAATGTTTTTGGTTCTCTAACAGACTCATCCTCATTGAGTCCCAGTTCATGCACCTTGAGGGAGCTTATCAGATCCTCAATACTTAAAGTATTCAGATCCTTAGCTTCCTCAATAGCAGTCACTTTTGGTCTCCATTTGGATGGCAGACTTCTTAAGTGTTTATTCACATGATCAGATGTGGTATAACTCTTCTTCAGAATCTGAGTCCAGAAACCAGAGTCTGAAATCTTGAGAACATAGTCTCAATATTTTCATCCTCTTTCATTCTGAACAGTTCATATTGCTGAACAAGAATGTTTGCCTTAGCTTCTCTAACTTTCTTATTACCTTCATAGTTAGAGCAGAGGGATGTGAATATGGCTTTAGCAGTTGACTTGTCACTCAGCTTCTGATACTTAGTGTGAGGTAATGAATCCACAATGATACCTCTGACATGGTGATGCTTCCTATAGATCTTTCTTTTTGCATCACTTAGAGCTCTTCTGTTGACAGCCACACCTTCTTCATCCACTGGAATTGTGATTCCATCTTCTATGATGTCCCATAGTGAATCATCAACCCCAATAATATGACTGTACATTTTACTCTTCCACCAAGAGAATTTTTCTGGGTCACCAGTAAACATAGGAGGTTTATTGTGTGACCTAGACTTCTTTTCTTCAGTACCATAGTCATATTGTACATTTCTTTGATTTCTGGGAGATGGTGGATTTCTGGGAGAGGGTGGAGGTGAACCACTAGTTGAAGTCATGTTTTTCTCAGGATCAAGACTGACACACTGTTAAGTGTTAATATCAGAACCGGAGCTCTGATACCAACTGAAGGTGAGAAAAACACAAAAGAAGGGGGGGTTGAATTGTGTGACTCAAAAACTTGTTCTTTTCTTTTCTAAAACTTAACACAAGTTCAGAACCAGGTTCTGAACTGTTATCAGAAGTTAATGCAGCGGAAAACAAGTTAAAAAGGTAAGGGAAGAGAGACACACAGAATTTATACTGGTTCCTTCTCAATGTGAGAAGTAGTCCAGTCCCCTTGTTTTCCAACAAGAGAGTTATACTATAATCAGTTCTGATTACAATTGCTCAATCACTAAGAAAGAGACTTCCAGTTGCTCAATCACAAAGAAAGAGGCTTCTATGCTCAACCACCAAGGAAGAGGCTTCCAATGCTCAAGTCACTAAGACAAGAGACTTCCCAATGCTCAAGACACTAAGTCAAGAGGCTTCTGACTCAGACCACAAAGGAATGAGATTACAAATGCTTAGTATACAGACTAAGACTTTAGGGACCAAACTGGTTTACAGGTAAAGGAGTTTGGGATGAACACTTGATAAAATATCAGAGGTGTTCTCTTAATACAACACAGGTTAAGACTCTTAACCTTAAGAAATTCTAAGTTACAAGACTGAAGAATTTCTAAGAGTTTTTGTACTTGACAGCAAAACAGAGCAAGGTTTCAGCAATTTGATTTTAAGAGTCTTAGCCAATTTTCTTCTTCAAATCTTCTTCCTTTTATAGGTGAAATATAGCTGTTGAAGATTTGCTTGATTTGAGGAAAGAGCCGTTGCAAGTTGTGCTAGGATTTCTGCAAATGTGTGCTGCACTTTTTCAAACAAAACAGAGCAGCAACCATTTTTGAAATGACCTACCTTAAAAGCTGGAGAATGTTTGGGTCAGGGAGACAACTGTTCCATTGAGTTGCTCTGACACATCCAGGCATTAAATGCGCACAATACTGGTCACTTTCCATGCCACATCAGCTTCAGAAGCTTCTGTGTGAACAGTGCATCAGAAGCTGCTGCATCAGAAGCTGGCTTCAGGAGTTGACTTTGCGTTGACTTCTTCAGAAGCACCCATACTTCAGAAGCTGCCTCCAGACTCAAAAGCTGCACTTCAGGAGCACCACTTCAGGACCACTTCAGAAGCACCCAGTTTCTTTCTAGCCTTGCAACCTTGCTTCTAGCTTTCCTTTCTTGCTCTAAGCTTGTTCTTCCATAACCAATCTTAATAATTAATCATAAAGCACATGGTTCTGAAAACACTTGAACAAAGCATTAGCAATTAAACCAATTTTCCATTTAATACTTTGTTATCATCAACACCATAAAGAGAGATATGTTTACACATAAATGTTTCAACAATCTCCCCTTAATTCATAAGAGACTTGTTAAACACATTTTGTTCCAACAAGTCAGTGAGATCCTGAGAAAAACATGGCTTCAACTAGTTCCCCTTCACCCTCTCCCAGAAATCAAAGAATTGTACCATATGACTATGGCCCAGATGATAGAAAATCTAGATCACACAATAAACCTCCAATGTTTACTGGTGATCCAGAAAAGTTCTCTTGGTGGAAAAGCAAAATGTACAACCATATCATTGGTATTGATGATTCATTATGGGATATAATAGAAGATGGAATCTCTATTCCAGTTGATGAAGAAGGTGTTGCTGTCAACAGAAGAGGCTTGAGTGATGCAGAAAGAAAGATATATAGAAAGCATCACAATGTGAGAGGAATCATTGTGGATTCCCTACCTCACACTGAGTACCAGAAGCTGAGTGACAAATCAACAGCAAAAGCCATCTTCACATCCCTCTGCTCTAACTATGAAGGTAACAAAAAGGTTAGAGAAGTTAAGGCTAATATTCTTGTTCAGCAATATGAGCTGTTCAGAATGAAAGAGGGTGAAAATATTGAGACAATGTTCTCAAGATTTCAGACTCTGGTTTCTGGACTTCAGATTCTGAAGAAGAGTTATACCACAGCTGATCATGTGAACAAAATCCTAAGAAGTCTGCCATCTAAATGGAGACCCAAAGTAACTGCTATTGAGGAAGCTAAGGATGTAAATACTCTAAGTATTGAATATCTTATAAGCTCCCTCAAAGTGCATGAACTGGGACTTAATGAAGATGATTCTGTTAGAGAGTCTAAGTCAATAGCACTGAAATCCAAAAGAAAGTCTGTAAAGGCTCTGAAAGCTATTGAATCTGAAGAAGAACTTCCTAAGGGAAATTCTAAAGAAGATTCAGATGCTGAAGAGCTTGCAATGCTTTCCAAAAGATTTCAGTACTTAATGAAAAGACAGAAGAAATACTCTAACAGAAGCAGCAACTCTAAAGGATCTAGTTCAAAGAGGAAAGATCAGAAAGGCTGCTACAACTGCAAGAAGCCTGGGCATTTTATTGCTGACTGTCCTGAACTTCAGAAGGATAAGTCAAAAGAGAAATCAAAGAAGCCCAGCTCCAAGTCTAGTAATTTCAGAAACAAACTCAAGAAGAGTCTTATGGCAACATGGGATGATCTTGATAATGAGTCTGAGTCTGATGAAGAGGAAGCAAATCTGGCTTTAATGGCAACTGCATTTTCTGATGCAGAATCATGTTCAGACTCAGATGATGAAGATGAGGTATATTCTGAACTCACTAGATCTGAATTAATTGAAACAGTTAAAGATCTTATGAGCCATCTCAAAAGCAAGTTAGGTGAGCTAAAATCTTTGAAAATTAAACATAACTTGCTGAATGAGGAGAATCTCAAACTTCAGAGTCAATTCAATGAGATTGATGAAGAAGTTAGAGAACTCAGAGATGAGGTTCATAAGAAACCTGAAGAAATTCCAAATGAACATGAAATTGCTCTTCAGGACTTTATTTTAACTGGAATCAATAGAAGTAAGATTGCTTTTATGATTTATAATATTGTCAGAAACAAAGATGAAGGTATTGGTTTTAAAAGTGATTCATTCAATCTTTCAAATGAATCAAAAATATCACCTTGTTCTGAAAATGTTATGAAAGGCACTGAGGTGTGCTTTGTGTCTGCTTCTGACAGTTCTGAGAATTTGAAAATAACAGAAACTGAGACCGCAGAGGTTGAAGTTCTGAACTGCTCAGACTCTAAAGCTTCTGAACCCAAGGAAAAGATGATGGCAAATGTTAAAAATTTGCCAAAGTCTAAACCAAAAGGTTCTAAGCCTAAGAGCATGAGAAAATGAGACTCTAAACCTGAAACTATTCAGAGTCTGAAGAGTTCAGAACCTGAATCAAGTAAGTCTCTGAGTCTGAAAAATTCAAACACAAAATTTACTAAGACTGGGTTTATGAAACCTTCAAAAACTACTAAACCAGTCTATTCAAAACCATTTCAAAACCAGAATGTCAGGCAAAGCAAGCAAAAGAAAGCTAATCTGTCACCTGTGTCTGATTGTTTTAAGAAAGGTCAAACTGAAGTTTGTCTTGTGTCAGGAGCTAACAAAATTAGAGTTCTGAAGAAATCAGAACCAAGGTGTTCAATGGTTCAGACTCTAAACAACTCAGAACCAAAGACTTTCAAGTCTCAGGTTCTGAAGAAATCTGAGTCAAAACCATTGAGAACTCAGGTTCTGAAGAACTCAGGTTCTAAAACTAAGACTTATTCAAGATTTAAGGATTCATATCCTAAGTATCTGAACAAGTCTGAGTATTATGACTCCAGACACAAGGTGCAACAAAAGATCAAACCTTTCAAGACTAACCATAAAGGACCCATGAAAATATGGGTACCTAAGTCTGAGATAATTTCTGTTGCAAATATGCTTGTCATCCAAAGAAAAGGAAAGGTCTTGGTACCTGGACAGTGGATGCTCGCATCATATGACAGGAGACAAGTCTATGTTCCAAACCCTGACTCTGAAAGAGGGAGGAACTGTGGGGTTTGGAGGAAGTCAGAAAGGAAGGATCATTGGTACTGGTAAGATATGTAATTCTTCCCTGTACATTGATGATGTTTGGCTGGTAGATGGACTTAGACATAATTTACTTAGCATAAGTCAATTATGTGACAGTAATTATGAAGTCCTGTTTAATAAGAACATTTGCACTGTAATCAACAACAAAGATAAATCTGTTGTGTTCAAAGGAAATAGGAAAAACAATGTTTATAAAATCAATTTTTCAGAACTGGTTGAGCAGAAGGTAGTTTGCCTTCTGTCTGTGAGTGATGAGAAATGGGTATGGCACAAAAGGTTGGGACATGCTAACTGGAGACTCATCTCTAAGCTTAGCAAGTTGCAACTGGTCAGAGGCCTTCCAAACATTGACTATCACTCAGATGCTCTTTATGGAGCATGCTAAATTGGAAAATTTTCTAAGACATCTTTTAAATCCAAAAACATTGTTTCCACCTCAAGACCTTTAGAACTACTTCACATTGATTTGTTTGGTCCTGTTGGAACAGCTTCAATCAATGGGAAGAAGTATGGACTTGTAATTGTTGATGATTACAGTAGGTGGACTTGGGTTAAATTCATTAGAACTAAAAATGAAACATATGATGTGTTTTACAAATTCTGCAAACAAGTACAAAATGAAACTGACTTAAAATTTTTAAAAGTCAGAAGTGATCATGGTGGTGAATTTGAAAATGAACCATTTGAAAATTTTTGTGAAGATCATGGAATTCTTCATGAGTTCTCTTCTCCTAGAACTCCACAACAAAATGGAGTTGTAGAGAGAAAGAACAGATCTTTGCAAGAAATGGCTAGAGCCATGATCCATGAATCCAAAATTGCAAAGTACTTTTGGGCAGAAGCTGTTAACACAGCCTATTATATTCAGAACAGGATCTATATCAGACCTATTCTGAATAAAACAGCATATGAATTTTTTAAAGGAAGAAAACCAAGCATTTCTTATTTTCATCAGTTTGGTTGTACTTGCTACATACTGAACAATAAGATCTACCTAAAGAAATTTGATGCTAAGGCTCAAAAGGGTATCTTTTTAGGATACTCAGAGAGATATAAAGCATATAGGGTGTATAATTCTGAAACACATGTTGTTGAAGAATCAATACACATAAGATTTGATGATAAGAAGCCTGGTAATGAAATACCAGAGCTGGTTGAGAGTTTTGCAGATTTCAGACTCTCAGAAGAACCTTTAGAACCTGAACATAGTTCAGAGTCTGAAGGAAATTCAGAAGTTGAAAATACTGAAGAAGCTGAGAAACTCTCTAATGCTGACACTACTCCTGAAGCAAATCAAGACCAGCATGGTTCTGAACAAGCCCCTGATGGTTCTTCAGAAGCTAATCCACCCAGAACCTCATTCAAGTACAAGTCTTCACATCCTGAGGAGCTGATTATTGGGAACAAGAACTGTCCAAGGAAGACCAGATCAGCATTCTGCCAGAATGAATCTATGATTGGACTTCTATCAATGATTGAGCCCACAACAGCTGATGAGGCACTTGCAGATGATGGATGGATTGTAGCTATGCAAGAAGAACTGAACCAGTTTCAAAGAAATGATGTCTGGGATCTTGTTGCAAGACCAGATAACAAGAACATCATTGGAACAAAATGGGTGTTCAGAAACAAGCTTAATGAACAAGGAGAAGTGATCAGAATGAAAGCAAGACTGGTTGCTCAAGGCTACAACCAGCAGGAAGGAATAGACTACACTGAGACATTTGCTTCAGTTGCAAGACAAGAAGCAATCAGGTTACTTCTTTCCTATGCAGTTAATCATGATATCATCTTATACCAAATGGATGTTAAGAGTGCTTTCTTAAATGGTGTTATTTCTGAAGAAGTTTATGTTAAACAACCTCCTGGTATTGAAGATGTTAAAAATCCAGATTTTGTTTTTAAACTTAAGAAATCTTTGTATGGTCTGAAACAAGCTCCCAGAGCTTGGTATGAAAGGCTAAGCAATTTCTTACTTAAAAATGATTTTGTAAGAGGTCAAGTTGACAATACACTCTTTAGAAAAACTCTTAAGAAAGACATCTTAATTGTGCAAATATATGTTGATGATATCATATTTGGTTCTACTAATGCTTCTCTTTGCAAAGAATTTTCCAAGTTAATGCAGGATGAATTTGAAATAAGCATGATGGGAGAATTGAAGTTCTTTCTTGGAATTCAAATCAACCAATGCAAAGATGGTGTGTATGTTCATCAGTCCAAATACACAAAGGAGCTTATGAAGAAGTTCCAGCTTGATGATTGTAAGCTGATGACAACACCAATGCATCCTACCTGCACCTTAAGCAAAGAGGACAATGGCTCAAAAGTAGATCAGAAGCTCTATAGAGGTATGATAGGTTCTCTGTTATACTTAACTGCTTCTAGGCCAGATATTTTGTTTAGTGTCTGTCTGTGTGCTAGATTCCAGTCAGATCCTAGAGAATCTCATATGACTGCTGTCAAGAGAATCTTTAGGTATCTGAAAGGAACAACTAAGTTGGGACTTCTGTATAAGAAATCTTTGAATTACAAGCTAGTTGGATTCTGTGATGCTGATTATGCTGGGGACAGGATTGAAAGAAAATCCACCAGTGGAAACTTTCAGTTTCTTGGTGAGAATCTGATATCCTGGGCCAGCAAAAGAGAAGCAACTATTGCTTTGTCAACAGCAGAAGCAGAATACATCTCAGCTGCAAGTTGTAGCACACAACTGCTCTGGATGAAACATCAACTAGAGGATTATCAGATTCATGAAAACAGCATTCCTATCTATTGTGATAATACTGCTGCAATCTGTCTGTCTAAAAATCCAATTCTGCATTCTAGAGCCAAGCATATAGAAATTAAACATCATTTTATAAGAGATTATGTTCAGAAGGGTGTTTTGGATATTCAGTTCATTGATACTGATCGTCAATGGGCTGACATATTTACAAAACCCCTCACAGAAGACAGATTTAACTTTATTAAAAAGAATCTGAACATGCATTTCATCTCTTGAAAAAATATGCTTGAATCTGAATAGAAACTGAGATGCTAAGATTCATCAGAAACTAAGGCTTATCAGTCACTCACTTGAGAGTCTGAAGAAAGCTAAGTTTTTAAAAAACTTCAGAGTCTGAGTTTCAAAATCTAGATTTCTGACTTCTGAATCTACATAATTACCTAATTTTTGGTCAAAATCTGTTAATGTATAACTCTGGGCAATGATGATTTAAAGCTTTGAAAGTTATACTTTGTCCCTCCCAAAGTCATCAATATGAAAATGTGTTTTTCTGTTTTCAATTCTGAAATGTTTAACAAACACATACACATTTTTTTTAAATGCTCAAATTAGTTTCAGACATGTTCTGTCTTTCAGAGCTTATTTAAAAATTGGTATTAGTTTTATCTGAAAGAATTCAGCAGCACTGAACAAAATGCTATATTTTTTCAGTTTTCTGAAATGAGTTCAGTAGTGCTAAAACCCTCAGTTGGTATATGATCTGAACAATTTTGTCTAAAATAGTTCAGTGATACTGAACAGATTACACTGAACAACTGTGTCTGAACAAGAATGCTCTAATCAGAATGCTCTGAACAATCCTTTTATGCTTCTGAACATCATTCTATTTTTAAAATGCAAAGTCATATACTCATGTATGATCAAGTCTGCTCTGATGTTCATCTTTGTTGCTTAATTACCTATATGATTGCATGATTATCTCACATGTTTTCAAACTCTCTTAAAATTCTGGAAATTTTTCTTTTCTGAAATTTTCTTTTTGTTGATGACAAAAGGGGGAGTAAAAGTAAACAAGTATTAAGGCTCCTGAGCTCAGAACAATAAGTTAATGTCTGTTAGTTAATTAACTTATGGGGAGTAAAAGAGTATTAAGGCTCCTGAGCTCAGAACTATAAGTTAATTTCTGTCAGTTAATTAACTTATGAGAACTGTTTTTAATCTCTAGCCTCTGAATTGAATTTCTTTGAGATACATTACTCTTAGTGAGTTGAAATGAATTTAAAATAACAAGGATAAGACTCAGGGAGCTTACAAAACTCATCCTGTGGATTATCAAACTTAGGGGGAGAGCTTGCAAACCTCACCTTGAGGATTATCAGACCTAGGGGGAGCTTGCAAACCTCTCCTGAAGTCAGCCTGTTAATTAAACTTAACAACAATTCTGAAATTTTCACCTGTTTTGATCTGAACTGAATTTAATTAACCTGGATCAGACTCAGGGGGAGCTTACAAACTTCATACCCTGCAGTCAACTTGTTAATTAAATTAACAACAATTTTCTATTAATACTTATGTTTGTCATCATCAAAAAGGGGGAGATTTTTGGAACAAAATGTATGAACAACTCTCTTTTGGATAGGGGAGATTGTTGGAACAAAATGTATCAACAACTCTCTTTAAGGTTTTGATGATAACAAAGTGTTAAAAAGAAAATTGGTATTGCTAATGCTTTGTTCTAAGTTGTGCAGAACCATGTTCTTAATGTTTGATAATTAATATTGGTTATGGAAGAACAAGCTAAGAGCAAGAAGGAAAGCATAGAAGCTTTGTTGCAAGTCTGAAGCAAAACTGGGTCTGAAGGAAGGTTCTGAAGACTGAGTCTGAAGGGTGCTTCTGAAGGCAGAGTCTGAAGACTGCGTCTGAAGGCAGCGTCTGAAGGCTGAGTCTGAATGTCAATAGAAGTCAACGTCTGAAGAGTGCTTTTGAAGGTCAACAAAAGTCAACGTCTGAAGTCTGCTTCTGAAGGTCAACAAAAGTCAACGTCTGAAGAAGTGCGTCTGATGAACAGTGCGTCTGATGAACAGTGCTTCTGAAGTCTGAGTCTGAGACCTGCGTCTGAAGTGAGCTTCTGATGAACAGTAACCTGAAGAAGCTTCTGAAGTCTGACGTGGAAGGAAAAGCAACTGTCATCATCAGCATTTAATGCCTGGACTGTCAGAACAACTCCAATGGAACAGTTGTCTCCTTGGCCAAAACATTCCCTAGCTTTTAAGGAAAAGAAATTTAAATATTGTGTGCTGCTCTGTTTTCTGTTCAGCTCTAGCACACAATTTTCAGCTGGTATAGCTTCTCCTTTTGCAACGGCTCTTTGCTACAAAACTGGGCAATCCTCAACAGCTCTATTATCCTCTATATAAGGATGAAGATTTGAAGAAGGAAATTGCTAAGACTCTGAAAAACTAAAGACTGAAATCGTGCTCTGTTTTGCTGTCAAAGTTCAATAAGTCACTAAAACTCTTACGAATTCTTTCAAACTTATGTATCTTAGAATTCCTTAAGTACAGAGTCTAAACCTGTGTTGTAATAAGTGAACACCTCTGATATTTGATCAAGTGTTCAACTCAAACTGTATTTGTAAAATCTGTTTGAAACCTCAAAGTCTCAGTCTGTATACTGAGCAATCAGAAGTCTCTTTACTTAGTGTATTGAGCAATTAGAAGTCTCTTAGCTTTGTGCTTTGAGCAGAGAAGTCTCTTGACTGTGTGTCTTGAGCAGAGAAGCCTCTTTACTTTGTGTATTGAGCACTAGAAGTCTCTTGCTTAGTGCTTGAGCATTGGAAGTCTCTTACCTTTGTGGTTTGAGCAATTGTAATCAGTTTGATTATAGTTCAAATCTCTTGTTAGTAACAAGGGGACTAGACTACTTCCAACTTGTGGAAGGAACTAGTATAAAAACATCTTGTGTCTCTCTTTCTCTTTCTCCTTTACTCTTATAACCGCTGCAATTAACTCTGAGTAACAGTTCAGAATCTGATTCTGAACTTGTTCATAAGTTTTAAAGAAAGGAAAAAGTGTCCACACAATTCAACCCCCCCTTCTTGTGTGTTTTTCTCACCTTCAGAAATACCTTACCTTGCAATAATGAGACAAATGTGGAGGTTTGAGAGGTCACTCACCAAATGAACACATGCACTTAATAAGGTAAGTTTAATTGAATATCAGTTTGATTGCCGCAACATATTATGTATAGTCTATTTGCTCACATGGTCTGATTTATAAAGAAATTGTAGCGGTGCACTCTTGCAGTGTGATTGGGGATTTTCATGGCTTTTCATATTCCTAAAACATACTAAACAGTTTTGTTCATTATAGAACTTTGGCGAATGTTTATGTTGATATTAATTTCTGACTCAATGACTATCTAACCTTGGAGGCATTTGGTGATTTATTTTATGCAGAACTTTCTTCTCCAAATATGTCCATTTAGTGTGTGTGTGTGTGTGTGTGTCAGCTGTTTCAAGGAGTGTTTATTGCTATTTTCAGCTTCTAATCATGTAGAAATGGTTGACGTTACATTCTTCAGATAATTGTCTTCACAATTGATGACTTCATGAAGAGATTTGTATAGATTGCTACCTTCATGGAATTGACTTCTGAGTTTCTTTGCTTTTGGTATCTCATATGTAGGTCATTGATACGATGATTTGAGATCAAATTGGTAGTAGAGTTGATTTGTAGGTAGATAGGAAGATTTTTAAGTGGGGTCATGTGTACATCTATTGTATTGGTGATTTTATCTTGATTTTGTTGTCATTTGAATTTTGTGGTGTTAAGCTATTTTATATTTATAAACTCTATATTTTTCCTCTTTCAAATGTATAGTGAGGCTAAGTATTTTAATTGTGCATTATTAACTTCCATATTACTTTGACATAGGTTTGGTTGAATGAACTTATCATGTACAAATGTATTATTTCAATTTAAGTTGCCATTGAAAAGGTATATTATGATTATTTCCATTTCAATTTAATTTAGATGTCATTAAAAAGGTATATTATGATGATTTCAATTTCAATATTTTATCGTTATGAAGTTGTTTTGTCTTTCTTAATATAGCACGGGTCAAAGAGTCTAGCCATTGCTGATAACCAACAATCTAACCATGCCATTTGTATCAAAGTTTCTTCTATTAAAAACATTATGCAAATCTTATTATTATCCAAATCTTTGATGCATTCTTAAGTAACAATAAAAATATTTTGTTATCCTAGACAAGAAAACAATGATTTCGTTGCCACCCTATACATAAAGGCACATCTAGACATAGATAGGTGCATTGTTCTATCGCTAGACATAGAAGTTGCAATTATTAATAACAAGAGGGTTTGTCTTCCTTGGTTTCACTTTTGTCTTTTCCAAGCTTCTCCCAAAACTTGAATTTTATACTATATTAGATGTAAATTACATCTAATGTAGTTTATAAAGAAGTGTTTCAGAATGTTCGTTAATTAATGTTATTATTACTCGTGTGATGTTGTAATCAAGTTTCAGCTATATTATATTTAACCTGCTTTTAATTTACTGTGCTCATATATTATGTTCATCATTGACCCGTATGAACAGGAGGCAAGATTTCCGCAGCTCCGAACTTTGACCACGAAACAGAGAACAAGGATGAAAAGAAGCTTTCTTCACTTTGACGGTCGACGGTCCTAGTGTGAGTGGATGCGTAGTTTGAAAGTATTTCCACCTGAACCAGGGTCGTGCTGAACCGGAGGTCCACGAAGCCATCTCTAATGCCGGACGCTTCCTAGACAGTCCTGCCGGATCAAGGAAAGAGGAAAAGGCATGGCGCGGGAGCGCCGTCTAGTACACCAAAATAAGTTTAACAAAAGCAGGACGGGAAGTCAAGATTAAATCGTATTGCAAGCTATTCCCTCTTATGTTATGAGTATTTTCCAATTACCTTCCTCGCTTATTAATACCATTGAGAAAATGATGAACTCTTTATGGTGGGGGTCATGGTAGAACTACACAGAGAGGTATTAATTGGATGAGTTGGGAGAAGTTGTCTGCGCCTAAGGTTCATGGGGGTATGGGGTTTAAGGATCTCACTGCTTTTAATCTGGCTATGCTAGGTAAACAAGGTTGGAAGTTTCTCACGGATCCTGAGTCTCTTGTTACTCGTATTTTTAAGGCTAGGTATTTCCCTGATGGCACCTATCTCACGGCACAATTGGGTCATAATCCCAGTTATGTTTGGCGCAGTATCTTGCGTGCCCGGTTTATTGTTCACGGGGGTGTTCGTTGGACCATTGGTTCTGGAGCCTCTATTTCTATCTTGAATGAACCTTGGCTTGTTAATGGAGATTGTATTGATGGAGGTATCATGGGTGCTCAATTTGTCCATAATGTTACCATAAATACTCTGATGAATTTGTACGACAAGAGCTGGAACGAGGATGTCATTCATCAGGTATTTAGTGTGGATATCGCTGATGAAATTCTTCAAACGCCACTTATTTTTCAGGTACATGAGGACTGACTTATTTGGAAAGCTGAGAGGAACGGTCACTTTTTTGTGCGCAGTGCATATCGTTTATGTGTTGAGGAGTTGGTGGATTCCACGCATTTACATCGTCCCGACTATTGGAGTAGAATCTGGAAAATTAAGGCACCTCCTAAAGTGAAGAATTTGGTTTGGCGTATGTGTCGGGGTTGCCTACCGACTAGAGTTCGCTTACAGGACAAAGGCGTTCAGTGCACTACAAATTGTGTAAGTTGTCCTTCTAATCATGAGGATCTTGCCCTTGTCTTTTTTGTCTGTCCTTTTTCTGTCCAGGTTTGGCAAAGATCGGGCCTATGGAGTGCTATCAGTCATGCTTTGTCTGCTACTACTTCGACATCCGATATTATTTTTGCATTGCTAGATTCTCTATCTGTTGACCTGGCACAGAGGTTTGTTTCAACCCTGTGCAGCCTTTGGAAGCACCGTAATCTCAAAGTTTGGGATGATGTCACAGAGTTGAGTACTACTGTAGTTGATCGAGCTAGAAACCTAATGGTTGATTGGTAGGTGGCTAACATTATTACTGCAGATGGGTCCCTTCCCAATAATCATGTGCAAACTCCCCCCGCAAGAGGTCTTTTGCAAGGGGCACCTAGCTTAGGCACTACTTCTTCCATTATGCCTACTTCTACATGGCAGCAACCATTGCCGAGTCGACTCAAATGTAATGTTGATGCTGCGTTTACATCCCATTTCAATCGTACTGGTATTGGTATTATTGTTCGTGATTCAGATGGTACTTTTGTTCCAGCAAAAAGTGTTAGTTTCCCTTGTACTTACTCAGTTGATGTCGGGGAGGCACTGGGTCTCTTTATGGCCATGCAGTGGATGAGTGATATGCATCTCGATAACATTGATTTCGAAGCAGATTCCAAGCTTACTTCAGATGCTTTCCTTGCCACGGTGGATGACCTGTCTGAATTTGGGTGCATTATTTCCTCTTGTCACGCTCTTTTCAGGTCTTTTTTTCATAACTCTAGGGTGGAGTTTATTAGGCAACAAGCCAACGAGGTTGCTCATGTTCTTGCTCGAGAAGCCACGTTATTAGCTAGTCCCATCATTTATTCTGATATACCCACTTGTATTGAACATCTTATGAAATGCTATAAGCATATTTTCCTCAAAAAAAAATGTCTAAATGCCCTCGAGCTAATGAATTTTAAATTAGGCTTAAATATGTAAAATGTCCCTGTAAGTTGGCGCGTTTTTTATTTTCGTCCTTGTATCTTTTTTGTTGCGAAACAACCCTTGTAAGTTGTTAACTATTTGCAATTGGTCCCTAACGTCAGATTCCGTAAAAAAAAAAGTTGTGCTGGCTAACGGAGGCACACGTGTCACATGCTGAGATGACAAAAGACTCTTATGTGGCATGAAGGATGAATAGTGGTGTTATACGAGGGACTAAAACCAAAAACAAATTTTTACATAGGGATGATATTAAAAAAATGTAATCATCAAATTTTGAAATTTAAAAACATATATTTCCACCTTCTTCCTCTCTCTGTTCTTTCTTTCTTCTTCATTCCTTCCATTCCTTCGGCCTTTAAATTAAAAGAGATTCCAAACTTTTGTCTAAACATTTTCTTTACCATGCTATTGGAGAATGTGTAGGGTAAGTAAATGATTTTTGCCCTCCCAACCATATTTCTTCCATACGCATAAATCCGATCAAGGCTAAGTATGTTTTTTAGTCTCACAATTATTGGTAAACACTTTATTTAGGAATGGTAAACACTTTTTTTTTATAAAATTATATTAAAATATAAATTACTTTACATTTTATTCAAAATTTATTCTACCATGAATATAACATAGTTGGTAGGAACAATGCGATATACAAAGGTCGGAGTTTGAACTCCTATTCTCTACTTATTAATCTTAAAGAGTAAATTTCTAAGAACTAAACTACTTTATAAAAAAAAATTCTAGAAATTAATCTTATCCAATTTTTTTTCTTTCTTGATGAAATCCAAAATTAGTTTCATTCCCGCACAATAAAAAAAAAATACAACAGAGTTTGGACGGTTAAATTAGGTACATTCAAATTCAATTTTTTTTGAAGAAGTATATTAAAATTCCAAATTAATAATCACCCAAAATAAGAATTAAATTCCCCAAAAAAAAAATTTAGTCAAATCTTGATGAAAACCGAATCACAATAGCGTAAGCACCTAGGTGGCAAAAGATGGCCACCAAACCAAGAAACAACCACTGAATTTCCCATATTACCCCTTCACCACCCTTGTTCCATTCACCTGCCCCCTGGCTTTTCAGTCAACCCAAAAGGTGCATTACACCAACTTTCTCCACCAACTCTCTCATCCTAGTATTTTTTTTATATGATATCTTCGCGTACTATAGCAAAAATTAATCTCTCGAGTTAGATATGACCGACTATATCGCAAAACTCTCTTAATAAGTTTAACATCCATCGTCTTGTGAGCATATTTTAGTTAACAGAGATAATGCGTATATGCAGGGCCAAAATTCGAACTAGAAACAACTCACTTATTTATTTTAAGAGTTAAATTAATATAATTTTAACATATAATTATTTTACACATTCGTTGAATATTACGCATCAAATAGATAGATTATACTACTTAAATTGATAAATTAAATAAACTATACTAATTTATTTATATATAAGCAGCATTGAACCAGCGTGAACGAGATAGTTGTAACAATTTTGATTTTCAATGGCTTCTTCACTTTCCGTTTCTAAGATCACAACACCAAACACAAACCGCGCTTCTTTACCAGAATCTCTTCGATCCAGATCCATCAGAACGTGCTTCTTAGCTTTCAACAATACAAATGATTTCAAAACTAACCTCTCTGCTTCTTCTTTAAGAGCAACTCGTGAAAACCGTTTTGTAACGTCTTTGAGGTTCGTTTTCTTTTCTTTTATTTTTCTCAGATCATGATTCATGCTTATTTTGCATGCGGTGGTGTTTTCATTTTTTTTATTTATTTATTCGTTGTTGAAGTTGAAAAAAACTGCGATCGTGATTGAAAGTCGTTATTATCGATGAGTTTTGTTGTTGTAAGGATGTGTTTGTTTGGTTGGTTTTGATTTGTATACACTGACGGTGTAAATTATTTTTACACATGCATCCAGTTAAATATCCAATGAATGTATAAAATATTTGTAGTGTGACAAATTATACTCTTGTCCAATTAAATAATGTCATACAGATATTTATGGAGATATAATAAGAACTAACATGTAAAAGCGGCACTGTGATGATGTGATATGATTGAATGCATGTGTAAAAAAGGTTTTACACCGTCAATGCATAGAAATTAATCTCTAAATAATGGTAGCATACATGATAATATTAATTTGAGATTATTTTCTATGCATTGACTGGTGTAAAACTTTTTTTAAACGTGCATCCAATCAAATCAAATGATGTCAAATGGATATTTGTAGAGATATCTATAGAGTGGCAAAAGTACTCTATCAGTGTAAACAAATTAAATCTTTTAATTTTCAGGAAATAGTGAAAATGAAATATGTTTAATTTTTATTTTATTAAGATTTTTGGTGTAATTAAAAGTAATTCTCATTTCAAATTTTTGTTGTAGTTAAAAGTAATCTCATTTCAAATATTAATTTGCATGAAGTTTGTTTTTTTCATTGGTTCTGTTTGGATAAACAACTTAATTTTTGTAGCTTACGGCATATGCAATTATAAGCACTTATGAATAAGCTATTTCTATTATTACAATTTACACATGAATAAAAATAAGCTCAAAATACCTTATGAACATGTCATAAGCTGTTTTCAGAAGTTTTCCCAAACAGTCACAAGTTAAGTCCTTATGTCAGTAAATAAGCCAATCCAAACAGACCCTTTGACTTTAATTTTAAGCTTGTCAAAATAATACTTTGCGGTAGTGGGGCAGTATTTGCCTTACAGTTTGTTTGTATTAGCACGAAGTTTGTCAAAGTTACAGGGGCATGATACTGTGAATTTGTTGACGCTCCAAATTGCAGCTTTTGCCGAAATCATGGTGTTATACTGTGTCAAAGTCACCACCAATCCAACCATATACTTAGTGTATGTTTGAATTGGTGGTGAGTTATGCAAAATCATGGTGGCAGCGTAATTTTGTGAAACTTCTAAGTGTGTGCTACTCTCAAAATCATGGTTGTTCACCATGATTCTGCCAACCTCAAGTTTATAATGAATATGAGTCCTTGTTTTTGTTTCCTAATCGACATTTATATTGAGGCAAACATTTGACTGTTGGTTGGTGTCCTTGCAGGATCAGATGCTCACAAACAGATGGAAATGGAGTTCCTGCAAAGAGGACGGTTCTTCATGATCTTTATGAGAAACAAGGACAGAGTCCATGGTATGATAATCTCTGCCGACCCGTTACGGATCTGATTCCTCTTATTGAAAGTGGTGTTAGGGGCGTCACTAGCAACCCAGCGGTAATAATTTATGTTATTTAGTTAGAATTTTCTTGTCACATAGTGATAATGAAAGACTTGTATGATTGTGCTTGTACTGTTCTACTTGTGTGAAGATAATTTTCTATCCTAGGAATAATGTTGCAAAAATCAATACTGGATTACATAGTACATGTTCCAAACACTTTTAAAAGTTGTCACTTATTGCTTTCTTTATAATAATATCGGATGGCATTGCTCTAATATACTGTGTATACTATGTGATTGCAGATCTTTCAGAAAGCCATCTCATCTTCAAGTGCTTACAATGATCAGTTCAGGTACCATCAGTATCTTTTACTAATACCAAAAGTTTTTCTTTCAAATTTGAACAATGTAATGGGCAGCAGAGTAGACCATGGAGGCATAGACATATCTCATTCTTGTCTATCTGTAACCTGCATAATCGTTGTATTACTCTTAGTTTTGTCTGTCCCTTCACAACGTATATTTAATTTAGCTTGAAAAACTACAAAAAGGTCAATGCTGTCAATCCCGGAACACGGAGAATAATGATCTGTTCAAATAATTTTATGCTACAAAGCTACATCTATAATTTCACAACAATGTGTACTAAATCATGTATCACAGAATAGCCGTATGTCCAAATTCCGCTATGCTATGGCGCGATAGTGACGCTATTTGACAACATTGACAAAAGTGATGCTCCTCGATTTTATATTTTTTATAGGATGGTTAGGTCTTCACTTCCATGAGTATACTGTTGTGTCTTCTTGTGTGCTGATATTATTATATTCCCGTGAGTTTAATGGATACAGTCATTACAGCAGAAAAAGTACTAAAAAATGGAAAATGTGTTCTATTTTTAATTCTAAAATTACACGATCATGCAGGGAACTTGTGCAAGCAGGGAAAGACATTGACAGTGCATACTGGGAACTTGTAGTGAAGGACATTCAAGATGCTTGCAAACTATTTGAATCAATTTATGATCAAACCGATGGAGGTGATGGATATGTTTCTGTTGAAGTATCTCCTAGGCTTGCTGAGGATACTGAAGGAACCATAGAAGCTGCAAAATGGCTACATAAAGTGGTTTCTCGTCCCAATGTCTATATTAAGATTCCAGCTACAGCTGCATGTGTGCCTTCAATTAAGGAAGTTATTGCCAATGGAATAAGTGTGAACGTTACTGTAAGTTTGTGATACTTCCTTTCATGTAGTCCGCAAATAAATTAAATGAGTATCATATCATATTATGTTGTGTTAAGATTTTATAAGTTGGGATGTTAGCTACTTGATAAGTAATCATAGATATTTAATATACTAATAATGGGTAGTAGTAAGGTTATGCTGGTTAGTAGTGATGGATTTGAAGCGCGGAGATAGACACTCACACCGGACACAACACTGATATTGACATGTAGACACTAGTCATTTAGAAAATGGAAGTGATTGAATGTAACCACATGTGTCGGTGTCCTGTCGAATCTAGGCACCAACACGTATCATTCATCAAACACACCTGTATTTAGAAGTATCGTGTCGGTGTCCTGTCGAATCTAGGCACCAACACTTATCATTCATCAAACACACCTGTATTTAGAAGTATCGATGCTGGATAGTTTTAGTAGGAAATCGAGATGTTCATTGTCTAACATTTTTTATGAGTGTCATCTGACTTAAACGCTTTTACCATGTTGCTGGAGTCTAAATATATGTCTGTGGTATGCAGCTGATATTCTCCCTTGAAAGATATGAAGCTGTAATTGATGCTTACTTGGACGGTCTGGAGGCATCTGGGTTAAATGACCTCTCTAGAGTCACAAGTGTTGCCTCGTTCTTTGTCAGTCGAGTGGACACTCTAATTGACAAGATGCTTGAGAAAATTGGCACCCCAGAAGCCCTTGATCTACGTGGCAAGGTAACCTCTTATTGTTTTCCTAATTGCCAATTTTTGCTTTTGGATTTAATATTACATTTCAAGATATCAAATATGTTCTTGTCATGACATTGAATTTTATAGGCAGCAGTAGCCCAAGCAGCACTGGCTTACCAGCTTTACCAAAGGAAATTTTCTGGTCCAAGGTGGGAAGCTCTAGTTAAAAAAGGTGCCAAGAAGCAAAGGCTCCTTTGGGCCTCAACCAGTGTCAAGAATCCCGCCTATCCTGACACCTTATATGTTGCTCCTCTTATTGGACCCGACACTGTAAGCCATCATATTTTTTCAATGGTCGATTTGCTTATAGTTATCATGGAGTTAATCTGAACCAACTACTATATTCTTGGTTTAATTAGATCCTTGAACTAATTTTTTAATCGAGTTCCTGGGATTTCAAATATTTTTTAATTACGTCCGTCCTAAACATTTAAATCATTTTAATTCGGTCCCTAAACTTTTAAATAATTTGTATTTGAGTCCCTAAATCCAAGGACCTAATAACAATTCTTTTTAAAGTTTAGAGGTCCAATTAAAAACTTTTTAGCTAAGCACTTAACTTTTAAGTAATAACAAGTTCAGGGATTCGATAACAATTTCTTTTAGTTCAAGGACCTATTAAAAAATCCCCAAATGGTTAAGATTAATTAAACCTTTTTATTTAATGAATCTCTCATCCTGTCTTGATTATGTTAACAAACTTGGAAATCAATGTTTCCTAATCTTTGAACTTCCATCTTAACTACTTCCCAGGTATCTACCATGCCAGACCAAGCCCTTCAAGCATTTATTGATCATGGTGCTGTAGCCAGGACAATAGACTCAAATGCATCTGAAGCTGAAGGAATATACAATGCTATCCAAAAGTTGGGTATTGATTGGAGCTATGTTGGTTCACAGCTTGAATTGGAAGGAGTTGATTCATTCAAGAAGGCCTTTGACAGCCTCCTGGATTCCCTGCAGGAGAAGGCAAAATCTCTTAAGCTGGTCAGTAAGTGAGGTGTGAACTTTATGGTTAACTATTGCTATGTAATGTATATTGCCGCTTACGGGTTAATAAAAGACAGTGGCTAAGGGGTTGTGATGTGTGCTGCTGTAATGTGCTTCGTAGAATCATAAATCATTGGTGATAGTGATACATTGTTAGTTGGAAATTCTTGGCTTCTAGTTAGAGTTTTTGTTTCTTTCCATGTACCATGTATGCTGTATTTTAGGGAAACAGATTCCCTGCAATAACTGCACCATGCAGTTTTAAATCTTGATCGTCCGATCCAAATCAATGGCAGAGATTGTTTAAACTAATTTTGCTATTGTGCAATTAGAGTCTTTCGATATCAAATTAACGTCTCAGATTGTCTACTGTGTATAAATACATGCCGCATGCATCTCTAACTGCACGGAAGCCGGATCTGATCTTAATTTGTATGTCTGATGCCATTTTATGTTTAAAATCTTATGTTTTAGTTTTAATATTATGGTTGATTACATATTTTCTAAAATCGATGTAACACAATACAAGCATTGTTTAATAAAGTCAAGTATGGTGTGTTCAGTACTTAGATAGGATTTAGATGAACAGGACTATAATAAATAACCAAAAGGGCACAAGTTCATGTAATTAGGGATAGAACAGTAAGCTATCAAATGTGGTAATTACTTGGTACCTTTTTTTCGTTTATCCAGAAACCATGTTTATTTGTGCTTTTGATGAGTTTTTTCCCCCTTGTCGTTGGTTTTGCGAGAAAGGAAGGGAGCAACTTTATACGTTTGAATGACAAAAACTCTTGATTTGTTGTGAAGTACACATTCGACAGTACAAAAACTGTGTTTTGCTCCAATATGTGGGAAAAGTTCTTCCCTCGTTTTGAACTTAACTCAGGAGAGCACTTCTATCATTTGAACGTTTTCTTTGTCTCAGAAAAATGAGGCACTTACATAGCAGGAGAGGAGTGAGATGGGTATAAGAAAAAAAGAGATAGAAAATAAAAATGTGATGAAAAAACTAGTAGAAATATGAGATAAAAATGATTGAAGAGTTTGTCGATTATATAAGGAGAATTCTTTGCTATTCATTAGTCTTGAATGAAATTGATAATTCAAATTTTGATTGAAGTGAGAGCTAGTATTGGTATTGTAGTTTCTTCCATGAATCAATTGTAGATCCTAATAAAAAATATTGTTACTCTTGTGGAAGATTATCATTTGATCTTATCATTCTTTTAAGAATGTGGCTGTCATTTTGCATGTCCCCCACCCCCACCACCTTCTTACTTATAATTTTTTTAATGTTTTCTTTCACTTATTCTTTTGTCTCTTTTCAAAAAAAATTACGGTAAATTCAGAGATCGTTTTATTGTGAATCCTTTTGGATAGTCAAATCTCAGACATCAACATTGCACTCAATTAATTCCCTTAAGGGGGTGTTTGTTTCAAGTTTACAAATGACATTTTTTGGGAATATATGACTAGGGAATGATCATGTTCATGTTTGTTATAAGGTTGAGAAAAAATATTTCTGGGTATAAAGGTTCCTAGGAATGAAATAACTTCTCATAATTTCCCTTATTCCCATGAATTTGTTCCCATATGAGAAGGTGGGAATGTGCATTCCCATGAAATCCCACATAGATTTTTTTTCTTAATTTGCAACTTCCAATTTTCCCAAGAATGTCAACTTATTTGCCAAACATTTTTTTTTCAAAAAATACCCAGGAATCAAATTTTCATATTTTTATTTCCGGGTAAGTTATTCCTGGGTATAATTTGTGTGTCGCCGAAACAAATGTCCCCTAAGAGTTGGTTTGTTTCAGGCATTGGACATTAAATTAGGAAAGTGAGTTTACAAAATTGATGGTGCAAGTTGTAAGACTTTCCATATATTATGGATTTGTAGGAATCTATTCACTCACTTTTTTTCCATGAATTTCTTTCCATAACAGCGCGAAAAAGTCTTACCCTCTTTGGGAGTAAGGTATTCCATGACAAAGAATGGAAAATGCTTAAAAAATTATAAGAGTAACTTAAAGAGTTACTTCATATCCTCACCTTTTATTTTATCTTAATCTAATGGACTGAAATACAAATTAATTATTAATATCATGTGCTCTCATCTTCAGGGCCGTTTTTGAGATTTTGGTGGCCTAGGAGCAAACATACAAAACAAATAAGTATATAAAAAATTTGAATTCTTAAAGTGTGAAAATAATTTTCTTGAATATGATAGTTTTTATTATGTTAGGAAATGTGATATTCAATTCCCTAATATATCCTTTTTCAATTAAAATGTATATGGTTTTAGCATCAAGAATACCTCAATTTCTAAAATCATAGATATCTAAACGAGGGATGAAGTGGTCATCGATGCCTACATCAATATTTGATGCAATAAGAACATCTTCATTGTCATTGATGAGATTGTCAATATTCAAATTTTCATTAGATTGTTCAACATTATCTTCTTCTACGACCAATCCATCATTATTCGAAGAGTCTTCTACTCGTTTACAAACAACTTATCTATTTCTCCCTTTTGTGATTTTGTTGCTATTTTTTCCTTCCATTTTTAACTACCAGATACATGTTTTCGCGACAACATATGCGATAAAATAACAAAAGAAAACAAATCAAATAATAGCACATGAATCACACTCGCCGATGAAGCTGATGTTGGAACCCTTTTTCTTCTTTCTCTTTAAGATACCGCTGCAACTTTGTCTTTCACTCGTGTGCTTTTCTATTTTGTTATATACATTCATGTTGTTCCAAATTAGGGATTTGAACTCCTTTTAGTAACATCACGTGATAAATTCTACATGAGCAAGAACTAAGCCTTTTAAGTATTTTTTTTAATTTTTCTCAAAAATAAGTATTTTTTTAATCAATGGACCCCTAATTTTATATATTGGGGACTAAATTTTGAACTTATTTTTTGATCATATACGGCCCTGCTCATCTTCCTTGATCATTCTCACATTATTTACAGTCTCTCTTTTTTTCGGATTTAATCAATATTTATTTTTTATAAACACAATTAATTATGGGAAAACCCTAAAAAATTAAGGCTAAATTACATAACCAGTCCCTTAACTAATTATGAGGTTTCATGTTCGTCCCATAATTAATTTTTGTTTCGTTTTGGTCTTTTAACTCATCTCTGTTAGCCAAATAAATTCATTCTGTTAAATCTTGTGGAAAAAACGTTAACATTCATCCCCTTTCATCATCTTCAACAACAAACCCAGAATCTTCATCAATAAATCCAGAAAAATTCATCACCTTCATCATCAAAACCCAAAAAAATAAAAAAATAAAAACTCAAAAAATGAAACCCAAAATTAATAAAATTTAAACCCATAAATTAAAACAACAAATAACAAATTAAACTCATTTACCAAAATCACAACAACAACATCAACAAATAAAAGTTTGTCCTCCTTCCACTTCCAAAATGAATTGAAACACAAAACTAGCTAGCACAGTAGCACACACATACCCACTCCCTCCTTCTACTTCCAAGTTCATTGTCACACACCCCCTCCCCCTTTCACACACCCCTCACGTATCTTCTTCTCCCTTGACTCTCTTCTGACTGTAACAACCCCAACCTCCCCAAATCAATCAACGCCACCTTCCTTCGAATTCATGAAATTCATCAAAACACTAATCTCTTCACCACCCTCATTTCAACTTACATCAACCTTCATCTCTTCTTGTAACATCCCGCTTCAGACCCAGGTATTTATCAGTTTTGAGGCGGTATATGAGATATATTTTAAGGAAGGGCAATTCGGTAATTGCCGTGTCAAGATTTTTATTAAAGAGGCAAAACCCCATTTTCCTCATTTCCTTCTCTCTCAAGAATTCAGCTTTCCTCTCCTCTCTCTCTCTAGGATTTCGGCTACCATCATCAGCAGCCCTTAAATCCACCAAGTTTGCAATATTCAATCTTTTGTATCACAAGCAAGCTTTTTTGGGGAAGATTGAAGCAAGAGAAACTAAGGAAAACCAAGTCAAGAGGAAGAGTTCCAAAGCTAGGGTTTTGGAGAAGAATCAAGTTAGAACCTTGGGTGGAAAGCTTGGCAAGACCAGCAACTACATGGTGAGTTCCATAGAGTAGCTTAACCCTTTTGGGTCTTTATTGTGTGAGATTCACAACAAATTTCTAAGGTTTAGGAAAAAGGATAGTTTTTCCCCCTTTTGATACATATGCTTGATTCCTGTTTAATCCTTGATCCCAGTATGTTTTATAACTTAAATTGAATCCCTGGCATGTTTTTAAAGATCACTGGACAGTTGGGTATTAAGATTTCAAGTTAAAAACACGATTTTCATAACTCTGAGTTTTGCTACGATCGCAGAGCGACCAGGACTTCGCTCTGCGAAGCTTCAGACTCTGAATCATGCTTCAGACTCTGAACAATACTTCAGACTCTGAACAGGACTTCAGACTCTGAATAGTACTTCAGACTCTGAACAGGACTTCAGACTCTGAATCAGAACTTTAGACTCAGACCCAGGATGCCTTTTTCTTAACTAATAGTTATGCCATGCCATTGATCTTTGAAATGCTTTGGAATATATATGCTCATGATCTTTCAAGGATTAATCTAGGAAATGCATAGGTATCATATAGAGAGATGGGTAGTTTACCCACAAGATTTCAGGAAGTTATTATAGATGGGATGGTAAGCCCATAAGTAAGACATATGACAACGATATGTCTAGAACCTTTAATAGGTTAACAGGAACTGAGAGGTATTCAGTTGAAAGTACAAGAGTACTAGGAATGTTTCTCAACATTCAGGGATTCATATGAGAATAGTATCAGGTATGTTAAGGGTTATTTATCAGGATACCCTTAACCAGGCAAGTTATAGTGTACCTTAGACAATGGTACTAGGATTTTTCCCCAGTTACAGGTACATTTATATGTACATCAGGGCGTGCCTCATTGTTCACGTCAGAGTGACACTGAGGATATACGCAACAGTTCAGGATAGATTGCACCTTAGGTAGTGGTGCTAGGCCAGGTCAGGAAATTATACAGATTATATGTATATATATATATATATATATATATATATATATATATATATATATATATATATATCTGAAGCGTACCTATGCCATGACTTGTCAATATATATATATATATATATATATATATATATATATATATATATATATATATATTGACAAGTCATGGCACAGGTACACTTCAGATTTATTCTGGATAGGCCAGCCCTTTAGGGAGCCTACATGACGACTCATATATATATATCTGAAGTGTACCTGTGCCATGACTTGTCAATATATATATATATATATATATATATATATATATATATATATATATGTTTAGGAAAATTATCAGGATATATCAGGAAAATATATATAATTAATTATCAGGATAAACTTTGTGTCTTCTGGGTTCTCGCAGTTAGAGAGCGCAGGGGGTTCCAGTTATTGCTGGAACGGGCAGGAACTTTTCGCGAGGATAACCACACATAAGTTTATAGTGTGTCTTCTGTGTTCTCGCTAGTTATAGCACAGGGGGTTCCAGTGCAGCTGGAACGGGCAGGAACTTTCCGTGAGGATAACCACACACACAGGCAAGAGGAGTCCGGTGATTAGCCTACTATAGGAATTTTCACCGGTTATCAGGGGAATGTGCTCCAGGGTTACTCCACTCGGGGGCATTCCGTAAAATCAACTCAGATAATAATGTTTTTTACACGCTAACATCTAACATAATAATATCAGGAAAATACTTTATTATGTTAACAGGCAGGAAATAGTTATCAGGCAAGTATCAGGTATCAGGTATCAGGCAGTGATCTTAGGTTCCCCCTCGATCACTAGATTAGCAGGACGTAGTCTAGATTTCACGACTACACAGTTTAGCAGGAACAGGCAGGTTTAACCTTATATGGGTTGATTTAGAGCTCAACGATCATAGGTTTTCCCCGAGATTGTCGACAGTAGTGCATGGCGACCCTAGGTTCCCCGTGGTTGCCAACAGTAGGTTGGGTGGAGCTCACTGAGACATTATGTCTCATCCCAATCCTTCTGGTGCAGGTTTTCAGGTAAGCAAGAGGTTCGTGATGGAGTTCTTCAGGGAGACGCAAAATGGAGTGCAGATGCTCGTCATGTACCAGCTCAGGAGGTTGTCAGATAATTGTATAAGTGTATTTTAATGGTACTTGATCAGTTGTATTAACGAGCAAATTTGTATTCATTCAGTCGTGTTGTATTTTATTAATGAAAAATTTGATGTATCCAGTATCAGTTTAATACGCATGCCAATATTCTAGATAAAATTAGTATGGGTGTTATAATTGGTATCAGAGCAGTTCGATTTAGACTGTGCCTTGGGTCATTAAAGATTCAATAAGAGTAGTGGGACCATTGGGTTCCGGATATTGTTCTAAATGTCACATCTAGTTGATCCTGATCAACTCAATCTAGTATATGGCAGTTAGGACAAATATCTGAGAGCTGAATGTGACCGTGGAGGAATGAAGCGTATGAAGAGCGACGATTAAGATGTCATATTTTAAGATAGGAATTGGCAAGAAAGTATTCAATGCCAAATGGTTGTCACCAAACCATTAAGTAACGGAGCCTGTTAATGGCAGAATTTTAGGAACATAAGAGATATTTAAGATTAAGGTGAAGTACCTTAATACAGTTGGACGCGTCTTTGAGAGATGTCTCATCTGAGGAGACATAAGAAGTAAGGAATTATGGAATACTCCGAGGAATGATTTGCAACCTAGGAACCAAGATTTTGAGGTTAAAACGCAAGTTTCAGGATTCTGAGTTCTGCTACGATCATAGAGCGACCAGGACTTTGCTCTGCGAAGCTTCAGACTCAGAATCAGGCTTCAGATTCACCCTTCAGACCCAAAAACTCGGAATGAGAATTATCAGTCGATTACTGGAACCTATAGACTGCCAACAAGGATAGGGTGTGTAAGAATCAAAGGACTTGCACACTTGAACCGGATGAGATTTTATTATCCAAACAGTTAAAAGAATCAATTATGGATTAGGCAGATTATTTGGACAAAATAAGTTTATCCCCCTAATGTGGTCATCGAGCGAGAAGCACAAGCTTAGCGAGAAGTGAAAGAGACCCCTGGAAGGGGCATGAGATAAGATGTAACCTTTCAACAGAATCGAGAAATAAAGATTGAATCATATATTGCTGGACTTAGTGAACTGATGGATGAACAAAGTCGAACTTTCTTGATTGGATGAAGAAAGAAAGTTTAAGATAACACATGATTATTTTTGAGGCTCTAGAAACAGGAAGATCGTCGTTAACGTACAAGTCAAAGTTAAAGTTGTGGTTAATGTTAAGGAATTTTATGTTTTCGGTTGACGGGTTCTTTAGGCAATTATTTCGGAAGGCTGAAAAAGATCACCTTATGTTGGTAAGTTTCTGAAAGTGATAGAAGGTACAGACCTTGGATCATTCAGATAGTAAGACCAGGTTTTTGAGTTGTGAATGCAGTAACGAGTTACTGAAGGAAACTAAAGGTAATGATAAGGTGTTGAAGTTCAAGATTAGTTAACCGGAGAAACTCGAAGGGTGACTTAAGAGATATGGTAAGACTATAGGGACCTAAGTTGTTTTTTTTTTTAAGTTGCCACAAGTGTATAATGTGTGAACTTAAGTTGCTTCAGGTACGCTTTCAGTAGGGTTTCTGCAATGTTTAAATGATATACATGTTGAGCTGACCGTGAGATGGTTACATAATTCGGAATATGGAGAAAAGCTAGAACCAGTGTATAAGCTGTTTTGACAGAAACACTGTTTGGCTCGCAACTGTTGCTGAAAACTGCTTACAGGTTTTGGCGCAATTTCGCGAAAACAAGTATATTGTTTATGTTCGAAAGGAAACACAAAGTCAGGAGATGACCAATCAGTAGGTTAAACAGGTGGTTAAGCCACGAGAGAATCAACAAACGTAAGATGGTTCAGCTATGATAGCTACAAATCATTAAGGAACGAGATTGGCCAGGAGATTTAATTTGGTAATAGTGGTGTATTACTCCTACTCCAAAGTGGATTGTTAAAATCAGAGTTGCGCAGCGGAGAAGTAATTCAAGGATGGATTAACGAACATTTCTAAGCTGAAGCTTAGGGAACAAGGATGCTTGTGAGGTCCTTGCCAGATGAATTGTAGTAAAGCTATTCAGTACTTGGTTCTCTGAACTCAGAATAGCAATACGCAGTGACGATTCGAACTTATTATAAGTCCTATCAGGAAATTTTAAAGGTTAAGTTGAGGGATACTTCAAACCTCGAAACTCATGAGGAAAGGGAATCGAAGCAGTTTATGAATATGCGATAAGAAACTAGAAATATGTGTTCCTAGCACATTAAATCTAAAGCAATGGAAGTCACCGCTAATATGGTAAATCTAACTATTTTAGCTTAGTAACTTTAAGTGGACTTGAAGAGTAAGTTTGGCCAACGAGAATTATGCATGAGGTAACAACAGTACAGGTTGCACTTGCAAGAGGATATTTTTTTTGAATCTGAAGCATTTATCATAAACGACAATGCAGTGGTATATGAGTTCGTTCCACCTTGTACCCACG
Organism: Medicago ruthenica; assembly: GCA_018208015.1. NCBI lineage: Eukaryota > Viridiplantae > Streptophyta > Magnoliopsida > Fabales > Fabaceae > Medicago > Medicago ruthenica. The sequence goes on along the minus strand of CM031377.1, from coordinate 88,744,126 downwards.
TTATGTTAACTTGTTGCATGTATCAGGTTATGTTAGTATCATGTATACTTATCAGGCAGTGTTTATACTACTCAGGTAGTAATGTAACAGATTTTCAGTTATGTGACATGTATTAATAACCGTGGTACGCAGTCAGAAATGTTTAAGTAAGAAGGTATTGACCAGAACATGTTTGTTGATATCAAACATATCTTAGCTGAGGAGTTCAGAAATTCTTGAACTTAATGTTCACCGATAGAGGAAGAAGAACATTCTATGCAGGTCAAAAGTCACTCGTAGTTTACGGTAAAGGGCTACGTAAGTTCAGGTTATGAGTAAAGGATTAAGAGTTTAAGTGTGCTATTTTGGTAGTGATCAGAGTAGAGTTTTTCTTTACGAAAACAAGGATCTTGAACTCGGTGTTCAGAAATGAGAAATGAGTTTTAATACCGACAAAATGTATACTCAGGGAATAAACATGAGTTAAGAATAAAAGAGGGTCTCCAGTTGATGTGGTATTGTCTCAAGGATATTTTAATTATGAAGGATGTCCCGTTAGTTGGACAAGGATGATGCGATGTACTGTTTACCCGTTAGTAGTGTACGCGTACTTGATCATGTATGTAATTTATGTGCTATGAATAGTATCATATGATGATATGGGAGACGAGGTATACCACTTATCACTTGGATTAAATTCCTATAAGCTTTGAATGTTTCGGTAAAGAAAGGAGCAGGTACCATAAGTGATGCCTCCTCGTTGTATTTAGATAGTGGAGGTAGTTACAGTAGTCTTTACTTCCGATGAGAATACTCAATATCAGATGTTTCAAGGTAAGGATGATTCTATATGAAGAATGGTATAATTATATATGTAAGACGCCGTTATACGAGGCGAAGGACAAAGATAAGAATTCAATGGAATTATTTGAGTAAGATAAGAATTCAATGACAAAGATAAGAATTCAAAGTAAGCGGTTAAGGAAGGAAAACTTATAGAATTCAGTAAAAGAATCCAAGACTTAATGATTTTAAATTGGATTTGCAAGAAGTATGTCGAACAGGAGACATGGTCAAGTGAGCCGGGTATTGGTTCGAGCAACCGCACGCTCTAATATTTAAGAATTATGTAGAGTACATCACGTCTTTCAGTTAAGGAAGAGATTGTAGAATATTTTCGACTTACAGAGTAGGGAAACCATGGCTAAGGAACAGTTTTAACCAGTCAGGTTTAATCGAGGTGCATGGATAATCTACATGTCAGACCCTAGAGTAGCCATGGAAACCCGTTAATCAATTTTGAATTGGAGAATTGGCTAGTGGAGAAAGAGGTGGAAAGGATTTATTCATTCAGGATCTCAGGAGAATTCTAAATTTCGAGGACGAAATTTCTTTAATGGGGGTAGAGTGTAACATTCGCTTCAGACCCAGGTATTTATCAGTTTTGAGGCGGTATATGAGAGATATTTTAAGGAAGTGCAATTCGGTAATTGCCGTGTCAAGATTTTTATTAAAGAGGCAAAACCCCATTTCCCTTCATTTTCCTCATTTCCTTCTCTCTCTAGAATTCAGATTTCCTCTCCTCTCTCTCTAGGATTTCGGCTACCATCATTGCAGCCCTTAAATCCACCAAGTTTGCAATATTCAATCTTTTGTATCATAAGCAAGCTTTTTTGGGGAAGATTGAAGCAAGAGAAACTAAGGAAAACCAAGTCAAGAGGAAGAGTTCCAAAGCTAGGGTTTTGGAGAAGAATCTGAAGGTGAGAAAAACACAAGAAGGGGGGGTTGAATTGTGTTGGCTTTTTCTTTCTCAAAAACTTTGGTTAGTTCAGAATCAGATGTTGATCAGATTCTGAAACTATTTTCAGAGTTGTTTGCAGCGGGTATAAAGTAAATGAGAGAGAGAGAGAGAGAGAGAAAGACACAAGCAGTTTATCCTGGTTCCTTCCACAACCCGGAAGTAGTCCAGTCCCCTTGTCACTTACAAGAGATTTTCACTATAATCACAAAGATTACAATTGCTCAAGCACAAAGCAAGAGTCTTCCTATGCTCAAACACAAAGTAAGAGACTTCCAATTGCTCAAACACTAAGTAAGAGACTTCCTATGCTCAAATACTAAGTAAGAGACTTCTTTGCTCAGACACACAGTCTAAGACTTTGAATCAAACAGATTTTAGAAAAGAATAAGTTTGAGTTGAACACTTGATATACTATCAACGGTGTTCACAAAATACAACACAGATTTAAGACTCTATACTTAAGAAATTCTAAGATAAGAAGTTTGTAAGAATATCTAAGTTATTTTGATGACATTCAGATTTGGTAGAACTGAGTTTCAGAAAACAGAGCAATGCGTTTTCAGTCTTATGAGTCTCTTATATTCTTCTTCAATCCTTCAATCCTTTATAGAGGATTAAAGAGCTGTTGAGAAGAGCCAAATATCATCAAAGAGCCGTTGCAATAGAAGCTATGTCCAGCATTTAATTCCTTCCTGACATTGTGTGCGTAACACAGAAAACAGAGGAATGGAATTTGAATTGTTTCCTTAAAACAGGGAGAATGTTTTGGTCAAGGAGACAACTGTTGCAAAGAGCTGTTCTGACCGTACAGTACTTTACTGTAGACAGTTGCAATTGTTGACTTCTGCATTTCAGACTTCAGAAGCTTCTCTTCAGAACTGGCTTCAGACACTGTTCATTAGAAGCTGTCTTCAGACGCACTGTTCATCAGACACAATCTTTAGAAGCTGGTCTTCAGACGCACTGTTCATCAGACGCACTTCTTCAGAAGCAGGCCTTCAGACGCTGCCTTCAGAAGCTCTTCTTCAGACGCTGATATTCTTCAGCCTTGCAACACAAGCTTCTATATTTTGCTTCTTGCTCTTAACTTGTTCTTTCATAACCATTGTTAGATACCAATCTTTAAGTATATGGTTTTGCACACTAGAATTAAGTATTAACATATCCAATTTTCTTTTTAACACTTTGTTATCATCAAACTCAAAAGAGAGTTGTTCATACATTTTGTTCCAACAATCTCCCCCTTTTTGATGATGACAAACATAAGTATTAATAGAAAATTGTTGTTAATTTAATTAACAAGTTGACTTCAGGGTCTAGGTTTGTAAGCTCCCCCTGAGTCTGATAATCCACAAGGTGAGGTTTGTAAGCTCCCCCTGAGTCTTATCCAGGTTAATTAAATTCCATTTAAATCAAACAGATGAAAAATCAAAGTGTAAATACATTCAGAATTTAAATAACAAACTGACTTCAGGGTCTGAGGTTTGTAAGCTCCCCGTAAGTCTGATAATTCACATGGTGAGGTTTGTAAGCTCCCCTTGAGTTTTATCCAAGTTATTTAAATTCAGTTTAATTCACAGAATTGAAAATTCAGTTTATCTCACATAATTTAATTCAGAGGCTAAGAGATGAGAAAATGTTCTCCTAAGTTAATTACATATCAGAAATTAACTTATGTTCTGAGCTCAGAGCCTGAAATACTTGTTACCTTTTACTCCCCCTTTTGTCATCAACAAAAAGAAAATTCAAGAATTTTTAAGACACAAGAGAGTTTAAAAACGTGAGATAAAAATGTTCAGAGCATTTTGTTCAGAGCATTTTGTTTAGTACCACTGAACTCTTTCAGAGCATATGGTTCAGTGCTGCTGAACTCTTTCAGACAAAACTGTTCAGTGTTTTTAAATAGGTCTGAAAGCTGATCGTATAAGATGAAAGTTTGACTGTGTTGAGTGTTTTTGTTTAAAAATGTTTCAGAAACTGAAAACAGAAAAACATTACACAACTTGCACATTAATGACTTTAAGAGGGGCAAAGTACAACTTTCAAAGCTTAATTCATCACTGCCCAGCAGTTATAACTTATCAGATTCTGACCATGTTAGACAATTGTTCAGATTCACTCTTATTAGTAGGCCACATGTAAGGTGTCCACTTATAATGAGTTTTATCAGAAGTTTAAAAATTCAGATTCTGAAACTCAGACTCTGATGTTTTCAGAAGCTGAACTTTCTTCTCTCAAAGTGAGTGTCTGTTAAGTCTTAGCTTCTGATGAACTTCAAATTCTCAGTTTCTTATTCAGAGTCAAGCAATTTTTCCAGAGATAAAATGCATGTTCAGATTCTTTTTAATAAAATTAAATCTATCTTCTGTGAGGGGTTTTGTAAATATATCAGCACATTGATGATTAGAATCAATGAATTGAATATCCAAAACACCCTTCTGAACATAATCTCTAATAAAATGATGTTTAATTTCAATATGCTTGGCTCTTGAATGTAGAATTGGATTTTTAGACAAACAGATTGCAGCAGTATTATCACAGAAAAGAGGAATGTTGTTTTCATGAATCTGATAGTCTTCCAACTGATGTTTCATCCAGAGCAGTTGTGTGCAACAACTTGCAGCTGAGATGTATTCTGCTTCTGCTGTTGACAATGCAATAGTTGATTGTCTTTTGCTGGCCCAGGATATCAGATTCTCACCAAGGAATTGACAATTTCCACAGGTGGATTTTCTTTCAATCCTATCACCAGCATAATCAGCATCACAGAATCCAACCAGCTTGTAATCTAAGGATTTCTTATACAGAAGTCCAAGATTAGTTGTTCCCTTCAGATACCTGAAGATTCTCTCGACAGCAGTCATATGAGATTCTCTAGGATCTGATTGGAATCTTGCACACAAGCATACACTAAACAAAATATCTGGTCTAGAAGCTGTTAGATATAACAGAGAACCAATCATACCTCTGTAGAGCTTCTGATCTACCTTTGAGCCAGTGTCTTCTTTGCTTAAATTGGAGGTTGGATGCATTGGTGTTGTCATCAATTTACAATCTTCAAGCTGGAACTTCTTCAGAAGCTCCTTTGTATATTTAGATTGATGAACATACACTCCATCTTTGCATTGGTTGATTTGAATTCCAAGAAAGAACTTCAATTCTCCCATCATGCTCATTTCAAATTCATCCTGCATTAACTTAGAAAATTCTTTGCAAAGAATGGCATTAGTAGAACCAAATATAATATCATCAACATAGATTTACACAATTAAGATGTCTTTCTTAAGTGTCTTTCTGAAAAGTGTATTGTCAACTTGTCCTCTTACAAAATCATTTTTAAGTAAGAAATTACTTAGTCTATCATACCAAGCTCTGGGAGCTTGTTTCAGACCATACATTGATTTCTTAAGTTAAAAAACAAAATCTGGATTTTTTAAATCTTCAAAACCAGGAGGTTGTTTGACATATACTTCTTCAGAAATAACTCCATTTGAAAAAGCACTCTTAACATTCATTTGATATAAAATGATATTTTGGTTTACTGCATAGGAAAGAAGTAACCTGATTGCTTCCAGTCTTGCAACTGGAGCAAATGTTTAAGTGTAGTCTATTCCTTCCTTCTGACTGTAGCCTTGAGCAACCAGTCTAGCTTTGTTTCTGACTACTTCTCCTTGTTCTTTCAGCTTGCTTCTGAACACCCATTTTGTTCCAATAATGTTTTTGTGATTTGGTTTTGCAACTAAATCCCAAACATCATTTCTTTGAAACTGATTGAGTTCTTCTTGCATAACCACAATCTATCCATCATCTGCAAGAGCTTCATCAGCTGTTGGAGGTTCAATCATTGAAAGTAATCCAACCAAAGAGTCATTCTAACATAATGCTGATCTGGTCTTTCTTGGACTATCCTTGTTTCCAATGATTAACTCTTCAAGATGTGAAGACTTGTACTTGAATGAAGTTCTGGGTGGATTAGCTTCTGAAGAATCATTAAGACCTTGTTCAGAACCAACTTGAACTTGATTAGCTTCAGGAGGAGTGTCAGCTTCTGAGAGTTTTTCAGCTTCAGGACTTTCTTCAGACTCAGAATTCTGTTCAGGTTCTGAAGTGTCCACTGAGAGTCGTATATCTGCAAAACTCTCAACTAGCTCTGATATTTTATTATCAGGCTTTTTGTCATCAAAACTAATGTGTATTGATTCTTCAACAACATGTGTTTCAGAATTGTACACTCTGTATGCTTTAGATATCTCAGAGTATCCTAAAAAGATATCCTTGTGAGCCTTAACATCAAATTTCTTTAGGTAGACCTTATTGTTTAGAATGTAACATGTACATCCAAACTGATGAAAATAAGAAATGCTTGGCTTTCTTCCTTTAAATAATTCATATGCTGTTTTATACAGAATTGGTCTTATATAGATTCTGTTTTGAATATAACATGCTGTGTTAACAGCTTCTGCCCAGAAGTACTTTGCAATTTTAGATTCATGAATCATGGTTCTGGCCATTTCTTGCAAAGATCTGTTCTTTCTCTCTACAACTCCATTTTGTTGTGGAGTTCTAGGAGAAGAGAACTCATGGAGAATTCCATGATCTTCACAAAAAGTTTCAAATGGTTCATTTTCAAATTCACCACCATGATCACTTCTAACTTTTAAAATTTTCAAATCATTTTCTATTTGTACTTGTTTGCAGAATTTGTTGAACACATCATATGTTTCATTTTTGGTTCTAAGGAATTTAACCCAAGTCCACCTACTGTAAGCATCAACTATTACTAACCCATACTTCTTCCCATTGATTGATGCTATTCCAACAGGACCAAACATATCAATGTGAAGTAGTTCTAAGGGTCTGGAGGTAGAAACAATGTTTTTGGATTTAAAAGAGGTTTTAGCAATTTTTCCTATCTGGCATGCTCCACAGAGAGCATATGAGTGATAGTCAATGTTTGGTAGGCCTCTGATCAGTTGCAACTTGCTAAGCTTAGAGATGAGTCTCCAGTTAGCATGTCCCAACCTTTTGTGCCATACCCATTTCTCATCACTCACTGACAGAAGACAAACTACCTTCTGATCAACCAGTTCAGAAAAATTAATTTTATAAACATTGTTTTTCCTCTTTCCTTTGAACACAACAGATTTATCTTTGTTGTTGATTACAGTGCAAGTGTTCTTATTAAACATGACATCATAACCATTGTCACACAATTGACTTATGCTAAGTAGGTTATGTCTTAGTCCATCTACCAACCAAACATCATCAATGGAAAGGGAAGAATTCCCTATCTTACCAGTACCAATGATCTTGCCTTTCTGATTTCCTCCAAACCCCACAGTTCCTCCCTTTTTCATGATCAGGGTTTGGAACATAGACCTTTCTCCTGTCATGTGACGCGAGCAGCCACTGTCCAGGTACCAAGACTTTTCCTTTTCTTTGACTATTATGCATATCTGCAATATAAATGATTTCAGACTTAGGTACCCATATCTTTATGGGTCCTCTTTGGTTAGTCTTGAAAGGATAAGGCTTCTTTTGCACCTTTGGTCTGACATTTTGAGGTTTGAAAGGTTTTGTATAAACTGGTTTAGTATCTTTTGAAGATTTCATAAACACAGCCTTTAAAATTTGAGTTTGAATTTTTCAGATTCTGAGACTTGCTTGTCTTAGGTTCTGAACTCTTCAGACTTTGAACCTTTTCAGATTTAAAGTCTATTTTCCTCATAGTCTTAGACTTAGAATCTTTTGGTTTAGACTTTGGCAAAGTTTTAGATTCTGCCTTCATCTTTCCCTTAGATTCAGAAGTTTTAGATTCTGAGTTGTTCAGAACCTCAGGTTTAGCAGTCTCATTTTCTGATGAATTCTGTTTCTCAGAAATCTCAGAAGCAGGTACAGAACTGGCTTCAGACACTGTTCATCATAAGCTGTCTTCAGACACACTGTTCATCAGACGCAGTCTTTAGAAGCTGGTCTTCAGACGCACTGTTCATCAGACGCACTTCTTCAGAAGCAGGCCTTCAGACGCTGCCTTCAGAAGCTCTTCTTCAGACGCTGCCTTCAGATGCTCTTCTACAGACACTGATATTCTTCAGCCTTGCAACACAAGCTTCTATATTTTCCTTCTTGCTCTTAACTTGTTCTTTCATAACCATTGTCAGATACCAATCTTTAAGTATATGGTTCTGCACACTAGAATCAAGTATTAGCATATCCAATTTTCTTTTTAACACTTTGTTATCATCAAAACTCAAAAGAGAGTTGTTCATACATTTTTTTCCAACAGAATCAAGTTAGGACCTTGGGTGGATAGCTTGGCAAGACCAGCAACTACATGGTGAGTTCCATAGAGTAGCTTAACCCTTTTGGGTCTTTATTGTGTGAGATTCACAACAAATTTCTAAGGTTTAGGAAAAAGGATAGTTTTTCCCCCTTTTGATACATATGCTTGATTCTTGTTTAATCCTTGATCCCAGTATGTTTTATAACTTAAATTGAATCCCTTGCATGTTTTTAAAGATCACTGGACAGTTGGGTACTAAGATTTCAAGTTAAAAACACGATTTTCATAACTCTGAGTTCTGCTACGATCGCAGAGCGACCATGACTTTGCTCTGTGAAGCTTCAGACTCTGAATCATGCTTCAGACTCTGAACAGTACTTCAGACTCTGAATAGGACTTCAGACTCTGAATAGTACTTCAGACTCTGAACAATACTTCAGACTCTGAACAGTACTTCAGACTCTGAACAGGACTTCAGACTCTGAATAAGACTTCAGACTCTGAACGAGACTTCAGACTCTAAATCAGAACTTCAGACTTAGACCCAGGATGCCTTTTTCTTAACTAATAGTTGTGCCATGCCATTGATCTTTGAAATGTTTTGGAATATAGATGCTCATGATGAAGGTGAGAAAAACACACAAGAAGGGGGGGTTGAATTTGTGGGCTATTTCTTTTCTTTCTCAAAAACTTTGGTTAAGTTCAGAATCAGATTCAGAAACTTTTTCAGAGTTATTTAGCAGCGGGTAAAGTAAATGAGAGAGGGAAAGAGAGATAGACACAGCAGATTATCCTGGTTCCTTCCACAACCTGGAAGTAGCCCAGTCCCCTTGTTACTTACAAGAGATTTTCCACTATAATCAATCGATTACAATTGCTCAAGCACAAAGCAAGAGACTTCCTATTGCTCAAACACAAAGTAAGAGACTTCTTTTGCTCAAACACTAAGTAAGAGACTTCCTATTGCTCAAACACTAAGTAAGAGACTTCTTTGCTTAGACACACAGTCTAAGACTTTGAATCAAACAGATTTTACAAAGAAATGAGTTTGAGTTTGAACACTTGATATACAATCAGTGGTGTTCACAAAATACAACACAAGTTTAAGACTCTAAACTTAAGAAATTCTAAGATAAGAAGTTTGAAGAATTTCTAAGTTGTTTTTGGTGACTTTCGAATTTGACAGTTTTTGTGTTCAGTAAAACAGAGCACATAGTTTCAGTCTTTGAGTTTCTTGAGTCTTGGGTTTTCTTCTTCAAATCTTCAATCCTTTATAGAGGATAAAAGAGCTGTTGAGATTAACCAGTTTTCACCAAAGAGCCGTTGCAAATAGAAGCTATGTCCAGCTTAATTTCTGCCTGACATTGTGAGTGAAAAAGCAGAGAACAGAGCACACAATTTTTGAATTGTTTCCTTAAAAGCTGGCTGCGTGTTTCTTCCAAGGAGGCAACTGTTCCATTGAGCTGTTCTGACTGTACAGTGCTTTACTGTTGACAGTGACAGTTGCTTTTCCTTAAAACTCAGACTTCAGAAGCTTCTCTTCAGAAGCTAGCTTCAGGAACTGTTCATCAGAAGCTGTCTTCAGACGCACCCTTCAGAAGCACTGTTCATCAGACGCACTTCTTCAGACGCACTGTTCATCAGACACACTCTTCAGACACACTGTTCATCAGACGCACCCTTCAGACGCACTGTTCATTAGACGCACCCTTCAGACACAGTCTTCAGACGCTGCCTTCAGAAGCTGCCTTCAGACGCACCATCAGAAGCTGCCTTCAGTAGCACCTTCAGACACTGATTTGCTTCATACTTGCAACACAAGCTTCTATCCTTTCCTTCTTGCTCTTAACTTGTTCTTTCATAACCAATGTTAGATACCAAACTTTAAGTACATGGTTCTGCACACTTAGAATCAAGCATTAGCAATTCCAATTTTCTTTTTAACACTTTGTTATCATCAAAACCCAAAAGAGAGTTGTTCATACATTTTGTTCCAAAAATCTCCCCCTTTTTGATGATGACAAACACAAGTATTAAAAGGAAAATTGTTGTTAATTTAATTAACAAGTTGACTTCAGGGTATGAGGTTTGCAAGCTCCCCCTGAGTCTGATCCAGGTTAATTAAATTCAGTTTAGATAAAAAAAGGTGAGAATTTCAGAATTGTTGTTAACTTTAATTAACAAGTTGACTTCAGGGTATGAGGTTTGCAAGCTCCCCCTGAGTCTGATTGAAAATTCCTGGCAGGACTGGTTCTGAACTAAAAAAACAGCATCTGAAAAACAATAGTTCAGAAGCATAAAATTAAACAGACAGAAAGTAAAGGAACACAGTTATTTGTTAACCAAGTTCGGTGCAAACTTCACCTACATCTGGAGGATACCAATCCAGGAAGGAAATCCACTAAGTAGTATTTATTCTAAGACTCAAGACACCACCCCTGTTTTTCCAGCCTTATCACTTAATCACTATCCGTATAGACTTCTACCTAGGAACTCCTAGATATAAGAACCCACTTACTTCCCAATCAAGTAATCACAGCCCAATGATTATCAGACACTTAAACAAAAAAATATGAAGACACTCAACAACAAAGTCACTTGTGCTTAAAAGCTTTAAGTGAATTACAACTCTATAACAAAAACAACAAACTCTAACAGATGAGTGGTACACAAAGACAGAGCAACAGCTCACAGACTCAAAAACACTAAGACTCTTTTAATTATAACTTCTGGTTTTTCTCAGTCAAGTCTTCAATAGCAACGTCCTCCTTAAATAGTCTTCAGCTGCACACATAATTCTGAACAATATAATCTTCAAAGATATAATTCTGAAATTCTTTAGAAGCTCATAGAAGAAAATATATTTCTGAAATATATTTTGCAAAGATTCCTTTGAAAATATATTCATAAATAAGCGAAGCAAATCTTCAACAAGATCTTCACGCAAATTAAGCAGCCTTCTAGAAACATTAGCCTGGATAAATCTTCAAACAAATCTTCAAAAGATACTGAAAGAATTAACAGAACAAACGCAGAAATTTAGCTTCTGAAATGCAGCTTCTGAAGGTCAACACAAGTCAACGTCTGAACAGCAGCTTCTGAAGGTCAACAATAGTCAACGTCTGAACAGTGCGTCTGATGACCAGTTCAGCGTCTGATGAACAGTACCAGCTTCTGAAACTTCTGAAATCCAATTTCCAGCTTCTGAAGACACAAATTAACTTCTGAGGACGCATTGCTTGCTCATTTTGATTTTACCAAACATGTAGCCAACCTTTAAATATCCAACAATCTCCCCCTTTGGCAAATTTTTGGCTAAAATCAAATGGACCACAAAGATAAGTTCTTCACTCAACAAAAATATTCAACCATGAAGAACTACACATATTTAAACATAGCACCAGAGTCAGCAGTAGATAAAATGCTATGTTAACACATAAAAACTCCCCCTGTTACATACAGCAGCAGTTTCTGAGGTACAGCTTCTCCCCCTGAAACACATATTCAGGAAATCCCCCTGAAACAGACAATCAGAAGCTCCAACTCCCCCTGAACTGTTGAACAACTTCTGAAACAGACACATTATTTATCTCCCCCTTTTTAGCCAAACAATGTTGACAAAATAACCAGCAATCACCAGGAGAATACAGAACAGCACACAAAGAATCAGCATGAAAAACATCAGCACAGAACCCTGAAGGGAAATCGACATATAAGTGCAGCGGAAGTTTAAAAATTTTGATTTCCTTTCCTTGGATCATTACGAATATAACATGAATCAGTGATAGAATTGTTACCTCTTTGTAATGCAGAAACTGTTTCTTTGATCACAGCTAGGCAAGTAAGCGAAGCCTCTACTCGTCCACACGAACAGCTTCCTCTGGTTCCCGGTGCTAGCCAAGCGATCAGAGGTTAGGGAGAGAATAAGGGTTACGGTTTTGCTCTAGGGTTAGACAAAAAGCACTAGCTGATTTCAGCACTAGAGCTTCTATTTATAGAACTCCTTGCTGCACAAAATCAGCTTGAGCTTCAAAAGCCCATTAGCCCATCAGCTTCCGCTAACTAATTAGCGCCTATTGCTAAACATACCCCATCATATAAGTACTACTTATATTTCTCCTTTTTACCGTTCTTTTGTGTGTGACCCTATAGGTTCTTGTAACGTTGGCAATAATATTAAATCCTATATTTAATATTATAAACAGTGAGCGGTATCTAGCAACACATCACTGCTACCCAAGTGACAAGAATGTCAAGTGATCTGACGAAACCTTTTCCATGATAATATCTATGTGTACGATTACTCATTTGTCCTAATATCTTTATTGAACACAAGGCATAGATTACGTCACCCTTGTTTAGCTCAATATTTATATTTCTTGATCCCGAAATATACTGAACAACGAATAAGTCCAATATCTCATATTGACTTAATTCGGCATGGCCATGCATTTTTCCAGTCATATTCCATCAAGAGGCCTAAAGATATATCTCCTGTTATGAGGAGGGACAAATCCCATCTAGGACACTCATGTCCCTCAACATGATTCGTCAAGTGCCCATTAACCAACGTTATCGTCATCTTGTTACAGACAACGTTTGAATGGCAATAAAACACTTGAGTCCACATCTAGTGATCATAGCGGTTTCAGGTCTAAGAGTGATATACACTATTATCATTGTGAGAATAACTTATGACGATTTCATAACATACTATGTAGTATTCTCACGATGGGTCAATCCAGTATAAATATTACTCCTAATACTTATACCTATGTATAGACTTAATATCTCATATTCATGACCCATGAGATGTGGTCATCAGTCTACATACATAATAGTCTCCATGCTTTAATATTATCCCAATTCATATTAAAGCTTGACTACGGATACATTTAAGAATAGTGTTCTTTCTGTTGATGTAATCTCATGATTAAGTCACACTTAATAGTCCATCACATGAACTAACTATTCTAGGGACTTTATTTATCTTATAACAAGTGTAATAAAGAACGCCATATTTTATTCAATAATAAAAGTCATGATACATATAAAAGTTTGACATAAACTATTGGCCTCTAGGGCTTATACCAACAAACCCATCACAACACCAGCATCAGGAACAGAACCACACAACATCCACACACAGAAGAACAAAACTAAACTGTAGAGTACAACACAATAGTAGACCAGAAGCACAAACAGAAATCCAAGACATCAGTCACAAACTTGACAGTTTTCAGACTCAGCATCAGAAGTTGCTTAGTCTTCATTAGACACAACATCAGATGCTGGTCAGTTGATGTGTGCTTCAGGCACATTCAGAACCTTCTTCCCAGCAATCTGTTTCTGAAGAACAACAATTCTCTTCTGAACACAGGACATGGTATCATGCTTAATAACATCTTCAGACTTACTATGATCCACTTCCTTTCCTTTTAGAGTTTTCTGAACAGGGACAGGAACCAAAACCTTGCTCCAGACTTTAGATGGTCCAACAACAAAACTCTTCTTTGCTGCAGGAGTGGGCCTGCTGTCAGCAGCAACAACCTTTCCTTTCCTATCTTTAAGATTCTGGGCAACACTTTCACATTTTGGTCTCCAAACCTTCTTGACCTTACTTTTGTTCTCAGCTGGTTCCACTTTCCTGTGTTGAAAATGCTTGGGGTATCCATGCAGCTTGTAACAAAAAGGCTTAATATGTCCCTTTTTACCACAGTGATGACATACCCAAGGATGAGAAGCCTTCTTGTGTTTAGATTCCTGAGGTTTGTTCTTAGGTTTGCTCATCAGTGGAACATAAGTATCAGCAGCAAGTATGAACCTCTTAGCAGGATTTTGCTGTTTGATGTTCAGATTCTTATCAAAAAATCCTATGCCATTTGGTTTTCCTTGATTCTGATTCTCCAAAATCTTTTCCAGCACATCAGTAGCAGAGTTCATCATTCTAACTTGCTTCTTCATATGATCAAGTTGGGAATTCAGTTGAGTTACCTCATTATTGAGAACAGAAATTTTCTCTAGATGTTCTCTTCTTTCAGACTGAAGTTGACTGATAGTTCTCTTCTGTTCTTCCATCAGCTTGCACACTTCTTTAAATTGAACATGCACCTTCTTGCAAAACTCAGCAGGATTTTCATAAGGCAGTTCTTCATCACTGCATTCAGACTCTGATGAAGTTTCAGACTCTGATGGTTCTTCAGACTCTAACAGAGTTTCTGAACCCATAACTTCATCATCAGTCATGCATCTTCCAGTAAAGGCAGCAACATGTCTGGCTGATTTATTCCCCACTTCTCCTTCTGAGTCATCTTCATCAGACCAAGACACAGCCAAACTTTTCTTCTGTTTCTTGAGGTAAGTGGGACATTCTGACTTGACATGACCATATCCTTCACACTCATAGCACTGAACTCCCTTTGATTGATTGCTCTTCTCACCAGTTCTTGTCTTCTGCTTCAGAAACTTCTTAAATTGTTTACTCAGCATCACAAGAGCTTCTGATGGGCTTTCATCATCCACACTTTCAGCATCTGCTACAAATGCAACACCTTTCCCCTTCTTATCAGTTCTGGCTATTTCAAAGTTCTGAAGGGAGCCTATCAATTCTTCAACCTTCATGTTGGAGATGTCTTGTGCTTCTTCAATTGCAGTCACCTTCATATCAAACCTCTTAGGTAGGGATCTGAGAATTTTTCTTACAAGCTTCTCATCTGATACTTTTTCTCCAAGTGATTCAAAAGAGTTAGCCATGTCTAGAACATTCATGTAAAAGCCTTGTATGTTCTCATCTTCCAACATTCTAAGATTTTAAAACTTTGTGGTCAGAAGCTGAAGTCTGGACAGTTTAACCTTTGATGTGCCTTCATGAGTAGTCTTGAGAATTTCCCAAGCAACCTTAGCCATAGTGCACTGCTTTATCAGTCTGAACATATTCTTGTCCACTCCATTGAATATAGCATTCAAGGCTTTGGAGTTTGCAAGAGATAAAGCATCTTCATCATTGGACCAATCTTCCTCTGGTTTTAACACAGTTGTCTTCTTTCCATCTTTGTCCATCACAACTGGATGTTCCCAACCCTTCAGAACTGCTTTCCAGGTTTTGCTATCTATTGATTTAAGGAAAGCACTCATGCGTGATTTCCAATAATCATAGTTGGAACCATCCAACAGAGGTGGCCTGTTAACAAATCCTCCTTCTTTCTCCATAAAGCCAGAAAATATCTTCCCTGGAGCTCACCCAAATACAGCCAGGGTGCCTGCTCTGATGCCAATTGAAAATTCCTGGCAGGACTGGTTCTGAACTAAAGAAACAGAGTCTGAAAAACAATAGTTCAGAAGCAGAAAATTAAACAGACAGAAAGTAAAGGAACACAGTTATTTGTTAACCCAGTTCGGTGCAAACTTCACCTACATCTGGAGGATACCAATCCAGGAAGGAAATCCACTAAGTAGTATTAATTCTAAGACTCAAGACACAACCCCTGTTTTTCCAGCCTTATCACTTAATCACTACCCGTATAGACTTCTACCTAGGAACTCCTAGATATAAGAACCCACTTACTTCCCAATCAAGTAATCACAACCCAGTGATTATCAGACACTTAAACAAACAAATACGAAGACACTCAACAACAAAGTCACTTGTGCTTAAAAGCTTTAAGTGAATTACAACTCTATAACAAAAACAACCAACTCTAACAGATGAGTGGTACACAAAGACAGAGCAACAACTCACAGACTCAAAAACACTAAGACTCTTTTAATTATAACTTCTGGTTTTTCTCAGTCAAGTCTTCAATATCAACGTCCTCCTTAAATAGTCTTCAGTTGCACACATAATTCTGAACAATATAATCTTCAAAGATATAATTCTGAAATTCTTTAGAAGCTCATAGAAGGAAATATATTTCTGAAATATATTTTGCAAAGATTCCTTTGAAAATATATTCATAAATAAACGAAGCAAATCTTCAACAAGATCTTCACGCAAATTAAGCAGCCTTCTAGAAACATCAGCCTGGATAAATCTTCAAACAAATCTTCAAAAGATACTGAAAGAATTAACAGAACAAACGCAGAAATTTAGCTTCTGAAATGCAGCTTATGAAGGTCAACACAAGTCAACGTCTGAACAACAGCTTCTGAAGGTCAACAATAGTCAACGTCTAAACAGTACGTCTGATGACCAGTTAGGCGTCTGATGAACAGTACCAGCTTCTGAAACTTCAGAAATCCAATTTCTAGCTTCTGAAGACACAAATTAACTTCTAAGGACGCATTGCTTGCTCATTTTGATTTTACCAAACATGTAGCCAACCTTTAAATATCCAACAATGATAATCCACAAGGTGAGGTTTGCAAGCTCCCCTTGATTCTTATCCAAGTTAATTAAATTCAACTTAAAACAATGAGGTGAAATTATCACTGAGAATTATAAATAACAAGCTGACTTCAGGGTATGGGGTTTGTAAGCTCCCCCTAAGTCTGATAATCCACAGGATGAGGTTTGTAAGCTCCCTGAGTCTTATCCAAGTTATTTAAATTCATTTCAACTCAATAAAGAGTAATGTATCTCATAGAAATTAAATCAGAGGCTAAGAGATAAAAGATGTTCTCTTAAGTTAATTAATCAACAAAAATTAACTTAAATCTGACTGGCTCAGAGCCTTAATACTTGTTACTTTTACTCCCCCTTTTGTCATCAACAAAAAGAAAATTTCCAGAATTTTAAGAAACAAGAGAGTTTAAAACGTGAGATAAAAATGTTCAGAGCATTTTTGTTCAGTACATTCTGTTCAGTATCACTTAACTATTTTAGACAAAATTGTTCAGACCATATGGTTTTAGTACAACTGAACTCTTTTCAGAAAACTGAAAAACAGAGCATTTAGTTCAGTGCTTCTGAACCCTTTCAGACATAACTGTTCAGAGTTTTTAAATAGGTTTGAAAAACTGAACATGTCTGATACCAAATTGAACATGTATGATGAAAAGATGAAAGTGTGTCTGTGTTTTTGTTAATACATTTCATAACTGAAAACAGAAAAACACATTTGCACATTGATGACTTTAGGAGGGGCAAAGTACAACTTTCAAAGCTTAAATTCATCACAGCCCAGAGTTATAACTTATCAGATTCTGACCAAAAGTTAGACAACTGTGCAGATTCAGAAGTCAAAAATTCAGATTCTGAAACTCAGACTCTGAAGTTTTTCAGAGGCTTAACTTTCTTCAGACTCTCAAAGTGAGTGTCTGATAAGTCTTAGCTTTGTATGAACTTTAGAATCTCAGTTTCTATTCAGAGTCAAGCAAATTTTTCAAGAGATGAAATGCATGTTCAGATTCTTTTTAATAAAATTAAATCTGTCTTCTGTGAGGGGTTTTGTAAATATGTCAGCCCATTGATGATCAGTATCAATGAATTGAATATCCAAAACACCCTTCTGAACATCATCTCTTATAAAATGATGTTTAATTTCTATATGCTTGGCTCTAGAATGTAGAATTGGATTTTTAGACAAACAGATTGCAGCAGTATTATCACAAAAGATAGGAATGCTGTTTTCATGAATCTGATAGTCTTCCAACTGATGTTTCATCCAGAGCAGTTGTGTGCAACAACTTGCAGCTGAGATGTATTCTGCCTCTACTGTTTACATAGCAATAGTTGCTTGTCTTTTGCTGGCCCAGGATATCAGATTCTCACCAAGAAGTTGACAATTTCCACTGGTGGATTTTCTTTCAATCCTGTCCCCAGCATAATCAGCATCACAGAATCCAACTAGCTTATAATCTAAGGATTTCTTATACAGAAGTCCCAGATTAGTTGTTCCCTTCAGATACCTGAAGATTCTCTTGACAGCAGTCATATGAGATTCTCTAGGATCTGATTGGAATCTTGCACACAAGCATACACTAAATAAAATATCTGGCCTAGAAGCCGTTAAGTATAACAGAGAACCAATCATACCTCTGTAGAGCTTCTAATCTACCTTTGAGCCAGTGTCCTCTTTGCTTAAAGTGCAGGTTGGATGCATTGGTGTTGTCATCAATTTACAATCTTCAAGCTGGAACTTCTTCAGAAGCTCCTTTGTATACTTAGACTGATGAACATACACTCCATCTTTGAATTGGTTGATTTGAATTCCAAGAAAGAACTTCAATTCTCCCATCATGCTCATTTCAAATTCATCTTGCATTAACTTAGAAATTCTTTGCAAAGAGTGGCATTAGTAGAACCAAATATAATATCATCAACATAGATTTGCACAATTAAGATGTATTTCTTAAGAGTCTTTCTAAAGAGTGTATTGTCAACTTGTCCTCTTACAAAATCATTTTTAAGTAAGAAATTACTTAGTCTTTAATACCAAGCTCTGGGAGCTTGTTTCAGACCATATAAAGATTTCTTAAGTTTAAAAACAAAATCTGGATGTTTTACATCTTCAAAACCAGGAGGTTGTTTGACATAAACTTCTTCAGAAATTACTCCATTTAAAAAAGCACTCTTAACATCCATTTGATATAAGATGATATTATGATTAACTGCATAGGAAAGAAGTAACCTGATTGCTTCCAGTCTTGCAACTGGAGCAAATGTTTAAGTGTAGTCTATTCCTTCCTGCTGACTGTAGCCTTGAGCAACCAGTCTTGCTTTGTTTCTGATCACTTCTCCTTGTTCATTAAGCTTGTTTCTGAACACCCATTTTGTTCCAATAATGTTCTTGTGATTTGGTTTTGCAACTAAATCCCAGACATCATTTCTTTGAAACTGGTTGAGTTCTTCTTGCATAGCTACAATCCATCCATCATCTGCAAGTGCTTCATCAGCTGTTGTGGGTTCAATCATTGACAATAGTCCAACCAAAGATTCGTTCTGACAGAATGCTGATCTGGTCTTTCTTGGATTGTTATTGTTTCCAATGATCAACTCCTCAGGATGTGAAGACTTGTATTTAAATGAGGTTCTGGGTGGATTTTCTTCGAAAGAATCATCAAATGCTTGTTCAGAACCTTTTTGATCTTGATTAGCTTCAGGAGGAGTGTCAGCATCTGAGAGTTTTTTTTAGCTTCTGCAGTATTTTCAGCTTCTGGACTTTCTTCAGACTCAGAACTCTGTTCAGGTTCTGAAGGGTCCTCTGAGAGCCTTATATCTGCAAAACTCTCAACTAGCTCTGATATTTTATTATCAGGCTTCTCATCATCAAACCTAATGTGTATTGATTCTTCAACAATATGTGTTTCATAATTATACACTCTGTATGCTTTAGACCTCTCTGAGTATCCTAAAAAGATACCCTTGTGAGCCTTAGCATCAAATTTCTTTAGGTAGATCTTATTGTTCAGAATGTAACAAGTACAACCAAACTGATGAAAATAAGAAATGCTTGGCTTTCTTTCTTTAAATAATTCATATGCTATTTTATTCAGAATAGGTCTGATATAGATTATGTTCTGAATATAACATGTTGTGTTAACAACTTCTGCCCAAAAGTACTTTGCAATTTTAGATTCATGGATCATGGTTCTGGCCATTTCTTGCAAAGATCTGTTCTTTCTCTCTACAACTCCATTTTGTTGTGGAGTTCTAGGAGAGGATAATTCATGGAGAATTCCATGTTCTTCACAGAAAATTTCAAAAGGTTCATTTTCAAATTCACCACCATGATCACTTCTGACTTTTAAGATTTTCAAATCATTTTCATTTTGTACTTGCTTGCAGAATTTGTTAAACACATCATATGTTTCATTTTTTGTTATAAGGAATTTAACCCAAGTCCACCTACTTTAATCATCAACAATTACTAATCCATACTTCTTCCCATTGATTGATGCTGTTCCAATAGGACCAAACAAATCAATGTGAAGCAGTTCTAAGGGTCTTGAGGTAGAAACAATGTTTTTAGATTTAAAAGAGGTTTTTGCAATTTTTCCTATCTGGCATGCTCCACAGAGAGCATCTGAGTGATAGTCAATGTTTGGCAGGCCTTTGACTAGTTGCAACTTGCTAAGCTTAGAGATGAGTCTCCAGTTAGCATGTCCCAACCTTTTGTGCCATACCCATTTCTCATCACTCACAGACAGAAGGCAAACTACCTTCTGTTCAACCAGTTCTGAAAAATTAATTTTATAAACATTGTTTTTCCTCTTTCCTTTGAACACAACAAATTTATCTTTGTTGTTAATTAAAGTGCAAGTTTTCTTATTAAACAGGACATCATAACCACTGTCACATAATTGACTTATGCTAAGTAGGTTATGTCTTAGTCCATCTACCAAACAGACATCATCAATGGACAGGGAATAATTACCTATCTTACCAGTACCAATGATGTTTCCTTTCTGATTTCCTCCAAACCCCACAGTTCCTCCCTCTTTTTATGATCAGGGTTTGGAACATAGATCTTTCTCCTGTCATATGACGCGAGCAGCCACTGTCCAGGTACCAAGACCTTTCCTTTTCTTTGGATGATAAGAATATCTGCAATAGAAATTATTTTAGACTTAGGTACCCATATTTTTATGGGTCTTCTTTGGTTAGTCTTGAAAGGATAAGGTTTCTTTTGCACCTTTGATCTGACATTTGTTTGAAAGGTTTTGAATAGACTGGTTTAGTATTTTTTGAAGATTTCATAAACACAGTCTTATTAAAATTTGAGTTTGAATTTTTTAGATTCTGAGACTTGCTTGTCTTAGGTTCTGAACTCTTCAGACTCTGAACATTTTCAGGTTTAGAATCTGATTTTCTCATAATCATAGACTTAGGACCTTTTGGTTTAGACTTTGGCAAAGTTTTAAATTCTGCCTTCATCTTTCCCTTGGTTCAGAAGCTTTAGATTCTGAGCAGTTCAGAACTTCAGACTTAGCAGTCTCAGTTTCTGTTAAATTCTGTTTCTCAGAACTGTCAGAAGCAGGCACAAAGCACACCTCAGTGCCTTTCATAATACTTTCAGAACAGGATGGTATTTTTGATTCATTTGAATGATTGAATGAATCATTATTGAAACCAATACCTTCACCTCTGTTTCTGTTAATGTTATAAATCATAGAAGCAACCTTACTTTTATTGATTCCAGTTAAAATAAAATCCTGAAGAGCAATTTCTTGTTCATTTGGAATTTCTTCAGGTTTCTTATGAGCCACTTCTCCGAGTTCTCTAACTTCTTCATCAATCTCATTGATGTGATTCTGAAGTTTGAGATTCTCCTCAGTCAGCAAGTTATGTTTATTTTTTAAAGATTTTAGTTGACTTAACTTGCTTTTGAGGTGGTTCATAAGATCTTTAACTGTTTCAATAAGTTCAGAACGTGTAAGTTCAGAATATACCTCATCTTCATTATCAGAGTCTGAACATGATTCTGCATCAGAGAATGTTGTTGCCATTAAAGCCAGATTTGCTTCCTCTTCATCATCTTTGTCAGATTCAGAATCATTGTCAAGATCATCCCATGTTGCCATAAGACTCTTCTTGAGTTTGTTTCTGAAGTTGCTTGATTTAGAAATGGTCTTCTTTGATTTCTCCTTTGACTTGTCCTTCTGAAGTTCAGGATAATCAGCAATGAAATGACCAGGCTTCTTGCAATTGTAGCAACCCTTCTGATCTTCCCTCTTGGAACCAGATCCTTTGAAGTTGATGCTTCTGTTAGAAAATTTCTTTTGTCTTTTCATTAAGTACTGAAATCTTTTGGAAAGCATTGCAAGCTCCTCAGCATCTGAATCTTCTTCAGAATTTCCCTCAGGAAATTCTTCATCAGATTCAATAACTTTTAGAGCTTTTATAGACTTTCTTTTGGATTTCAGTGCTATAGACTTAGACTCTCTAACAGATTCATCTTCATTGAGTCCCAGTTCATGCACTTTGAGTGAGCTTATAAGATCTTCAATACTTAGAGTATTTAGATCTTTAGCTTCCTCAATAGCAGTCACTTTGGGTCTCCATTTAGATGGCAGACTTCTGAGGATTTTATTCACATGATCAGCAGTAGTATAGCTTTTCTTCAGAATCTGAAGTCCAGAAACCAGAATCTGAAATCTTGAGAACATAGTCTCAATATTTTCATCCTCCTTCATTCTGAATAGCTCATACTGCTGAACCAGAATATTTGCTTTTGCTTCTCTAACCTTCTTGTTACCTTCATAGTTAGAGCAGAGGGAGGTGAAGCTGTCTTTGGCTGTTGATTTATCACTCAGCTTTTGATACTCACTGTGAGGTAGAGAATCCACAATGATACCTCTAACATTGTGATGCTTTATGTAGATCTTTCTTTCAGCATCAGACAGACCTCTTCTGTTAATAGCCACTCCTTCTTCATCAACTGGAATAGATATTCCATCTTCTATGATATCCCATAAGGAGTCATCAATTCCAATGATGTGGCTGTACATCTTGCTTTTCCACCATGAGAATTTCTTAGGATCACCAGTAAACATAGGAGGTTTATGGTGTGAACGAGATTTCCTTTCATCTGTACCATAGTCAAATGATACAGAAGTATGATTTTTGGGAAAGGATGGAGGGGAACTGCTAGAAGCCATGTTTTTCTCAGGATCTTTACTGACTCACTGTTAGGTGATTGAATATCAGAACCGGAGCTCTGATACCAACTGAAGGTGAGAAAAACACACAAGAAGGGGGGGTTGAATTGTGTGGGCTATTTCTTTTCTTTCTCAAAAACTTTGGTTAAGTTCAGAATCAGATTCAGAAACTTTTTCAGAGTTATTTAGCAGCGGGTAAAGTAAATGAGAGAGGGAAAGAGAGATAGACACATCAGATTATCCTGGTTCCTTCCACAACCCGGAAGTAGTCCAGTCCCCTTGTTACTTACAAGAGATTTTCCACTATAATCAATCGATTACAATTGCTCAAGCACAAAGCAAGAGACTTCCTATTGCTCAAACACAAAGTAAGAGACTTCTTTTGCTCCAACACTAAGTAAGAGACTTCCTATTGCTCAAACACTAAGTAAGAGACTTCTTTGCTTAGACACACAGTCTAAGACTTTGAATCAAACAGATTTTACAAAGAAATGAATTTGAGTTTAAACACTTGATATACAATCAGTGGTTTTCACAAAATACAACACAAGTTTAAGACTCTAAACTTAAGAAATTCTAAGATAAGAAGTTTGAAGAATTTCTAAGTTGTTTTTGGTGACTTTCGAATTTGACAGTTTTTGTGTTCAATAAAACAGAGCACATAGTTTCAGTCTTTGAGTTTCTTGAGTCTTGGTTTTTCTTCTTCAAATCTTCAATCCTTTATAGAGGATAAAAGAGCTGTTGAGATTAACCAGTTTTCACCAAAGAGCCGTTGCAAATAGAAGCTATGTCTAGCTTAATTTCTGCCTGACATTGTGTGCGAAAAAGCAGAGAACAGAGCACACAATTTTTGAATTGTTTCCTTAAAAGCTGGCTACGTGTTTATTCCAAGGAGGCAACTGTTCCATTGAGCTGTTCTGACTGTACAGTGCTTTACTGTTGACAGTGACAGTTGTTTTTCCTTAAAACTCAGACTTCAGAAGCTAGCTTCAGGAACTGTTCATCAGAAGCTGTCTTCAGACGCACCCTTCAGAAGCATTGTTCATCAGACGCACTTCTTCAGACGCACTGTTCATCAGACGCTGGTCTTCAGACGCACCCTTCAGACGCACTGTTCATCAGACGCACCTTTTAGACACACTGTTCATCAGACGCACCCTTCAGACGCTGCCTTCAGTAGCACCTTCAGACACTGATTTGCTTCATACTTGCAACACAAGCTTCTATGCTTTCCTTCTTGATCTTAACTTGTTCTTTCATAACCAATGTTAGATACCAAACTTTAAGTACATGGTCCTGCACACTTAGAATCAAGCATTAGCAATTCCAATTTTCCTTTTAACACTTTGTTATCATCAAAACCCAAAAGAGAGTTGTTCATACATTTTGTTCCAACACATGATCTTTCAACGATTAATCTAGGAAATGCATAGGTATCATACAGAGAGATGGGTAGTTTACTCACAGGTTTCAGGAAGTTATTATAGATGGGATAGTAAGCCCATAAGTAAGACATATGACAATGATATGTCTAGAACCTTTAATAGGTTAACAGGAACTGAGAGGTATTCAGTTGAAAGTACAAGAGTACTAGGAATGTTTCTCAACATTCAAGGATTCATATGAGAATAGTATCAGGTATGTTAAGGGTTATTTATCAGGATACCCTTAACCAGGCAAGTTATAGTGTACCTTAGACAGTGGTACCAGGATTTTTCCCCAGTTACAGGTACATTTATATGTACATCAGGGCGTGCCTCATTGTTCACGTCAGAGTGACACTGAGGATATACGCAATAGTTCAGGATAGATTGCACCTTAGGCAGTGGTGCTAGGCCAGGTCAGGAAATTATACAGATTATATGTATATATATGTTGACAAGTCGTGGCACAGGTACGCTTCAGATTTATTCTGGATAGGCCAGCCCGCTAGGGAGCCTACATGACGACTCACATATATATACATGTTCAGGAAAATTATTAGGATATATCAGGAATATATATATAATTAATTATCAGGATAAACTTTGTGTCTTCCGGGTTCTCGCAGTTAGAGAGCGGAGGGGGTTCCAGTTATTGCTGGAACGGGCAGGAACTTTCCGCGAGGATAACCACACATAAGTTTATAGTGTGTCTTCTGTGTTCTCGCTAGTTAGAGCACAAGGGGTTCCAGTGCAGCTGGAATGGGCAGGAACTTTCCGTGAGGATAACCACACACACAGGCAAGATGACTCTGATGATTAGCCTCAGATAGGAATTTTCACCGGTTATCCGGGGAATGTGCTCCGGGGTTACTCCACTCGGGGGCATTCCGTAAAATCAACTCAGATAATAATGTTTGTTACACGCTAACATCTAACATAATAATTGAAGTAGCAATAAACGTCACAAGAAAGGGGGGGTTTGAATTGTGACCCTTTTAAAATTATTCCTGAAATATTAAACAAGATTGTATACTCAAGAAAGTTCTTGGTAAGTGTTAGTATAAAAAGATTATGGGTTTTAAGCTTGTTTTTAGCCTGACCAAAATGTTCTGGATTAAATATAAAATATTGAAGTTGCTTTTAGTGAGCACCAGAATGTTCTGGAGAATGATTAATTCATATAAGCAGAATGAGAAAAATGATATTTAAATGTAAAGCATGGACCAGAATGATCTGGAGAAAGTTTAATATATATAAGCAGAATGATACAATAGTAATGACCAGAATGTTCTGGAGAATGATAAAACAATATTATAAGTTGATTTTAAATGAGAGTTTATTTTAGGCAGGTTGTTTTATCTTGGACCAGAATGTTCTGGAGGCAGTTAATAAAATAATATAAGTGATTTAATTTAGGACCAGAGAACTCTGGATTAATTTAATTAGGACCAGAATGTTCTGGAAAGATTAATAATATTATGATAGTGATAGTGTGTGATCTTTGTGTAACGAAAATAATAGAGAGAAAGGAAGAGAGAAAAACACAGGAGATTTATCCTGGTTCACCAAACCCGGCTACTTCCAGTCCCCACACCTCGTGTGAGATTATCCACTATAGTATCCTGCTAACAGAAACTTCTGACTAGCACCATAGATTCTTGATCACACCAGATCAGTCCGTTACAAACACGTATTATCAACCTCGGCAGGCTTCTACAATTCTTTGCTTTCGCACAAGAAAGGTTGTTACACTTCTTTCCCAAACTATTGTTACGAATAGACTTGAGAATTACAATACACTTTGTATGAAAAGAGATGAATTTTGGATCGAATAAAATCTTCAATACATGTTTGAGATTTTACTAAAAAACTCGAAAGAGTATGATCCAAAAAGAAAGAGAGAGTTTTGAGACTTGTTTGTGAAGAGTTTTTGTATGTAGTGATGATTTTTCACTTGAGAGAATGTTTGCTTTCAAAACTCTTGCATTTAACTTCCAAAGCCTCTTGTATTTATAGGTGAGGAGTGTCTTGGTGACCAAGGATGAAAATAGAGCTGTTAGACACGTTTTTTACAGCTGTCTACAGCTACATTTGATTTCATACTTTCTTCTTCAATTCAGTCAGATTGTTCTCAGATCGATCTGGTTGTTCAGCTTTCTTTTGTTGTTTCAACGTGTGAATT